>JABSTT010001714.1:0-277865 GCA_013339685.2 Hyalomma asiaticum
CGACAAAAAGTGCAACCATTGCATTCACACAGAAGTCAATTGCCTGTTACCCTATTTATATTGATGGGAAAAGAATCGCTTTAGTAACCCAATACAAGTTCCTTGGAGTTATCATCGACCGTGATTTGTCTTGGTCGAAACACAACACAGCAGCGAGAAACAAACTAGACAGCTTTGTCCAAGTAATTCGGCATATGTCTGGAAAATCGTGGGCGCCATCTAAATCATCACTTTTGCAGCTGTACCAGACACTCTTCGTTGGATACCTCCGCTACAGTGCCCCTGTACTTTCTCGTATGAGTGCATATGCTATCCGTAAACTCGAAGCTGCTCAGGCTCGTTCCTTAAGAATTTGCCTTGGTGTGTGTGATGGAGTGAAGTGGCCGTGCGGGGCAAAGTGAAAGTGTAATGTGTTTAAAGTGCGCGCCACCGATCCCTTCAACATAGAAGACGACGAGGCAGTGCGTCATTGCGCGTGGTGGCGCGAAACTGCCCGACGAATGAGGAGGCGCCACGGCAGAAGAGAAGGTGCGGCCGAGGCTTTCGAGTGCAGACCGAGGCAGACGTGGCTGGGACGTGGTGGAAGAAGGAAGCACACCAGGGCGCGGGAGTGGCGGCCGAGTTCCTGTGGCAAGGCCGCTGCAGACTCCCACCTGGGCGTGAACCCGAGCGGTACAGCACCTGGCGTTGGCCAGGCTTTCCGGCATCTGGCATTGGCGAGCCTGTCTACCGGCTTCCGATCGTGTGGCGTTGGCCGGGCACTCCACCGTCTTCCCATCGTCTGGCGTTGGCCAGGCATAACCGCGTCTCCGGTTCGGTGTCCCAGCGTCGGCTGAAGAACGCCGAGAGGTTGCTGACTCCGACTCGCCCGACGCTACCTTTCCTCCGTGCGACACCTTGACACAAGTCTGCCACGTGTGCGTCTGCTGTATCCACTTCTCCGTCAACTATCCTGTGCCCACCAGAACGGTGACAGTCTTGTCTTTTGAACTATTCTTACGCACCGCTAGCTATTTTCCCTCACATTCAATGTCGTGTTAACTTGTCCTCTACTTCTCATGCTTCGTCCTGTCTTTATCCTTTCCTCTCTTTAATCCGTTTCTGTAAATACAGCGAGTGTTCTTTGTTTGTTTTGTTCTGCACAAACGGTCTCGTCTATCCTTTCTCGATGACTGTCAAGCCATCGAGTTTTGAACACACGAACTCAAAACACACGAACCTACACGAGGGCACGTTAATTCGGTAGCCCCCTGACAAATTGGCGTCCGCGACAGGACGACGAGACCATTTCTGCACCTTATTATTATGCACAAAAAAAAGAAAATGAGCGCACCGGATTCGCGTAAAGTTTTTGAAGAGTTGGCACGTCGCATAGGCTTGGTAGGTGAGGAATTTAAGGCGTGGGTTGATGCGCGAGAGGCTGCGCGACTACAGGAAGAGAAGGAGCAGTTGGAGTTTGAAAGGGAGATGGAGGAGGAAGAAAGAGAGCTCGAAGAAATGAAATTAAAGACACTTCAGTTAAAGCTCCAACTAGCAGAGGTGGAAAAGACGCGGATCGTAAAGATGCAGCGTAGTAAGACGCCGTGCATGAGCACCGATGAGCGGGCGTTTGAGGATTGCTCTGTGGGTAGCGCTTTCTTGAGTGAAGAATTGAAAAGGTTCTTTGGCGAAGGCATGACACCATGTCGCAATCTTTCGACAGAGTCAGAAGCTGTGCTAGAAGATAGCATCCGCGTACACAGCAAGCAGACTGGAATGGGTTCGAAGGTGCTCGGTGAGGCAGATGTCACATTTGCGAGCTTGGAACAGGGAAGTTCCACAAACGTTGAGGGATACTTTGGAGCCTCTAGGGGGCTAAGTGTTGTAGATGAGGAAAGAGTTCCTCACAAAATACCTAGTGCAGAAGATCTGCTAGTTTGTCTTGGTGAGGACAGCGAATGCCGTTGGCAGGAGTGTAGTAGGGCGATGGCCACGAATACTACAAGTTCAAAAGGACAGAAAGTTGAGCGAGTTGGTAACAGTCCATAATCAAAAGAAGAGGCGTGCAGGACACGGACAGAAGAAGAGCAGTGAACGGCGTTCGTGTTGTTCACTGCTCTTCTTGTGTCCGTGTCCTGTACGCCTCTTCTTTTGATTATGTACTAGAAGTGTTCCGCCAGCAGCGGTAACACATAATGAAAGCATGGTCCTTGAAGACCACAGAAATAATTTACCTCCGGGGAGGTTGAGATTAACGGCAGATGAAAGTGCAGATGGTGATCTGTCTGACATAGAGCGCGATGTCCAAAATGGCAGCGATGATGTCTCGTGCTTCACTGGCGTGGAACAGGAAAATTCCACCTGGGATGGTTTGTACTTTGGGACCCCTGGGGGGCCAAGTACAGATGATAATGAGGAAAAAGTTCCTCAAGGTTGCTCTGACCAAAGAGCATGGGCAGTTAGTATGAGGGACAATGAAGAGTACCCTCTAGCGGATTCTAAGGTGATTGTCACCTCTTATTCATGTGGACCGCTGGATGCGGCAGCCTGCGACATGGGCTCGGTCGCTGAGGACCAACTAGATGGCTCACATAAGAATGTGATGCTAACTTCAGATAGTGGTGGAGACGGGGACGTCTCGTGTGATACAGAGGCAGTCATCCGAGATAGTGAAAGGCACAGTGAAGAGTTCACTGATGCCAGCGGCTGCTTTCAGAGCAAGGAAGGCGAACACTCCATAGAGAAAATATTGGGCTTTGGAGCCTTTAGAGAATCAAGTACAAATCTCGAACTAAGAATCCCTCTAGGCAAATACGGAGAGTACCGTATGAACTTCGAGATAGAAGTTGACACTACTGAATGTGTGCCAATAACTGTGGACACGTGCGGAGCGGGCATGGTAGAAGACCATGCGGACGGCCCTCACATACAAGGAGTGACACCATGTAAGGTCAGTAATGATAGGGTTTGTCAGCAAGAAATGAAAGAAAGGGCCGGAGCACTACTACTGCAGCGCAGAGAGGAGCCGAAGGAAGAGCCAGGTGCTAATGATGGTGTCCACTGGAAGGGGTTTCTCATTGGCGATGCCAATTTTAAGGAAAGCCTGGTTTGGTTAATTGGTGAGCCAGAAGACGGTGTTAGTTTGCAAGAGCAGGGCTCCTTACGAAATATCGCTGAAGTGAACATGTCTTATGTCGCACCAAGCGACGCAAAAGCCTTTTCGGCTCAGCATGGTGCATGTTCCGGTGATTGGCTTAGACAGGGCAGTGTCGATGCTTGAAAGGGTCATGCGAAGGCATCTCGCTGGGTGCACATGGCAGCGTTGACTCCATTTGAAGTGCAGTCATTGGTTGGTTAAGGCTCTCACATCGGCTACAAGCCCGATTGTTTTCGCTTTCTGTTACAGAGAGGCAACTGATGCCGAACGCTTCCAAGCGTTTCTAGCAGTAGCCTCTGCTAACCAGGTCAAAAGAAGTATCCGTCTGGTGTGGGATGCAATTCCTTAGCTCCGTTTCCGGTACCCGGTCGCTTTTTCGGTTTTTGACGGTGAACACGGAATGACTTTCTGCTCATTTTTTGAAGGCTTTTTGTTGTAATTCTTTTGGTACAGAAGGCTGCGGATAACTTGGCCCAGTGGGGTTTGGATTCTAAGCCAGATTTTCTACATATTGTGTGGAATAACATGATTTATACACCTGCCGAAAACATACAGCCATAATGAAATAGTTGACTACATGTTTCCTTGTTGTGGTTTCGTTTGAGTGTGTGAACATTTACGCAAGACATTCACCATATGTGTTGTGTTTACTAGTGCGGTGCAGTGGTTTTGGTGGACCAGCGTTGACTGCGGCTAAGACCTAAAAAGTTTTTTTATATAAAAAAAAACTTTTTCCCGAAGGAGGGGCATGTGTGATGGAGTGAAGTGGCCGTGCGGGGCAAAGTGAAAGTGTAATGTGTTTAAAGTGCGCGCCACCGATCCCATCAACATAGAAGACGACGAGGCAGTGCGTCATTGCGCGTGGTGGCGCGAAACTGCCCGACGAATGAGGAGGCGCCACGGCAGTAAGAGAAGGTGCGGCCGAGGCTTTCGAGTGCAGATCGAGGCAGACGTGGCTGGGACGTGGTGGAAGAAGGAAGCACACCAGGGCGCGGGAGTGGCGGCCGAGTTCCTGTGGCAAGGCCGCTGCAGGCTCCCACCTGGGCGTGTACCCGAGCGGTACAGCACCTGGCATTGGCCAGGCTTTCCGGCATCTGGCGTTGGCCAGCCTGTCTACCGGCTTCCGATCGTGTGGCGTTGGCCGGGCACTCCACCGTCTTCCCATCGTCTGGCGTTGGCCAGGCATAACCGCGTCTCCGGTTCGGTGTCCCAGCGTCGGCTGAAGAACGCCGAGAGGTTGCTGACTCCGACTCGCCCGACGCTACCTTCCCTCCGTGCGACATCCTTGACACAAGTCTGCCCGTGTGCGTCTGCTGTATCCACTTCACCGTCAACTCTCCTGTGCCCACCAGAACGGTGACAGTCTTTCCTGTTAAACTTAATCTTATGCTCAGTTAACCAGTCCTCTTACGTACATAGTTCTGTTAACTTTTCCTGTACTTTGCATACTTCACCTTGTTTTTTTATCCTTTTCTCTCATTCTGCTGTTTCATTCAAATACAGTGAGTGTTTGTTTTTTTTTTACTGCACCAACGGTCTCGTCTATCCTTGCTTGATGACGGTCAAGCCGTCAAGTTTCGAACACAAGAACCTACACGAGGGCACGTTAATTCGGTAGCCCCGTGACAAATTGGCGTCCGACGCCAATTTGTCACGGGGCTACCGAATTAACGTGCCCTCGTGTAGGTTCGTGTGTTTTGAGTTCGTGTGTTCAAAACTCGATGGCTTGACAGTCATCGAGAAAGGATAGACGAGACCGTTTGTGCAGAACAACACAAACAAACAACACTCGCTGTATTTACAGAAACGGATTAAAGAGAGGAAAGGATAAAGACAGGACGAAGCATGAGAAGTAGAGGACAAGTTAACACGACATTGAATGTGAGGGAAAATAGCTAGCGGTGCATAAGAATAGTTCAAAAGACAAGACTGTCACCGTTCTGGTGGGCACAGGAGAGTTGACGGAGAAGTGGATACAGCAGACGCACACGGGGCAGACTTGTGTCAAGGTGTCGCACGGAGGGAAGGTAGCGTAGGGCGAGTCGGAGTCAGCAACCTCTCGGCGTTCTTCAACCGACGCTGGGACACCGAACCGGAGACGCGGATATGCCTGGCCAACGCCAGACGATGGGAAGACGGTGGAGTGCCCGGCCAACGCCACACGATCGGAAGCCGGTAGACAGGCTGGCCAACGCCAGATGCCGGAAAGCCTGGCCAACGCCAGGTGCTGTACCGCTCGGGTACACGCCCAGGTGGGAGCCTGCAGGGGCCTTGCCACAGGAACTCGGCCGCCACTCCCGCGCCCTGGTGTGCTTCCTTCTTCCACCACGTCCCAGCCACGTCTGCCTCGGTCTGCACTCGAAAGCCTCGGCCGCACCTTCTCTTCTGCCGTGGCGCCTCCTCATTCGTCGGGCAGTTTCGCGCCACCACGCGCAATGACGCACTGCCTCGTCGTCTTCTATGTTGATGGGATCGGTGGCGCGCACTTTAAACACATTACACTTTCACTTTGCCCCGCACGGCCACTTCACTCCATCACAGTGTGCCACGGTGTACTTCCACGTGGGACACTATTGCAGAAGCACGTGCCTGTCCAGCTCGCATCTACCTTCAACAAGAACCACTACGAGTGCACCTGAGGTTACTAACCAGGCAGAGACCACCCACTAGCCGGAATTCCTAGCAGGCGGCCTAAAGGCTGCATACTCGAAGGCGGTGCTGCTGCGGCAAAATCTGCTGCCATAAAATTATACACCGCTAGTCACGCCCGACATACCACTATGGACGATGCCAAAGCCGATGGTACAATTATCGATCCCTAGAATTACTAAAAAATCAATCCTGCCACCTGTTGGACTCAAGTATTTTGCATTATCTTACATTGCCTATATGTACGGGCACGCGGCGCATATTACTGATGGCTCCGTGACACTGACATCTTCAGCAGCAGTTTTCACGATACCTACCATGGGCATGAAGCAACACTTCAAGATAGCGCATCATACATGACCTACTGCTGCTGAACTGACCGGAGTCCGAGAAGCTGCCCGCTATATTCTACAACGAAGCCCTGCGGAGTGGACATTATTTTCACAATCTCGATCGGCACTTCAAATAATAATGAACTGCATGAAGCAATGAGCCGCTTATGGTCCTCTTGTTAATGAAATCATGAGCCTCCTTACTGAGCCTTCTCAATACGGACACAACATTGCACTGCAGTGGATTCCCAGCCACTGTGGGATAACTGGGAATGACCAAGCTGACGCAGAAGCGAAATTGGCACATATCACCGGCCAACCGACTGCTATCAATTTTTCACGACACGATGTCAATGCCTTGCTCTCCAGCTCCATGAAAGCCTCAATGACGCAACTATGGGATGACCCTGATCTTCGACAAGAGCGCCTTCATAGACTTGACGCCGGTGTGTGCTTTCGTCTTCCAGTCCGGCTATGCCGTGATCAAGAGACGCTGTTCCACAGGCTACGGTTGGGCGTTGCCTATATTCGCACATATCTCTTTAAGATCGGACAGGAAGAGAGTCCCCATTGCCGCATGTGTCACACACCAGAGACTATGCATCATATCCTCTGCGTGTGCCCTCAATATTCGGCCGAAAGGAGAATACTTCGGTGCGTGGTAGATGGCTTGGACTCCAGGCCCTTTTGCTGTGGCTTTTCACAAGATGGGAACCTAAAACCCCGTCTTCCGCGACTGAAGAAAGGGGTTGTGCATTCGCTGAAAGTGCCTGTGCGGACGCGAGAAACACAAGTTAAATGCAGACCAAACAGTAGGAAAGTGACAGAGGCCAACCGTGGTAAGCACTGTAATTCCTTGTTATTTATTTTTTATTTATTTATACAAGTACCTGCAGCGCCACGAGGGCATTATTGCAGGGGGGGGTAACACGAGAAGAAAATCAACATACAGAAATCTGTGGTTACACAAATACAAAGATAATAAAATGAGCTAATAACAAAGCGGTATATGCAGTAAGGAAAAGTGGCAACACACAATTCAGGCACAATCTCTCCAAGAGAAGAAAAAGAAAAAACCGCAAAGGCAAGGGGCAGCTAATTTATAGCTCACGGGAAATTTGAATGTAAAAACGATTGGAACTGGGATAATGTTTTACAATCAGCTATACCCTTAGGAAGTCTGTTCCAATGCATGGAGGTGTGCGGAAAGAATGAATATTGAAATACATTAGTGCGACATCGCGTTTCAAGTACCTTACAGTCATGATCACAGCGCGTAGAGATGAAGTGAGGGGGAAAAATATACAAGCTTTTGTTAATACCTGTGAGATCAGAGTAAATTCTGTAGAAAAGTTCCAATTTCGTTGCTAGGCGGCGTTGGGCTAGGGGTTTCCAGCCAAGGTTGTCTTTGACTAATGAAATGCTGCTTTTAAAGTTGTAATTACCAGAGACAAACCTGGCTGCGCGATTCTGGATACGTTCAAGTTTATTCACAAGACAGAAGGTGTCAGGATCCCACGCAGCGCAAGCGTACTCAAGTATTGGACGAACATTCGTATTGTAAAGTTGTTCTTTAACGCTCCTGGGGGCTTGGTGAAAATTGCGTCTAATGAGGTTTAGCATTCGGGAAGCTTTTAAGGTTACATGTTCAATGTGTCTAGTCCAGGACAGATTTTCTGAAAAATAAACCCCAAGGTATTTGTAATGCTGTACCCGTTCAAGTGATATATCGTCCAAATGATATTCCGATCTCACAGGCAAACGTTTGCGGGTAAAGGATATAAATTGACATTTAGCACCATTCAAAGACATGCACCATGTGGAACACCAAGTTTGAATTGTGTTTAAATCGATTTGGAGACTAATAATATCGTGTTCGTTTATTATGTTCCTATAAATGACGCAGTCATCTGCATATAATCTGACATTGCATTGAAGACCCTGCACAATATCATTGATATAAATCAAAAATAACAAAGGCCCCAAAACAGATCCTTGCGGCACGCCAGAAGTAACGGTTATTCCAGTTGACCTAATACCATTAATCATAACATGCTGTGTTCTTTCGGAGAGGTAATTTTTAATCCAATCGACTATAGCAGGATGTATACAGAGAGATGATAATTTATACAGTAACAGATCATGAGGAACAGTATCGAAGGCCTTTCTGAAATCCAAAAAAATGCAATCTACTTGAAATCCAGAATCATAGGAGTAAAAAAGATCATGGCAAAATTCAACCAACTGCGTTGTGCAGGACAAGCCAGACCTGAATCCATGTTGAGCATGTGAAAAGAAAGCATTGTTTTGGAGGTGTTTCATCACAGCACTGTAAATGATATGTTCTAAAGTTTTACAACATACAGAAGTTAGCGAAATCGGTCTATAGTTCTGAATGGAATGCTTGGGACCACTTTTATGAATGGGAACAACACCTGCTGTTTTCCATTGTGCTGGTACAGAACTGCTGTGCAGAGATTTATTGAACAAGACGACTAAGAAATTAGCAATCTCATGAGGGCATGCTTTGATTACCTTGGTTGGTATGCCATCAGGACCCCCAGCTGAATTGTTTCTCAGATTACTAAGCAGCTTAAGAACACCATTGTACGTAACAGTAACCATGGGCATATTCTCGTAGGGTAAATCTGGCGTTACAGGAAGTTGATTAGCGCACGTGTTGGAAAACACGGATTTAAAATAGGAGTTAAAAGAGCTAGCCTTCTCGTAATCATCAAACACTGCTTCTCCGTTGACTAAAAGATTTGGTATCGCGTTCACCTCTTTATTGTTCACTTTAATAAATTTCCAGAATTCTTTAGGATTATTTTTGAAAGCTACATCGAGCGAAGAAAAGTATTTCTCCTTTTTTACTTTAATGGAATGTTTTATTTTGTAGCTTATGTCACGCATTTGTTCAGACACACTCTGTTTGCGATTTTTTAAATAGGCTGCGTAGAGGCGGCGTTTCCTGCTAATTAAAGTTCGAATTTCCTTGTTTACCCATGGTTTATCATTGCGGCGTCGACTTGTTACGAGTTTAGAAGGGATGTATTCTTCAACAAAATTCATCAATTTATCGCGGAAAACAGACCACAATTCATCAATGTTGAGTGACTCGGCGACTTCACAGAATTCAGGGTAGAAAAGACAAAGTTCTCGAGATAATGACGAATAGTCACCTCGCTCATAAAAATAAACTTTTCGAGGTTGTTTGTGGGCTGATTTTAGTGATGTGTTACTATAAGTGGCAACGACGCAGTCGTGGTCACTAATGCCTGGGATGACAACCACATCATGGAGCAACGACGCAGAGTTAGCAAAAATCAAATCCAGCATGCTGGCAGAAGAGTGACCTTGCCTCGTGCACTCGGATACGAATTGAGTCAGATCATTTGTCGTGATAAGCTCTGAGAAAGAGGAGGATAGTGAACTCGAGTCGGAGAACACAGGTTTACCATTATTCCAGGCAACCAGAGGCATATTAAAGTCTCCTCCAAGAATAAAGTCGCAGTTAATGGTATTTAAAAAACGTGATAACTCATCAAATGATTCTGGGTTAGTCGAGCTAGGAGATCGGTAGAAGGAACCAAGTGCAAAGCATTTACCATTGTTAAGTCGGACCTTGCACCAAACGGATTCTGAATGATGAAAAGTAGCGGACAGTTCACCACTCTGTAGAAGTTCATTAATGAGAATAAAAACACCGCCACCTTGTGTGTTCCTATCAGATCGGTATACATCGTAACCAGGAGGAAAGACTTCAAAATTAGCAATGGAATCATGTAACCAAGATTCACTTCCAATTACTATAGAGGGTTGCGTAGTAGACAACAAAGTAGCAAATTCATCCACTTTATTTTTGAGGCTGCGGCAGTTTACCAGCAACAAAGTTAGAGATAGGTTGTGCGGAGGGACAGATTTAGAATTTGCGCATGCGGTTTTTTGATTAGCAAATTGCTTGCCACGTAGCTATCTCTTGAGTTCCGTCACCCTATCTTCTGCACTGTCATAAACATACGTTTTATTACCCATATGAAGCTTATCTAAGCGTAGCTTGAAAGGGAGTTTCAGACCTTGAGCATATTCAGTCAACTTTGAGCGCGCACGCCTAGTAGCAGGAGAGAAATCCTCGCGAATTACATAGTCTTTATCCTTTAGCCTTGATCTGGAATACAAAATTTGTTCCTTAACTTTAAATCTAGAAAATGAGATGATAATCGGTCGGTTCCTTCCTTCACAGTACTTTCCTAATCTGTGGGCACGTTCAATATCTTGTGTTGTGACAGTCTGATCAAGCTCTTCCTTAAAAAACGCGAGTGTATTTTCCTCGGATTCGCGCCAGCTTTCATTTGCGTGGTCAGGCAGCCCAAACACTATCAGATTGTTCCTGCGAGACCTGTTGCTGCTATCCTCGAGAGACGTCCCGATTTTAACCAGTCTCTGTCGATTTTCAGATGAGCTTTCTTTCACTGCAAGAAAGTCGCCCTGGAGAGCAGCAACGGTACTCTGCAGTTCCTGAAGGGAAGCAGCAAAAGCAGACTGCTGTTTCTTTACTTCTTCTAGCTCAGCGAAAAAACGCGTCTGACCCTGCTCTAGCCTGCGAACAATTTCATAAATGCCTTCCAGACTAGCACTTTCGCTTTTACTTCTTGTAGCCGAACCAGGGCCAGGGTTTAGTTCCACGTCTCCGGAGAGCAGTAAGAGCAATACATCAAAGACGCGAGAGGAAAACACACGCAAACACATGCACTTTTTCACACACTGAAATAGGCAGTCGGGGCACGACACCGCTATCAAACAACGATTTGAACATCGGTAACAAGATTCAGGGTTTCGGTAACTAACCTGCGCGAAAAGGCGAGGTAAGCTCATGTCGGCAGCGATGTCACGCCCCAGCAGCAGTCCGTCGAAGTGATGCTTTAGTAGAGCCACCGCCCCCGCTGTATCAGTTGACGAAGGTAGTTGCCAGGCCAGATGCTTGAAAGAATCCAACGTTGGCACTTGCCTGTCGTTTACCAGAGGAAACAACGTCACCATGGGATCACACGCATCTGACCGGAACGTAGAATATGAAGACGGTGGCAGGCCTCCGCTCACATTGAAGAAACCAGGCAACGGAATCAGCAGGGTTCCGATAAGAACCTGCGCGAAAAGGCGAGGTAAGCTCATGTCGGCAGCGATGTCACGCCCCAGCAGCAGTCCGTCGAAGTGATGCTTTAGTAGAGCCACCGCCCCCGCTGTATCAGTTGACGAAGGTAGTTGCCAGGCCAGATGCTTGAAAGAATCCAACGTTGGCACTTGCATTGAAGAAACCAGGCAACGGAATCAGCAGGGTTCCGATAAGAACCTGCGCGAAAAGGTGAGGTAAGCTCATGTCGGCAGCGATGTCACGCCCCAGCGCATGGAAAAATATTTCTGTTTGCGCCTCATCTATATTTTGCGCCTCATCATCCCCGAGTCATCGCATTCGTGCGCTTGATACGCACGCCAAGCTTACCCGTTTCACTGATTCCGCTACGTATTGTAAGGCAGTCACAAATGTTAATGTATCGCTATTGGTGTGTTAGACACGGCTGCGACTGGATTATGAATTTGCGCGAAACAATCGAGACGATTTACCGCGAGCGGCGTCCCAGGAGGAAGTTTGCGCCTATGTGCCCCCCAGTCCTTCCATGCGCATCCGAAAATTGCGGTAGAGTACTCACACTAAAAGCGTTGCTAGATGTGCCTTGTCACCCTGTTTACAACTGCGTCACACGCACAGAACGCTAAAAATTTTTGCTCATGGTGAGAAACGTCTTGACATACAAAATGCACATCACATTAACGACAAGTTACTCCATGGCTGTGTTATTTTTCTATTCATTCCATATGAGTGTAATTTGTACACAAGTGCACACGCTTTTCTGGCAAAATTATTCATCCATGTTTCGCATTGTTCATGCACCACAGATCAACCTGTCCACGTCTGGCTTCCGGCAGTAAACTCCTGCCCAAGCAGCCACGTAGAAAATGAAGAGATCCCTACACGTAAGATACGTCGTTATTATTACGATAATTGTTGCACGAGGCAGATCACTCCTATCTACTGTAGCTTTCGTTACCCATGCTCCGTAGCTGCATCCTCTGTCTCCAACACCAGTCCTGCCTTCTTCGCCATATTCTGACAAATGTTAGCTCCACCGCGGCATGTCTGTCTACATCACTTCCATCTAGACTGATCTTACCCCAAATGTCCTTGCCTGTGTGCTAATATAGAATGTGGACTCTTTGTTGTCCCTTTGCTGCCCAATTCCCTTACCCTTCTCACTTATTGGCTTTACCCACTATGGTAGCCTTGGTGCACCAACCCACTTACCTGCTGGGTGCATCATTTGGCACTAAATTAGGTTAATTACATGCACTAACATAACCAATAATAATGCTGTTACTGATTTTTTCATTCCAGGACACAGAGAAGCAGAGATGCGAAACCTCGTCCATCAATTATGGAAACCACCCAGTGCAGACAATGCAACGCAGGCCAACTTGCCACATGACATGCCTCAGACATTTAAGATAGAACTTCTTACGACGGATAGTAAACTGAATGCCTTTACTGGAATTCCTAATGTGACGCTTCTGAACAAGGTAGTCAAGATAGTGGAGAGGCATGAGAGAGAAAACAAGTTCGAAGTAATAGCAAAACATAGTTTTGTTAGTGTTGATCATTCTCAGGCATGCTCTTTCATTTTCATAAGTTGGTGTGCTCTTTGAATGCTGTCCATCATCTGTGCACAGGTATTTTGTTCACACACTTCTTCTTGCTGCAATTTTTCAATCAGCCATTGAATGGCCCTCAAAAGAGGAGGTGTTGAACAATACACCTTTGCACTTTGAGAGGTACAAGCGAGTAAGAGGGGTTGTAGACTGCACTGAAGTTGCAGTTGAAAGATCAGGTTGTGTGACGTGTCGTCTGTTGACGTACTCCCAGTACACATCAACCTACACGGTTAAATTTCTTGTGTGTGTCAGTCCGGGAGGCAAAATCGCTTTTATTAGTGCTGCATTTGGTGGGCGTGCATCTGACAAAGCGATCACTGAACGCTCTGGCATTCTTGACAAGTTTGAGTCTTTTATTGATGACATCATGGTTGACAGAGGTTTTTTTATTGATGATTTATGTGCATATCGCGCTGTGGGCATTGTTAGGCCCCCCTTCCTAGGAAATGAGAGCCAGTTTTCTGAAGCTGAAGCCCTGAAAACAGCTGACATCGCGAGGGCTAGAGTTCATGTAGAAAGGGCTATTCAGAGAGTGAAGATATTCAAAATGTTTAGTGGCACATTACTGTGGGAAATGCTGCCACATATTGATCAACTTTTTACAGTAGCATCCCAGGCAGCACGCAACGTAGGGCCGATATTGGTTTTATGGCGGCAAAGTTCGGCCCATCCACGGCCTAATTTTGCCGACAGCGAGCCAGTATCGGCCACGCCGCCGTCAATGACTGGCAACGTCGGGCTACTATAGCCGCTGCCCCGCCGATATCGGCAGGCCGTCTACTGTAATCGGCAACATGGGGCCGCTTATGCCGCGTCACTGCCGACATCGGCTGAGGCGATGGCTTTCAACGGCAACTATGGCGCCGATTTTGCCTTTCTACAGATAATATGGGCTGGCCGACGCCACTTATCGGCAACACTGTGCCAAGTATGCCACCTTAAAGCCCCCGTCGGCTAGCCGATAACTTTATCTGGCAAATGTGGCGCCGATTTTGCCGCTCATCAGAATCACCTGAGGAATGGCGAATTTGGCGCGATATTTGCCCAGGAAGATTATTTCACAGGAGACATTGAGTCATTTCTGTTGTCCTGGAGGCAACGTCGACTACGCCGCAGCCTTTCATGGTTGATATCGGCCGGGCTTCTTTGGAAGCCTGCTGTATATAACAATAGAGATCCGATCGACACAAGGATGACCGAAATTCACTTGAGAGATTCGACGTAAGAATAAGATGTTGAGCTTCATATATTCATGTATACGCGTTTCAGTGCCGGAACATAGCGCACGTGCGTTTTGAGCAGCATATATGACATTATGTTCGCGCGCATTGTTTTTAATAAGGAGGGCACGCAAAAAACATGCATATAAACTATTCATATATACATCTATAGGCTGTTTTGCGGGAACTTAGCGAAACAGGCTGGCGCAACAGTTAACATTAGCCAGAAGGATCGACAAGCATGGTGGAAAATTATCTGACAGCGCGCATGTCAGAAAATTTAAATTCATAGAAATTGAACTAGTTCGTGCGTACATCGATGGGCATAACCAGCACTCATATGTTCAAACAAAGATAAACAGTTGCAAGCGGCGCTATACTATTGACATTTAGCAACCTATGGAAGGAAAAGGCATATGGAGGTAACAGCGCGTGGACAAAAAAAGGTCTAGCGCCGACTTTATGGTGCGCTGAAGCGGAGATAAACTCGCCACCGGCGTTATAGTACTGACATTTAGCAACTTATGCAAAAGAGCGGTATACAGAGCTAACATTGCGACAGCGAGGAGACAATACTGATCTAGTGCTAGCTCTATAATGAGAGGACCATGAAATACATAGATCCATTTGTATTGCAAATTCAAATGAAGTGCTCTTGTCAAGACCACGACATTTGCGAAAAAAGCAAAAACGAAAAATACCAAGCAGTGGTATGGCAAGCATTTTTCATCTCAAAGGTGGCAAACAAATGCACACACCTATAATTGATATAGAGAGAGCTTTTCTAGTGAGTTCTACTAGAGTGTATCTGATCACAGAGTGTTCTTGTGCAGGCGATCTGCGTATCTTATGTTATATAAAAACAGCAAGCATGCACTGAAAAAAAAAATATCAGTTGAAAATCAAAGCTCTCTTCTGTTCCCTGGTTTCTTCATACGTTTGAGCAGGGTTACAGCATAAACCAGCCGTCCTAAGTCAAGCTGTTGTTGACCACGTGGCCCTCCACTACATTTCATCAGTGCGTTCGCGAAACTAGTGCAATCCTTTCAAAAACAGCTCCTGTACAGCGCAACGCATGTATCGCAGCTCGCATAAGCTCAGCAAAAGAAAATATTTGTCTACTGGTCGGGTAGACAATGCACCTCCATGCTCTCTACTACCACGCAGATACAATAGGCTAATAATTCCTTAATATGTCCACGCCACTGCGTATAATTCATGCTTTTTTTGCTGTTTTGTGTAACGTCCGTTTTTGCGTTCTTTCCATACATATCGAATTCGTTTACACATCGGCCATCGGTTACGTTGTACTGGTTAAATGAGCAGAATATATCGAGCTTGAGTGCATGCTCTGTGCAGTGTGTCGGATTTATCACTGGCGTTCGTATGAGACTATGGCGTTGATATAAGCGCACATGTGCGTATTCTGATATTTAACAACTCATTTATTTATAACCAATAAGGGCAAAAGAAGGGCGCGTAGAGACAGAGTCATCGCAGTATTTCTTGTCGTGCGGAAAGGCAGAACGTGCATGTCTTTCGTGCGCTGAAGAAAATGGCAGGAATTCAAACAGAATGGCGGCGCCGTGCGTCCTCGCTACGTTTGTTGCGTGCAGTGCAGCATTTCGCTCTCGTTTTTAGCTATAGTGGGTGCCATGGTTCAGTCTCTGCGAAATCCTGTGTTACAAGTAGCTGGCAAGAGAACACATGCGTGCCAGCATACGCCACAGGCTGCACTGAGCTGCACTTAACAAATGCAGTCCCGGCGGGTGTCCCCGCCATTGTGCAAAAATGTTTGCCCCACAGACATGCTGTCTTCCACCTTTTTGAGACAGCTACAAAAAAAAAGAAAGCAAGAAAAACGAGCGTGCTCTGCCGAGAAGCAACCTAGCACGTGCTAAGCCAGCAGCAACTAAACATAAAAAAAAGTGTGTGGGGAGGGGGGCGCGCGTCCCCTCCCGAACTGGCCACCTTTGTCACGGCCCCCTCCGTGAACATCCATTGTGCTCATCTGCAGTTTGCAAAGAATGCGGTTCTGAACCTGCTTTTTCTGGCGTTCGCTGCCTTCCGAGGGGGAAACCACGAGGAACTCTCTCCGCGCTCTCTCGTCGCGGCTGCATCGCTACCAACGTGCAAGGTGTAAGAACGAGTTTCAGCGGCTGCACGCAGTCCGTCCACGCGTTTATCGTTTATCATGTACCGCATTTATCGATCATTCAAGTTGATTGCGCGATTCCTTGGCGAGTGTACCTCCTAAGACAATGCCCATCTCAACCGTGACATCGGTTGTATATGAACACAAGCCTGTGCCTTTTGGTGAGACTACAGTGTCGTCGCCGAATTTGTATTGCGGACTCACAGCTGAAGAGTGCAGAGCGGATGCCAAAATTCGGTAAGTTGCTGGCCAGTTTTCAAAATGGGATGTGGCACATATTGTTGTCATGTGGAAGCACCGGTTCCACTTTATATATTATTTGTGTCGTGAGGTGCGTAGGCTCTTTATTTTCGAATAAAGAGCCTACGTACATTGTCCCAAAGCAGTTTTACTTCATGTAGTTAATCCTGTGCTTGTATCAAACACCCTTTGTGTGGTGACTTGCAGTTCTCGTCTCGTAACATTTTCTTTTCTTGCCCGTATTTTTAAAGGTAATGTGATACCGAACACGCGCTCCTTGGTGCAGGACATGTGCGGCAGTTCGGCACGCGATGGCATTTTTAAAGTAGCCTTGAAAAGAGGTTCCTTCTCTAATATCTGCTTATAATGCACCTTACACCTATCATTTAAGAACATTTTTTGCCTAACGACCCCATCCCTGGGGTGTGTCGTGTTGCTCACGTCTACATGTTTTCCTTTACGATGTATGCCAAAAATATTAAATTTATTATAATGCAAGATGCACCTATTTCAAGTAATGTGCCGCTTTTAAAGTTGCTTTGCAACAGATCCTTTACTCACGTTTTTTCCCCCTTGGGTATCTAAAGCGACAGGACACCAAGATCTCGGGGTTGGATATTGAACATAGATTCATTATATTTAAAAGGACGACTTTGTTTTGTTATTTTCTAAAGTAGTGCCCGATTATGAATGTTTCTGACATTTCTTGTATTTCCGCGTTTGTTCATGAGTCGCACATAAGTTGCATGGAATTATAGTATAGTGCTGATGTGCTCCACAGCTGTGCTAATTTTCACGCCTTTTCCCGCAGGTTCCACCCTTGCCGAAGCTTTTCCACTACGACGGTGCAACACGAGAATAGCATATTATCAATGCAGAGTTCACAAAATAAATGAAATAGTGCTTTTCCCTATAAACCTGTCTTGTTGTGTTATTTGTTTTGGTGAGAACGCATTAATAGAAACTACAGAGGATCCACTTAGCCCCACTTATTACTGTGTTAATAAAGCTTTCGCGTATGCATGAGAGGCACATTTACACAAACTACTGTTGGTCCTTCGAAAATGTGAAAACAAAAAATAAAATTATCGCAATCCAAATGGCGCGACACACGTGGGGTAAGCTACAAACACCATAGTGGCTGTGAACGGTCGCGCAAGGGGTTTCCCGATGTCGGCGGGGCCGACAACACGCCAAAAAAGCCTGAATGCCCGCAACATCGGCCAATGCTACCTAGCCAAATCCGACCCATTCTGGCTGGCCAAATTTGACCCATTCTGGCTGGCCAAATTTCGCCCACGCTGGCTGGCCAAATTTCGGCCACTCTGGCTGGCCAAATTTCGCCCACTCTGGCTGGCCAAGTTCGACCCATGGTGGCTTCGCCACAGTGGCGCCATTCTGGCTGGCCGTCATCGGGCACATGTGGGTGAAAGTAGCGCGAGCGCGATTTGCCGACTTAGGCCCGATATCGCTGCCGACTTTGGCCGACTTCACGCCTACATAAGTCCTGTGTTGGCGTGCTGCCTGGGATGTGGCATGACAAACTTGTGTTCACCAATATTGGCAGATGATAATTTTTTGTAGTGAGGGACCGGTTTTGCTTTGGTGCTGAATTCAAACCGTAAACAAATGGCATGTTGTGTACGAGGGCCTTGGATTTATTTCCGCTTTTTAGGGTTTTTTATAGCCCAGTGAACTAAAGATACAAAGCAATACAAGCATGGAATACTTGAACAACTGATTTTATTTTTCTCTGGCACAGTCCTGTGCGGCAAAGCAAATACGGGAATAGTTTCTGCATATTTAGATTGTATCCTGCTATAGTCAGGTTGCACACCGTTGCAGGAAAATAGTTCGCTGGCGATAAATTCAATATAAGGGAACTACACAATAGTGCATGGTTTTATACTAACTACACGTTATTTGCCCTTTGTCATGATATGTGGCTTTGTAGATGAGGTGTGGCTTTGCCATTTTTGTACACAACGTTACCTTTTGCTTATGTCTGCAAGTTTGGGAAGCACTTTCCTAAAATACACATATTGCAACTTGTCCAGCAGTTAACGCATGTGCTCTACATCCTTTGTCACGGGGATCACCAAGCTTTCTACCTTAGAATGGCGCAAGTCAAGGTTAAAATAGAAGAGGCCCAGCTGAATTTGCGAGTAATAAGCGAGCTTAAGCTTCAGTGCATAATTCTCTCCATCTTCGACTATGTATGTCAGCTTTTTTATGGTACCACCTCGGCTATGCTCTGCTCTTTCCCAGCACGGGCCACTTGACCTCAACAAGTATTTTCTTATTGCCCTGAATTACAACACCGTCAGGACTGTAGCCCAACCGTGGTACCTCAGGGACAACTACGAGCCCCAGCCTGCTAACTGTAGCATTTTGCAGTCGCTCATACTCATGGAGTGCATGAGGTTCATTTTCTTTGCATAAACAGTTGCTTTGTTGCCAGCAAAAAAGCGGTTTTGATAGTCTTTCATTTTTTGCTGCCCATGTGCGACTTTCTGTTTCTTGAAAAGTGTACAACTCTCTGCATATGCTACCAGTTATCCTTTTCTTTCTTTCATGTTGCCACAGTGTGCACTGCTGATCCAGTGTGCTTTCACATATCTGTTTTGCTTTATCGTCAGTGACACACACCTCATTCTCGCAAAATTCTCTCTCTTTTTTTGATAGCATATCAAGAGAGAACCTCTTGATAGAAATTGTCATTTCACTTCCCGCATGTTCAAAGAACTGAAACTTTGCATAGTCACTCAGAGGAGAGTTTGCATAGTCCTTCGTAAATAATGTTTCAGAAATGTGAGGAACATCTGAAGCATTGCTGGTTTGTAGTGTGTGGCTTTCTAGTACGTGTCTTGTGCCTAGCTAGTGCGGAGTCTGGCGCAGCATCAATCAGTTCTTTCAGAATTTTCCTTTGAATGTCCTCAGAAAACTCTTGTGTTCCTCGTTGAACATGGCAAAATGTGTTCACTGGCCGTGGCTCATACAAGCAGGATGAGGCAGTACGACCCCACTTCTGATGGACATCTGTGCAAGAGAGTAAATCCAAGCTGTCTTTGGTTGTCCTCAATATGGAGCGTAAAATGATAAACAAAACTCAGTATTTCAGACCACTGCTATTTTCGTATGCAATCTCTCGTTAGAAGCCACCAAATCAAAGTGGCTTATGCACTACTGAAGATGCATGACTAAGTGGTAGTTTTAAAAAAATTTCTCTCATGAAAAACTTATTACTGATAGGGCAGGCATTGTTTATTTTGCTCTTTACATTTAGTTACTGGGGACATAATTTTGACAGTGTAGGCAAGTACTTACCTGTTCAAGTAAATCAAGGTAGCAAAGAAATGCTTGCATTTTCCAGAAAGGCCTGCCTTGCATGTGCAAGTTCCCTAAAAAAACAGGCGAAGTGTCAGACAAGGTCGCAGCGTAAATTTCGGGAGGGGAGCCAACTGGCTAGTGTCCACTGCTACGGTATCATTAAAATGCACTTGGCAGGGATAACGACCTGAGGCACTAGAAATAGTTGCGAAGCTCGTACTACGCTTGCATGACACGGAGGCGCATACAATGTTGATCCCACTCGTACACAGCAATCGAGATGTGCTCTCCGCGAGGAAGCAACAAATTTTAAAGCAAGTACCGAGCTGCGACGAAACGACTCAAAACACAAATGGAAAAACGTGAAACACGTTCAGGCACAAGCACTTGGTCCCTAGCCAGACAGCTGCGCTAAGTTTCAGTTCATCTGCACAGCAGTAGGCTGCTCTTAATTTCGAAAAGCACTAAATTTTGTGTCTTCCTCCAGACGATTTGTTGAAAACAGGAGCGTTCGAAAAACAACATCTAGCTGTTACCGATATGCGATTGCGTTTACTGTTTTGCGAAAACAAAACATGTGGTTTAATGCCCGTTAGCGTCGTCAAGGCTAGTAGCGATATACTGTCCATTACAGAGCCTGTATCTTGACGTACTGTGACGTTCAGGCAGTGCGGCGGGCCCTTGATCGCACTCGTCTGCAGGCAGAGCGATTCGACGCTGACCTCGCTGTCTGTAATTGACTTGATGCCGCAGCAGATGATGTGCCCAGCATTGAACGTCGCTTCGCCTTCATTTACACACCTTTGCGTCTCTTTAGCGAGAGAAAGTATGGTTTGCAGCGAAACTAAAGGGCCTGAGGTGATCTGTTCCTCGAGATGCACACGCTTGCGAGATTGCATTATCACCATCTCGGTAGATTGAACTAGATAGGGGCAGTGGGACGAGGGGAGAGCGGACGGAGGCAGCGGCGGCGTGACGAAAAGCACGGAAATCTACGCGTGCTGCATGGTGGCGCCACTGCGCCTTGCACCTGCAGGCCGTAGCTGCGTCTCTACGGCGCGCATGCGCACAGGCTCAGACCGCTTTAGTGATCGAAGTTTCTTTTGCTTCCTCGTTTGTTCGCTGATTCGCATTCCTTGTTTCGTTGTCGTTTCCTTTGTGGTGAGCTGAAGATCGCGCTGAGTTATTAAATTATGAAATGGGGATGTCTCGGCGAAGTAATTATTGCTTTATCCCGGTTGTAAGGCTGGGCACAGCACAGTGAAAGATGCCCCAAAGTTATCTCTGTTCAGTGTCCTCGAGGACGAAGAAATGCGCCGAACGCGGGAGCGAAATCTACGCCGCAAGGACAAGCCGCTGAAAGTCACTGACGCCGTGTGCGAACTTCACTTCGAAGGAAAATATATACTAAGGGATATTGCGTACACGTAATCGAAGGCAAAGAGGTACGTTTACCACTGAAAGCCGTCTCTCTCGCAAGATGCAGTGCCCACGTACGATTTTGCCCAATCTCCGTGGGTACCTTTCAAAAAGTCCGCCTCGCGAAAGGCCCACGACGGAGAGCATGACGGTCAGACGAAAAGACGGCGCCTACAAGAGGCTGATCTGCAAACCACGGAGACCGTGGACATAAGCGACGATGCTGACTCAAACGAAATTCTCAAACCCACTGAGCAGTGGGCACTGTACAAATCCCCGAACAATGGCGGCGTTGGGTGTGTTTCGGCATCATTGAATAGTGAGAAAACACAGTCAGCGTTGAGAAGATTCAACCCTCACCTCAACACGAACTCATTCGAAAAGAAAGGGGTGTCGTACACCTTTCAACTTTTTGGAACGACTGTCCTGAGAGCCATGACCTTTTACAAAAAAGAAGTCGAGAGAAAATGCGGTAGAATAGTGGCCACAGAAAAATTCTTCGAGTTAGTTGAATTTACAATGTGATTGTGCCCCAATGATTCTAATTCATTCAAATTGCAATGTTTTTTTTGTGTTCTTGGTTCTCGCTTTTCGCTGGAAGATTAACCACTTGATAAAAGCAATAATATTGTCACGGTGCTCAGAGATGAGGACGGCGACGATCGCTAGGGAGACGACGAAGGCGACGTAGTAGGATAGCCTCTCGGCCTGTGATTGGGCCTGTGCCGGCGATATCGTTCCTGTTATTAAAACGGCTTTCCCATTGAGCCTTATATCTCTGCTCGTTCCATCGTTGTGGAGGTGCGGGGTATTGCACAGACCGAACGGCATGACTCTGAACTGATAAAGGCCATCTGGCGTTACAAACGCGGTCTTCACACGGTCCATGTCGTCGACGTCAATCTGCCAGTAACCAGAGCGAAGGTCTATTGACGAAAAATAGGTCGCACCGTGTAGGCGATCCAATGCGTCATCTATGCGTGGCAGTGGATAGACGTCTTTCTTGGTTATTTTGTTTAGATGCCGATAGTCCACACAGAACCTCCAGGTGTTATCCTTCTTTTTAACCAGAACAACAGGAGAAGCCCACGGGCTCGAGGACGGTTCTATGATGCACTTGGTAAGCATCTTGTCGACTTCCGGCTGTATCACTCGACGTTCGGCATGTGAGACGCGATAAGGCCGTCTATGAATAGGCGCTGCATCGCCCGTATGTATGCGATGCTGCACAAGGGATGTTTGTCCAAAAGGTCGACCTTCAAAGTCAAAAATGTTGGCATAGCTGGCGAGGAGATCACGGAGGTCGTCGGCCTGGGAGGGCAACAGGTCGTGGGCTATCATCTTGAGGCCGTAGCTGCGTTGGCTGCGTCTCTACGGCGCGCATGCGCACAGGCTCAGACCGCTTTAGTGATCGAAGTTTCTTTTGCTTCCTCGTTTGTTTGCTGATTCGCATTCCTTGTTTTTCTGTCGTTTCCTTTGTGGTGTGCTGAAGATCGCGCTGAGTTATTAAATTATGAAATGCGGATGTCTCGGCGAAGTAATTATTGCTTTATCCCGGTTGTAAGGCTGGGCACAGCACAGTGAAAGATACCCCAAAGTTATCTCTGTTCAGTGTCCTCGAGGACGAAGAAATGCGCCGAACGCGGGAGCGAAATCTACGCCGCAAGGACAAGCCGCTGGAAGTCACTGACGCCGTGTGCGAACTTCACTTCAAGGGAAAATATATACTAAGGGATATTGCGTACACGTAATCGAAGGCAAAGAGGTACGTTTACCACTGAAAGCCGTCTCTCTCGCAAGATGCAGTGCCCACGTACGATTTTGCCCAATCTCCGTGGGTACCTTTCAAAAAGTCCGCCTCGCGAAAGGCCCACGACGGAGAGCATGACGGCCAGACGAAAAGACGGCGCCTACAAGAGGCTGATCTGCAAACCACGGAGACCGTGGACATAAGCGACGATGCTGACTCAAACGAAATTCTCAAACCCAGTGAGCCGTGGGCACTGCACAAATCCCCGAACAATGGCGGCGTTGGGTGTGTTTCGGCATCATTGAATAGTGAGAAAACACAGTCAGCGTTGAGAAGATTCAACCCTCACCTCAACACGAACTCATTCGAAAAGAAAGGGGTGTCGTACACCTTTCAACTTTTTGGAACGACTGTCCTGAGAGCCATGACCTTTTACAAAAAAGAAGTCGAGAGAAAATGCGGTAGAATAGTGGCCACAGAAAAATTCTTCGAGTTAGTTGAATTTACAATGTGATTGTGCCCCAATGATTCTAATTCATTCAAATTGCAATGTTTTTTTTGTGTTCTTGGTTCTCGCTTTTCGCTGGAAGATTAAGTCACGGTGTAGATGAGGACGACGACGATATCAAGGTTTCTTGCAGGAGCTCTGAGGTCCGCTTCCACTACGTCGGCAGTTTTGGAGAATTTTCTTGCTTATTTGAACAAATGGAAAGCCGCCCAGTTAAATATTACAACAGTATCCAACGACAAAAATTGTGATGATTTATGACATTTTGGGACGTCTCTTCTGTCGCACAATTGTGTTTTCGCGCAGTTCAATTGTTTGTCGTGCAGTTCACTTGTGTGTCCCACAGTTCAATTGCGTGTTGCGCAATCCAATCGTCTGTCACGCAGTTCAGCCGTGTATAGGGCAGTCCAGTTGTTTGTCGCGCAGTTCAATTGTTTGTCGTGCAGTTCAGTTGTGTGTCCCACAGTTCAATTGCGTGTTGCGCAATCCAATCGTCTGTCGCGCAGTTCAGCCGTGTATAGGGCAGTCCAGTTGTTTGTCGCGCAGTTCAATTGTTTGTCGTGCAGTTCAGTTGTGTGTCCCACAGTTCAATTGCGTGTTGCGCAATCCAATCGTCTGTCGCGCAGTTCAGCCGTGTATAGGGCAGTCCAGTTGTTTGTCGCGCAGTTCAATTGTTTGTCGTGCAGTTCAGTTGTGTGTCCCACAGTTCAATTGCGTGTTGCGCAATCCAATCGTCTGTCACGCAGTTCAGCCGTGTATAGGGCAGTCCAGTTGTTTGTCGCGCAGTTCAATTGTTTGTCGTGCAGTTCAGTTGTGTGTCCCACAGTTCAATTGCGTGTTGCGCAATCCAATCGTCTGTCACGCAGTTCAGCCGTGTATAGGGCAGTCCAGTTGTTTGTCGCGCAGTTCAATTGTTTGTCGTGCAGTTCAGTTGTGTGTCCCACAGTTCAATTGCGTGTTGCGCAATCCAATCGTCTGTCGCGCAGTTCAGCCGTGTATAGGGCAGTCCAGTTGTTTGTCGCGCAGTTCAATTGTTTGTCGTGCAGTTCAGTTGTGTGTCCCACAGTTCAATTGCGTGTTGCGCAATCCAATCGTCTGTCACGCAGTTCAGCCGTGTATAGGGCAGTCCAGTTGTTTGTCGCGCAGTTCAATTGTTTGTCGTGCAGTTCAGTTGTGTGTCCCACAGTTCAATTGCGTGTTGCGCAATCCAATCGTCTGTCGCGCAGTTCAGCCGTGTATAGGGCAGTCCAGTTGTTTGTCGCGCAGTTCAATTGTTTGTCGTGCAGTTCAGTTGTGTGTCCCACAGTTCAATTGCGTGTTGCGCAATCCAATCGTCTGTCAGCGCAGTTCAGCCGTGTATAGGGCAGTCCAGTTGTTTGTCGCGCAGTTCAATTGTTTGTCGTGCAGTTCAGTTGTGTGTCCCACAGTTCAATTGCGTGTTGCGCAATCCAATCGTCTGTCACGCAGTTCAGCCGTGTATAGGGCAGTCCAGTTGTTTGTCGCGCAGTTCAATTGTTTGTCGTGCAGTTCAGTTGTGTGTCCCACAGTTCAATTGCGTGTTGCGCAATCCAATCGTCTGTCACGCAGTTCAGCCGTGTATAGGGCAGTCCAGTTGTTTGTCGCGCAGTTCAATTGTTTGTCGTGCAGTTCAGTTGTGTGTCCCACAGTTCAATTGCGTGTTGCGCAATCCAATCGTCTGTCACGCAGTTCAGCCGTGTATAGGGCAGTCCAGTTGTTTGTCGCGCAGTTCAATTGTTTGTCGTGCAGTTCAGTTGTGTGTCCCACAGTTCAATTGCGTGTTGCGCAATCCAATCGTCTGTCGCGCAGTTCAGCCGTGTATACCTTTCAAAAAGTCCGCCTCGCGAAAGGCCCACGACGGAGAGCATGACGGCCAGACGAAAAGACGGCGCCTACAAGAGGCTGATCTGCAAACCACGGAGACCGTGGACATAAGCGACGATGCTGACTCAAACGAAATTCTCAAACCCAGTGAGCCGTGGGCACTGCACAAATCCCCGAACAATGGCGGCGTTGGGTGTGTTTCGGCATCATTGAATAGTGAGAAAACACAGTCAGCGTTGAGAAGATTCAACCCTCACCTCAACACGAACTCATTCGAAAAGAAAGGGGTGTCGTACACCTTTCAACTTTTTGGAACGACTGTCCTGAGAGCCATGACCTTTTACAAAAAAGAAGTCGAGAGAAAATGCGGTAGAATAGTGGCCACAGAAAAATTCTTCGAGTTAGTTGAATTTACAATGTGATTGTGCCCCAATGATTCTAATTCATTCAAATTGCAATGTTTTTTTTGTGTTCTTGGTTCTCGCTTTTCGCTGGAAGATTAACCACTTGATAAAAGCAATAATATTGTCACGGTGCTCAGAGATGAGGACGGCGACGATCGCTAGGGAGACGACGAAGGCGACGTAGTAGGATAGCCTCTCGGCCTGTGATTGGGCCTGTGCCGGCGATATCGTTCCTGTTATTAAAACGGCTTTCCCATTGAGCCTTATATCTCTGCTCGTTCCATCGTTGTGGAGGTGCGGGGTATTGCACAGACCGAACGGCATGACTCTGAACTGATAAAGGCCATCTGGCGTTACAAACGCGGTCTTCACACGGTCCATGTCGTCGACGTCAATCTGCCAGTAACCAGAGCGAAGGTCTATTGACGAAAAATAGGTCGCACCGTGTAGGCGATCCAATGCGTCATCTATGCGTGGCAGTGGATAGACGTCTTTCTTGGTTATTTTGTTTAGATGCCGATAGTCCACACAGAACCTCCAGGTGTTATCCTTCTTTTTAACCAGAACAACAGGAGAAGCC
The DNA here is from genome assembly GCA_013339685.2 of Hyalomma asiaticum. NCBI lineage: Eukaryota > Metazoa > Arthropoda > Arachnida > Ixodida > Ixodidae > Hyalomma > Hyalomma asiaticum. The sequence continues at coordinate 26,331 of JABSTT010001714.1, forward strand.
CACGGGCTCGAGGACCTTCTAATGCCTTGGTGCTCTTGTCGACTTCCGCTGTATCCCACGTTCGCATGTTGCGATAGCGTCTATGAAGCGCTGCATCGCCCGTATGTATGGCACAAGTTTTTCCAAAGTCGCCGTCAATTCAATGTGCAGCTGGCAGGAATCACGAGGTCGTCGCCTGAGGGCAACAGGTGTTGGCATCATCTGTGATGTCACGGTCTCAGATAGGACGCGATCAGTTTCTTGCGACCGAGTTCGCTTCCTACTTCGGCAGTTGGCGATTTCTTGCTTTTTACAATGGAAAGCCGCCCATGTTAATATTACAACATCTCCCACGACAAAATTGTGAGTGTATATGGGACGTCCTTCTGTCACATTGTGTTTCGCGCAGTTCAATTGTTTGTCGTGCAGTTCAGTTGTGTGTCCCACAGTTCAATTGCGTGTTGCGCAATCCAATCGTCTGTCACGCAGTTCAGCCGTGTATAGGGCAGTCCAGTTGTTTGTCGCGCAGTTCAATTGTTTGTCGTGCAGTTCAGTTGTGTGTCCCACAGTTCAATTGCGTGTTGCGCAATCCAATCGTCTGTCGCGCAGTTCAGCCGTGTATAGGGCAGTCCAGTTGTTTGTCGCGCAGTTCAATTGTTTGTCGTGCAGTTCAGTTGTGTGTCCCACAGTTCAATTGCGTGTTGCGCAATCCAATCGTCTGTCAGCGCAGTTCAGCCGTGTATAGGGCAGTCCAGTTGTTTGTCGCGCAGTTCAATTGTTTGTCGTGCAGTTCAGTTGTGTGTCCCACAGTTCAATTGCGTGTTGCGCAATCCAATCGTCTGTCGCGCAGTTCAGCCGTGTATAGGGCAGTCCAGTTGTTTGTCGCGCAGTTCAATTGTTTGTCGTGCAGTTCAGTTGTGTGTCCCACAGTTCAATTGCGTGTTGCGCAATCCAATCGTCTGTCGCGCAGTTCAGCCGTGTATAGGGCAGTCCAGTTGTTTGTCGCGCAGTTCAATTGTTTGTCGTGCAGTTCAGTTGTGTGTCCCACAGTTCAATTGCGTGTTGCGCAATCCAATCGTCTGTCGCGCAGTTCAGCCGTGTATAGGGCAGTCCAGTTGTTTGTCGCGCAGTTCAATTGTTTGTCGTGCAGTTCAGTTGTGTGTCCCACAGTTCAATTGCGTGTTGCGCAATCCAATCGTCTGTCACGCAGTTCAGCCGTGTATAGGGCAGTCCAGTTGTTTGTCGCGCAGTTCAATTGTTTGTCGTGCAGTTCAGTTGTGTGTCCCACAGTTCAATTGCGTGTTGCGCAATCCAATCGTCTGTCACGCAGTTCAGCCGTGTATAGGGCAGTCCAGTTGTTTGTCGCGCAGTTCAATTGTTTGTCGTGCAGTTCAGTTGTGTGTCCCACAGTTCAATTGCGTGTTGCGCAATCCAATCGTCTGTCACGCAGTTCAGCCGTGTATAGGGCAGTCCAGTTGTTTGTCGCGCAGTTCAATTGTTTGTCGTGCAGTTCAGTTGTGTGTCCCACAGTTCAATTGCGTGTTGCGCAATCCAATCGTCTGTCACGCAGTTCAGCCGTGTATAGGGCAGTCCAGTTGTTTGTCGCGCAGTTCAATTGTTTGTCGTGCAGTTCAGTTGTGTGTCCCACAGTTCAATTGCGTGTTGCGCAATCCAATCGTCTGTCACGCAGTTCAGCCGTGTATAGGGCAGTCCAGTTGTTTGTCGCGCAGTTCAATTGTTTGTCGTGCAGTTCAGTTGTGTGTCCCACAGTTCAATTGCGTGTTGCGCAATCCAATCGTCTGTCACGCAGTTCAGCCGTGTATAGGGCAGTCCAGTTGTTTGTCGCGCAGTTCAATTGTTTGTCGTGCAGTTCAGTTGTGTGTCCCACAGTTCAATTGCGTGTTGCGCAATCCAATCGTCTGTCACGCAGTTCAGCCGTGTATAGGGCAGTCCAGTTGTTTGTCGCGCAGTTCAATTGTTTGTCGTGCAGTTCAGTTGTGTGTCCCACAGTTCAATTGCGTGTTGCGCAATCCAATCGTCTGTCACGCAGTTCAGCCGTGTATAGGGCAGTCCAGTTGTTTGTCGCGCAGTTCAATTGTTTGTCGTGCAGTTCAGTTGTGTGTCCCACAGTTCAATTGCGTGTTGCGCAATCCAATCGTCTGTCACGCAGTTCAGCCGTGTATAGGGCAGTCCAGTTGTTTGTCGCGCAGTTCAATTGTTTGTCGTGCAGTTCAGTTGTGTGTCCCACAGTTCAATTGCGTGTTGCGCAATCCAATCGTCTGTCACGCAGTTCAGCCGTGTATAGGGCAGTCCAGTTGTTTGTCGCGCAGTTGACGTAGTAGGATAGCCTCTCGGCCTGTGATTGGGCCTGTGCCGGCGATATCGTTCCTGTTATTAAAACGGCTTTCCCATTGAGCCTTATATCTCTGCTCGTTCCATCGTTGTGGAGGTGCGGGGTATTGCACAGACCGAACGGCATGACTCTGAACTGATAAAGGCCATCTGGCGTTACAAACGCGGTCTTCACACGGTCCATGTCGTCGACGTCAATCTGCCAGTAACCAGAGCGAAGGTCTATTGACGAAAAATAGGTCGCACCGTGTAGGCGATCCAATGCGTCATCTATGCGTGGCAGTGGATAGACGTCTTTCTTGGTTATTTTGTTTAGATGCCGATAGTCCACACAGAACCTCCAGGTGTTATCCTTCTTTTTAACCAGAACAACAGGAGAAGCCCACGGGCTCGAGGACGGTTCTATGATGCACTTGGTAAGCATCTTGTCGACTTCCGGCTGTATCACTCGACGTTCGGCATGTGAGACGCGATAAGGCCGTCTATGAATAGGCGCTGCATCGCCCGTATGTATGCGATGCTGCACAAGGGATGTTTGTCCAAAAGGTCGACCTTCAAAGTCAAAAATGTTGGCATAGCTGGCGAGGAGATCACGGAGGTCGTCGGCCTGGGAGGGCAACAGGTCGTGGGCTATCATCTTGGTGATGTCACGGTGCTCAGAGATGAGGACGACGACGATATCAAGGTTTCTTGCAGGAGCTCTGAGGTCCGCTTCCACTACGTCGGCAGTTTTGGAGAATTTTCTTGCTTATTTGAACAAATGGAAAGCTGCTCAGTTAAATATTACAACAGTATCCTACGACAAAAATTGTGATGATTTATCACATTTTGGGACGTCTCTTCTGTCGCACAATTGTGTTGTCGCGCAGTTCAATTGTGTGTCGTGCAGTTCAGTTGTGTGTCCCACAGTTCAATTGCGTGTTGCGCAATCCAATCGTCTGTCGCGCAGTTCCGCCGTGTATAGGGCAGTCCAGTTGTTTGATCGCGCAGTTCAATTGTGTGTCCCCGCCACGGTGGTCTAGTGGCTAAGGTACTCGGCTGCTGATCGGAGGGTCGCGGGATCGAATCCCGGCCGCGGCGGCTGCATTTCGATGGAAGCGAAATGTTGAGGCCCGTGTGCTGTGCGATGTCAGTACACGTTAAAGAACCCCAGGCGGTCGAACTTTCCGGAGCCCTCCGCTAAGGCGTCTCTCATAATCAGAACTGGTTTTGGGACGTAAAACCCCACAAAACAACAATCAATTGTGTGTCGCACAGTTCAGTGGTATATCGCGTAGTCCAATTGTGTGTCGCGCAGTTCAATTGTGTGTTGCGCAGTTCAGTCGTGTGTGGCGCAGTCCAGTCGTGGATCGCGCAGTTCAATTGTGTGTCACACAGTTCAAATGTGTGTTGTGCAATCCAGTCGTGTGTCGCAATGGCCAGTCGTCTATTGTGCAATCCAGTCTTGTGTCGCGCAGTCCAGTTGTCTGTTCCCCAACCTCGTCGCATATGATGCAGCCCAATTTTCTGGCACACAGTCCTCGTGATCACATTAATGCTACATCATTAGCTGGGCGGCCTGTATTTATATGGCCACGATGAAACTCAGCTCCTCGGCAGTGCAAACAGCAGCACTGCAAATTTGGTGTGGCACTTGCTCAGTAATCGAGCAATGAAAACAGTAGTCGAGCAATGAAAAGTTTATTGATGCTGCACTAGCATATGACTCTATATAGACAGTGCGCAGGCTAGTGACTGCATTTTTTAATTACACTTCTACATGCTGCCTTCTAGTACCATGCAAGTAAGGTTGACAAGTACTCATTTTTATAGGAATGATCATTTCAATTTTCGACAATGAAATTAGCACGAAATTAATGCATATGGATACAGGCTTTAGGAGAAAACACTGTGTGCATTGCAAAAAATTCAGTTTTCCCATCAGTGCAAAAACAGCCTCTACATGAGACCCTAGCTCGTTAAATAGCACAAGTTGACGCATCTTTGGACTAGGTATCACTGCAGGCGCTTGTGGCTCTTCTGGTGGTTATGCAGGGCAATTCTTCACTTTCAACAAACAGTGAGAAAAGGAGCCTGCAAATGTAAAAAGCAAGCATAAGACAACTCTTCAAAGGAAAGGATGAACGCAAAAGATAAAAGATACATTGCACCGATTGAGTGGGTGGGCATCGGTGTCAGAGAGCAAATAATCACAAGTTGTAGAACATTAGAGAATAACCCCTCATTATCCTACCAATGCTTCATGTCCTGACTTGCTGCATTCTAAACAAACGTAAAAATCAAATAACCAACAATCATAGTGGTCAGTCGTGGTGCATGATAGCGGCACATTACCCATAAGCGAAGTGACATTCTGCCTCTGTCACTGTCTCCGCAGAAAATGCCAGTGCTTTCACATTTTGGTGGAATGTGGGCTGTTTTGTGTTAAACATGACGCAAAGAGCTGGAAAGAAGCCAGGAAAAGTATTAGTTCATTCTTTTCATTTAATATACTAAATATAATATAAAATAAAATGAAAGTGGACAAAACAGGAAAAGGTTAAATCTTCAATTGCAATTTACTGTATCAACAAACTAAGTGTGTGATATTAGCGCCACTTCGTGCTCACTTTACACTGACACCACCTTCACAGGAAAAAGTGCTGGATAGGCTTTTGTCATTCCTTTCTGACTAGCACAGCTGGACAGCATTCTGACCAGGCTGTATTGAGACAGCATCTCATTCCACAGAGGCACATTGCCACATTGCGGCATCAATGCAGACTCTGTCCTAGATGCATACGCACCAATCGTTAAGGCACTGCTGTTATGCCACCAACATTCTAAACTTTAAACTCAAAGTTGAATGCAGGCTTATGTTCTCTGCCACACAAGCAACAAGCACGAAGCTGCTTGGGTTAAGAGAAACTGTCAACTCCCAGTAATACATGGTTCAGCTTGCAAACGTGTAATTCTTTGATAATGTATACGACATTAATTGGAATATAAGTCAAGATATTATCAATAAAACAATGAGCTAAAGTCACCCCTCGTCTTATATAGCGGTGTTTAGCGGACAGTGCGTCGCCATCTGGCAACATGTGGCGTGCATGTTTGTCAAAAGCCGCACATGACCATATCCACATACAAATCCAATAGGAGGCCTTTGTTTTAGTCTTCCTGTTTTTTTGTGTTTGTGCTGTTCTTCCGATCCGTTCGAGAGTTTTCCGCTCCGACTGACGTCGCGTTTGATTTTTATAGTGTTTTTTTTTCATTCTCTGAATATGAGTAGGGCACGAGGAGGCGGTTCTCGGCTGCATTTAAAATAAATGTTGTTGGGTTCGCCGTAGCGAATGGCGACATGGTCGCTCAGCACGGCTTTGGCATTTGAGAAAAGTGTGCGCTATTGGAGAGCGCAGAAAGGGAAGCTGCAGAAGTGCAACCCTCAAAAAACATCGTTTTGTGGGCGAAGTGCGGTTCATCCACAGTTGGAGGATATGCTCCCAGACTTTGTGCGGAAAGTTCGTGCACACTCGCTGCAGTGACCATGGATACGGTGCCATTCGCAACAAAGCCGTGGAGCTCAGTTGGGAAGCTGGGCTCAGAAGAGTTCCAAGCGCCAAACTCGTGGGTGCATCGATTCATGTGACGCTAAGGATTTTCTTTCCGCCAGCGCACATCCACCTGTCAAAAGTTGCCGGAAGAGTTTGAGGAAAAGCTTGTGAACTTCCAGCACTTTGAACCAGCTTGGGGAGCATATATACATGATGAGGCAAATTGGCAATGGTGATGAGACACCCATGTGGCTTGACATGCCTTTGTCGGCCACGATCGCTGAGCACGGCGCCAAGGGTGTGAAGCACTTGTCCAGTGGCAATGAGCACTCGCGCTTCACTGTCATGCTGGCTTGCATGGCAGACGGGAGAAAGCTGATGCCCTTCATCATTTTCAAATGAAAAACAATGCCGACGGAACCGTTCCCGACCAGTGTTCTCGTTCGCGTAAACTAAAAAGGTTACATGGGCGAGGCCATGATGGTTGAATGGATACGCGTAGTCTGGAACCATGGGCCACGTGCACTGCTGCGTCCTCACAGCATGCTTGGTATTGGATGCATTTCGTGGTCACCTGACCAAGGCTGTAAATTGCGCACTCGGCGATGTAAAGAGGGACCTCGTCGTGATACCAGGTGGTATGACGTCCACCTTCCAGCTGCTTAACGTTGTGTTGAAGAAGCCGTTCAAGGACCGAGTGTGGCTGGAGTACCAGGAGTGGATGTCCGGCGACAACCCGATGACGCTGACGACCCGCCTGCAGAGAGGCCTTCGCTTGCGACTGTCTGTGGCTGGGTGCTTTTAATCGGGCGTTCCTTGCCACGTTCCAAGATGGAAAATGCTTTTAAGAAATGCATCAGCAATTCGCTGGATGGCACGGAAGACGACGCACTGTGCGAGGCAGCCAGCGACAAACTCGTCTTCAGTATACAGTGATGCTTCATCTGACGAATAGGAACAGCTGCGATGGTGGTTGACAGGAGCTCAGGCGATGGGTGGGCAGTACGCCCGATTTGCAAATAAATGTGTTTAGGCAATTTCGGGTTTTTTTCTTTGTTGGCCACCTAAACTTGGGGGGCCGACCTATATTCCCACTCGACCAATAGACCGGTTTATACAGAAGTTGCCACATTTAAAAAACGCTTAAATTACTCGAACAGGAAGTGACAGGATAATCCTTGAAGACCACAAAACGACAAGCACAACAAAAATATATTGTGGGCTAGAATGTGCACTGATAATGCACGTTGTACAGCTCTGCATCAGAGAATGGCAATATTTACACGCTGCCTTTTCCAGGAAGAAACAAGATTAATGCCTTGCACCCTGCGCTGCGTACGTTTTTCTGATCCCCACAGTCTCGTCAATGTCTGACGTAGTTGTTGCTGTATGGAAACTCATATTTTATTGAGGGGGTAAGGCAGAGTAAAACCCTTGCCATAGTTTCCTTTGCTCTTTTTAGCCATCTCCTGCATGTGGGAAGAGGTCGCAGTGGCAAGTGGAAGAGGGGGACCATGCAGCAGCGCACTATGCCTTCACGAGCAGTCCCCAGCATGCTGGATGCGATTTCACAGAGGCCAGCATTTGAAACCCATAACTGCATTCTCAGATTCAATGTGCAGAGGTTATAGCGAAGCATGCATTCAGAGATTGTTGATTCAAAGGGAGCCAAGGCGGCAAGATCTGAAGGGACGAAAGGAACATTCACTGGTGGCCGCAGTGTTGCCCACAATGCCACAGAGGTCTGGGTGACCACCAAAAAATGTATCTCAAATGCTCATAGCGAGTGGCTGCTGCCATGGCGAGTGATCTGATACCCTTGCGTGGCATGGCTTCCTAGGTGAGCACTATTCGAAGCAGCTAATGGCAGGGAAAGGAAAGGAATGAGGTTTTGATGGAAGAACGGAAGAACAGATAAGAGCATGAACAGGCGTAACCAACATTCTAGACCACATTAAGTGAAAGAAGTTGACTTCAGTAGGTTGCAACATACAGAAAAGATAACCAGTGGTGAACTAGGACTACCAAATTATATCGAGGGATAGGAAATGAAGGGGGTAACAGCAAATTAGACGGACTGATAACATCAGAAAGTTTACAGGTACAAAATGGAACCAGCTAGCACAAGGCAGGGCAAACTGCAGAGACTAGTGTGAGAGGCCTTTCTCCAGCAGGTGACATAGAACAGAAGCCCTTTATGTGCATGAAAATACAAGAACACAATATCTGATTTCACCTTCAGCAATATGCAGCCAGGCTCAAACCTGCAACCTAGTCCTCAGCAATGCAACAAAGGTGTGTGTGAATTTTATGACACATTATGCAATTCTAAAAGGGAAAATTCGTATCCATTCATTCGTAGCACAAAGCTACAATGAAATGTGTATAGATTTTGCAGAAAGCTTAGTTGACGAAATATTCATCCAGGCCCAGGGATTGAGCCTACAACTAACACCTGTCTGTGATGGTAACTCTGCCAATTTAGCTAACAAAGAGGCCAGCAGCTGAATGTGCGAGGGTGAATTGACAAATTGAAGCACATGTGCATGAATATGGAAACCTGCAAGGGTTTTCCAGAACTTATTTGCCATATTCATGCCCACATTCTACAAGATGTCAATCAATTCAGTGTCACGCGGTCAATTGCTGGACTCCTGGTTAACTCAACTGGCAGACCCTGGGCAGGTGTTGGTCCTGGGATCAATCTTTGAACTAAGACAAAGTTTTCGTCAACTAACGAGCTTTCTCTTCTGAGAAATCCGTATGATTTCCTTGTAGCTTTGTGCTACCAATGGGTGGATGCTAATTTTTCCTTTCATAATGGTCACCCCGCTTTTCAGGTTCCTGCAGAACTCAGTTGCCATAATATGCAATTCCAATTCCTTGACAGTGCATGCATCGCTAGGAGGAGGAAAAAGTCAATTTGAGTGGTAGTCAGTTGTACGGGTGTCCAGATAAATATCAGCCTGCCCCACATTACAGTGTCCACATCACAAGGCAAGTTTCCAGTTTACCAACCTTTGATGAAAGAAGTTTGCTTACATCTCGAGCCCCATCTGTGCTTTCAACTGAGGAGTCTACTGTCTATGCTTCTTTTTGAAAACCCACAAGAACAAATTATTGCAATGGAATTTTCCATGTCGCACCGAGATATCCACAGCCAGCAAACAAAACAGATGATGTTGGGCACATGTGCACTGCAACGCATCTACAAATGCACGAAATCATTTGTACTCGTCAGTTTTCCTACAGAAAATTTGCAATTGCGGTACATGCTCTTGTAAGTGAGCGCAAAACGCTATTTAAAATCAATCGGATTTGAATAGCATGTGCTTGAGTTTAAATGAACCTGTCGCACTGAAAACCATATAAAATTGTGCCAGTTCCACAACTTCTGTAAACAAAAAATGACTAAAACTTAAAAGTTGTGGCAGTGACAGTTTTTTCAATGTTGCATTTAACATTAACTGATACACAAATCACCACTGTATTATCCTTCTAAGAGATGTTGCAGAACAAGACTCTCTCTACTGAAACATAGAGAAAATATGCAGCTTTCGGCAGCTTTAGCCCGAGCCATTCACCACTTGCATGGGGCAGCTGCTGCTCCTCAAAAGGGGCTGAGAAGAGAAAGATATTGCCTTATATTATTTGAAACCACCCAGACTTATGCATTAAAGGAAATCTCATGCAACATTTTTAAAGATAACCTATCAATCTACCTGGAAGAAAGCCCACTTGACACACAATAATTTATGTAACTGAGTGATGAAATGCAGCACAGACATTTAGGAGAGAAACACACTGGCACTGTACCAACTTCTTTTATTCTTCCTGTGTCCCAGTACATAAATGTCACCAGCCACAGAACGACGCATGCCATCCTGCAGAAAACATAAATATGGGAGAAGCAAAAATTTACATGCATGGCTAGGCTTGGAACCTTTCCACATAAAGTGGAGATTCTTGCATCAGTGACACTTCACGAATCTCGCACTCATTCCAATATTATTTCATGTTATTGCGACTTAGGAAAATTCAGCTATGTCGTTACTTACATATGTTCTCTACAGGAGTGTGCGCATGGTTCTGTGGCTTCGGATGTATACATGCTTGAACAGATGAAGAACAAAAACAGCTGTTAGTATAGTGCCAGTGTGTCATGCCTCTCTTCTCTGTGGTTGTCCTGAATGTCCGCCGGGAATTTTATCGTAGATAACTTTAATTGCGAGGCCTGAAAAGAATGGAATTCCAGATGCAGTAAGGACGGAGCATGTACTAAAGTGTTTTTGTACTAGGCTACTTTGCGAAGGAGATTTTAATATTTACCGCATTGTGCCTGGCATGTGAATAGGCACAACAGCAAATAGAATATTCACAATCAGTTAACGTGAAGTCGTATATGGTCAACATTTCAGTGGTTCACTATCGGCCACACAACAAACCAAGGTGCAATGTTGGCTCGCACTACCTCAACAGTTGATCACACGCGTGTATATTTACTTGGACTGCCACACCAATCTAAAGGCGCCCGAACATAGCCAATTTTGCACATTTTCCAACATTTGCACCCTCTGAACTCGAAGACTGCTGGGTTCTTGACTTCAATACCTTTTTTGGCCAACTTAATGTATCCAGCCATCAGATACAATTAAGAAGTCTCTTTAGACTGTAGAATTTATGAAAATTGCTCATAAATGGCTCAAAATTCTGTTTTGCTTCACCTCAAAGCACAATGGTAGACAATGTACCGGCCACCAATTTCCGAGAACTAGATAATGCTATTTCATTTCTAGCAAGTACGCAATACTCAAACCGTTCTATGCAGTACTTTACTTCTCAGAATATATTTTCGCAGCCTATTTTTTCTGAAACTACGGCAACATTAGGATCACTGTAATAAGGGAAAATTCTTTTTCTCGCAAAAATACATCGCAAGAGCAGATAATGTACCAAAACGATTGTCTATAAATTTTAGAACAGTATCAGAGAAGGTCAAGCGCAATGTCTGGGATGTGCGGCCTGAATGACCCACATGGCAAGATAGGCCTTCCCACAACTTAGTATCTCCAAGTGCCCAGATGAATTTTAGCCAGAGCTTATGAGTAATCAGAAAATATAGCTTAGTGATACAACATCGTCCGACTACTTCACATACGGCTTTACGTACGGTTTTACGGCTGCTCACTCTGCAAGTGCCGGTCACATGGACGTTCTGAATACCTCTTGCAATGTTCCCGAAGTTTAGGAAGAAATCACTGTCACTGAGCAAGTCAAAGTGAAACACACACTGAGTGTGACCACGTTACCTGACCAGCGAACTTTCATCGAACTCACGCCTATGCTCCCAAAGTTTGCAACAAAATGCATTGCTGTTGTGGTAATTCATGAGCTTGGATGCATGAAGGATTGAAGAAATAGCAAGTTGAAAGCAAATTAATTGTTATGCCAAATTCCACAATAACTGCCGCTACTTAGAATTACTCCAAGCGTATACACGTGTAAATGGCTTGCTTAATACTATACACTACATGAAGTGAAGCAATTATGGTAATAAATTTTTGCTACAGTTAAATGCCCTCTAGTCGGGGACAACATTTCAACAGGTTTTGAAATTGGACAGCCTCATAACCATGCCAGCCAAGCACACGAATTGTCACAGGAGCCAGGAAGCCCGCTGAGGTTACCTTGAATGTCGGGTATTATGGCCGGGGTGTGAAACGCAGTATGTGGAATTTGTCATCTCCCAAATTTTCAAACCTGCTATGAGAGCGTAAACCAATGTAGTTATCTCGCATCAAGCTGATTACAGAAAATGCATTCAGCAGCAACTTCATTAAGAACGTAGCCACAAGGAGGATTGTAAAGGTATTCAAGTGGCTCGAGGTTATTGTCCCGGTGCACAGGGCCAGAAAACTGGGACAGAGAGAAGAAGAGTGGGACACAACACAGTGCTGTGCTGTGTCATTCTATGTCATGATCCGCTCGAGCTTAGTTGCCTGCAGAATAACTTTGGAAAAAGATTTTCCTGCTGCCACTTGAGCCAGCTTTGTGCAGTTAGTTGGACACAATTCGAATAAGAAAATAACTTCTATGAAGAGTCGACTTGTGGGATTTTACATCCCAAAACCATGATACGATCTGCCACGAGAATAGACATGGCCTGAAAGTACCTCGACACAATGCACAACAAAAGCTCTACCAAGAAAGGAAATTTTATGTCACACAAGAATAGCATAAAAGTGATGCAAACCAGAGATATGGGATAGTGCAATAATACAGCAACACTGACACAGTCAATCAAAGTAAAAAAGAAAAAAATGCAACCATAGGTGGTGCATTCATTACGAGTGGCAAGTCAAGCAAGATAAATGAATTCTGCCAGTATCTCACTGCGCACATGACCTGCACTTCTAGGTCACAGCTGCAGTAGCACGCTAAAACTGGTAGTGTGTGAGAGCCTGCAAAAGTATCAGAAGCTGATTTGCAGAAAGAAAATTGTACATCGCTTGCAAATGACGATGACTGTCCCACAGTAGAAGGGATGGACACGCTGGGGGGCATGGGGACCACTTGAGGCTTTGTTCTGTGGAGCGCCACTCATATATTTGTTCACTCAGCCACGTTTCTTTTTAACTAATTGCAATGTTGCCCATTCCTCGTGGAAAGCATATTTCACTGAGTTAACTGGATCGGTACAACCTTAATGTGATGAAATGTTGAATGCCCGACTGTGTCTGCCTGTACAAATAGCGCAGCTGGACGACAACACGGCGATGGAAATCAACAATGTGTACATAATATGGTGCACTGCCTCGTTTCCTTCCGCAAGGCTTTCATCTTTTTCTGTAACGGCGGGCCTTTCACTGCGTAGACACCTAGTGCTCCGGGACTCTGAGACTGCCACTGCAGCAGCCTAGTTTTTCTGCAGCTGCCATCCTTTCACTTTGTTACAGTGCGCTTTTCATGATTTGCGCTGCATCAGAGTAGAAGCGTTGGAGCCCCATCGATACTTGTGCCCTCCAACGTCTCATATGGCCTGATATGAGTGCAGTTCGTGCGTTCTTTTATGGCCTCCCTGAATTTCAGTAATCAAAAGATTAAACACAATACTGCCTAATGTGAGATCAGAGCGCAGGCTAAAACCGTGTTTATGTGCCGACATATTCAGCGAAAGAATTAGAGATAGGTCTAAATTTTCCTTCCCGCACACTTAGGTTGTCACGCCAACGAAGCACTTCCACCAAATACGCCACTCACTATTGAGAAATACGATAGGCACGTGTTTTGTCCGCGTGAAGTGATGTATTATCCTGGCGTGTGATAACGTTGGCCTCGAAAACTGGCTCATACCCCCACCATAGCCCAGCCGAGCCTTCGCAAAAGATGTGTGTAGTTTGGCTTAAGGTGCGCGAGCGAGCACATCTATATCTGTGCACTCTCCCTAGGTTACAGCGAGGGCGAATGGATGATGCTAAACACAAGGATACGCACATAAATTTGCTCTAAAAACACTCAGAACGCTTCCAGGGTCACCAGCACACTTGGCTGTCGGCGTGCGTGTTCGATATCACGATCAGCATGCTTGATGCATGTCCGGCACAAACTGCAACACTTTCGGCTCAGAGCCTTCGTGCAGCCACACTGATTGTGTACGGTCTTTGGCACTTGAAAGAGGTTTGTGTTTTTTTGCTCCTATCTCGTCACCGTTTTCTTGCGGTTCGAAAACACAAATACAGCGCTTAACACAGTGGCTAATGAGGGTGAGTAAAGAAACACATATAGATAGGTTCGCACTTTCACAAACACAGCTGGTCCTCTACAATGGGAAATTGGTGTCCGAGACGTCCTAGTCGTGTCGTAGGCGCAAGGCATGTATACCTTCGGGATGTGCATACTGTGGCAATGTATCCTTGTCAACTATGCACAGGTAATTTGTGAGTATTAATAAAATTCATTCCAGCACGATGCTGTGCTAAACTAAATTTCATGGTCTGAGAAACTGAAATAAGCGTAGGACATACAACAAGCTGCTCGCATTGTCGCAATGAGATGAACACCAAGTTGAGCGCGGAGTCCAACGCTCATTTGGTGCGCTTCACAAGCACAACTCGCACAATTCGTATGCTCCTTAAACAAAAAAAAAAAGAAAAGAATACGCTGCCTTTACTCATTAGGACATTACTCTGACAGCAAGTCACAATGCTACAGAATGATGCTAACAAACTACCGTATCTCCCGAGAGGCTTTTCACACCGCCTCCTCTCCTCTCATTAAATGCTTTCTTCTTCTTCTCTTCGAGTAATGACTAAGACTCCAACTTTGACGGACGGCGCCCTTTTTTACGCGTAATGAACCTCGAAGTCCCTTTAAATAAAGAAGTATGCATAGCTCACTTTTTCTGTTCGGTCCCGGTCACAGTTCGGCCACGCGGGCCGTCTCAGCCTCTCCACGTTTAACGCAGCACACGTCGCTTGGTGGTCACCCACACCTCCATGTATTGCTCAGTTTCTGCAGTTCGGAGACAATGCGTTAAAAGTACGTTTGCAAACAAACGAATTCAAACAATGATGCAATACTTAGGGTTCATGTCGCCGTATAAGCATCCAACGAGGGTCTTTTTCGTCGCCAGTCCCCGACACTTTCCAGTCAGTTGTCAATGTCCAGCGGGCGGAAACAACGAATATCTGTGTCCACTGTATTCATCTCTTTTTGTTGTACCGCACAATAAGATACACTGCTACGAAATTGATGTTATCGCAGAGACCGTTGCTGAAGTACTTAAAGTTGAGACCACGGCGAGCACGCTGCAGCGTGAGCGCATTCCATACAACACCGCACACAGTCAAAGTAAACAAAAGTGAGGAAGGGGAAGAAGCAGGAGCACAACGGCTTCTGAAAAGGTGAAAAGCAACACCGAGCAAATGTGATATAGTCTCTTATAGTGATGTAACCTCTTGGATTCAAACAACTGATACAAAGAACAAGGCCCGTAAAGAAAAAATAGTTGGCGGCATCACGGCATCACAGCGAACTGGCAGAACGGGGACCGGCCAGGGCTGGCGCTGTCGTCAGCAGCGACGGCCAGTTGAGGCGCTGGCATGAAGCCGGTTTCTCAGCGTTTCTTGTTGCTCATATTAATAAATCTACTACGAAACGAACAAATGTGCGACTTAATTTCTCGCGACACATCGCAAATATGAATTCCACACTTTGTGAGACAAACACTCTCACAATTGATCAAGAAGCCACACGTTGAAGTAGTGGTCGTAGCGATCCGCTGTGAATAAAAATTGACAGACGTCGTTTGTGAGTTAAGGGCATCCTACATTCAGACGTCTAATTGCATAACCAGTTCGATGTTAAACAACTCCCTTCGCCGAACATATAGTGGAAAAGCAAGGGGTTCCAGCAAGAGTCGGAAGTAATAGCTCCAGACGAGCGTCTGTATACCGAGGAAGTCTCGCAGGTTTCTGCAGGACGTGGAGCACTAAGGGAAGCTATAGTATTTTCATTTAATGAACACGTGTAACAGCAGTGTTCCGAGAACACTCACGTGGTGCCCCACAGAGAGATTAGTGGGTCCACCTGCTTAATCATATATGTGTTTATTTTCATCATTTCGTCAATAGGTGTAGTAAACGCAGGTCCGGCGCAAACCAAACAGTTTTATAGCACAGCAAACTGAACGCGGAATTGTTTGGTTTTCAATTAATGTCCACGCTGATGATTTCAGTGATCGTTACAGTTACCGCGCCCTGGCTGACTTTAGAAAGTGTGTGGCCATGAACTTCCGTGTTCTATTTACGTATAACGACGCATATATGTCGGCTAACACAAGTAAATCCTGACAAATGTGGGGCCCCTTTTTCGAGAAGGCTAACGTCCCGGTATGAAATTCACATGTATACGTTCTGGACAATGCCGGCGACACCCTCTGCCGCACGCCCGCGCCTGCCAGATCTGCACAAACGAACTTGGCACGCACCATCTGCTTTAGTGGTATGCAGGGATAAATTTGGTGTCGTGAATCAGTTTCAACTTGAAAGCAGTGTTTCCGCCACGGCAGACGATCAATAGGGCAATCAAATGCGCGTCGTCGCAGATATGAGTGCATATGAGAACTGTGTTTGACGGTCCTGGTTGCTGATAGGAATGATGAGTAGCAAACAAATCATTATAAGGCTACTTTAAGATTTTTGAATTCGCGCGTCAAGTCGATAACGAGAATAATTTTTCTCGCGACTATCTGTTGTATCTGTTCTATCAGCGACTATCTGTTTTTCAAAGCGACTATCTGTTCTGCAGTCTTCCCTTAAAAACTGCATTTTCTACTGCCGTTACCTTCCGTTTTCACCATACACTTGCTGTAAAGGAGCACCTAACAAATGAAAATTCTGCGTGCCTTTCAGCCTTCAGCCAATGCGTTTCTCACAGTTATACATCGCACAGCAGGTAAGGTATGAATGAAGGTCGCGAAATAAGTGGAAAACTGACATACGCGACGCTGGCATATCGCTACCGACGCCAGCGCTTACTTTACGGTAGTGGTGCGTGGAGTAGGACAAGTGCACGGAGGCATACTTAGCACACTAACTTTATGCAAAGCGACTATTCTCGATTGAAACAACGGTCATGATTAGAACATACGCACATGCGTTGGCCTGTGGATCAGATTTCGAAGCGTTGTCGAATTCCGTCAAGCTGATATCGACTGTGGAATAACCGGCGATTAGGCGGAACACCCTCACAACGCCGTCGATGAGCAGACCGCGAGTGAAGAACGCGATGTGCTGTGCGGAAGCATGATCGAAGTGCGCGATGACGACTTGCACAGTGATAGCGACAGTGCGGGGACGACTCAAAGCTGAAGACTGATGATGTGAGGACACTTTGAAAACTGCGAGATTTAAACATTGATCATACCGTCCATGAACAATGCTCGAGCGGTATTGCTCATTATGGCTTGCGTCGTGTGCGCCGGTATTACATGGTCACAGTGTTCAGAAAGGTGTGGGCCAACAGTGGTATAGTTACATTGGAACGCAAAATGTGTGGCAACTCTAGTGTCTTCACTTGTAGGCATTGTAACACGACGTAACTGTAAGCTGCCTGTTTTCTAAGGGCAGTTTATTCTTATTCTTTGGCTTAAAACAGCCAATACTCAGTGCAGTTTCGGAAGCTTCAACACAGCTGGGTCTGTGTAAGGGTGGCATTCGGATGTTACTGATGCACGTCTGTACAACACTAGAAAAGGTCTTGCTGCGATGTGACGTCAACCAATCTTCAAGTCAAACAAAGTGCGACTGTGTTAGCTTTCCATTAATGAACTGTAGTATGTGGTACGCTTCTGCAACATTATTGTCAGAAAACTGTGGTTCGCGAAGTCTCACCCTCCAGTGCATCCATTCATGAATACGTGTTTAATAACACCACAGCAATATCAGTGTGTACACGCTGGAGAAAAGGTTATTGCAAATGGCTTTTTGACATAGTGCTGTGGTAGTAAAACGGCAAGTTGGGCCAGTTGGTTGGGATTCATTTTTTCACTTGGTTACAGCGCAACATACACGAGGACAATAGAAGGAAACGAAGAACACGGCGCTGACTCGCAACTATATTTTATTGGAAGAAGGTGACATATATATATATATATATATATATACCGACAGCAGCACATCGCGACATGCGCAGAGCAAGAGATGCACCAAGGAAGCGTTGTCACATTTCCGCAATAATCAAGAGTGCCATAAATACCTCAGTTCTTTGTCATAGAGTGTGACTGATGGTTCACTTATACACGTGCTATCCCTAATCGTTATATGGTAGGCCTCAGGAATTTCTCTTGTCAATTGGTTAGGATTCTTGAAAATGACGGTGGTTTTGATAAAAAAAGCCCTTGATGGTGGTGACTCACCATCAAGGGCTTCACTGTTGATGATGAAGCAGCTCAACAGATTTTACGGCTGCCCATGGCACGTAGGATGGAGGCCCTGCTGTGGAACGTAAGATATACTTTCACTTATCTTTTTTTCCTGCATGCTTAGGTATTGCTGATGCATACCTGAACATTAGAAGTCGTAAAATACGCATACCTAGGACAGCTACTGACAGGAGAACCTACTCATATCAAATAAATTCACCATAGGATAAACATGAGATGGCGCACATACGGGAGACATTCGCAACTCATGAATGGAAGCCTACCACTATCACTCAAGCTATATAACTATATAACTACTGCATCTTGCCAGTACTGACTTACGAGGCAGAAAATTAGAGAGTTACAAACAAGCTAGAGAGGAAGTTAAGAACCGTGCAACAGGTGACGGAACAAAAAAATGATGGGCGTTACACCAAGAGATAGGAAGTCAGCCGAGTGGGTCAGAGAATAGATGGAGTCGCCGGCATAATGAACAATACCCATAAGAAAAAAAAATCACAGCATATTCACGGGGTGAATGATGATGAGTGGGGCGAAGCTCCCGAAGGAATCATCGGTAAAACGTGAAACTCTTCCGTGGAATTCGCCCCACAATTAAATGTGAAACACTTGAGTAAATGTCATCAAACTATTATAACATCTCGCATCTTTCATCATCAACTACAAGTACCGCCATCTAGTTTTATAACATCTCGCGCGTGCTACGAATCCTCACGGTTCAACTATGCACAATGCACAAGTGAAATCTCCCACCGGCACTTCATTGCAAGTCAAGATCCAATATATATATATATATATATATATATATATATATATATATATATATATATATATATATATACATACATATATACATATATATATATATATATATATATATATGGGTTCCCGGTGAACGCTTCTCCAACGCGAGCAGTCGGTATTTCTCAATCAAGAAACTCGCTAGGAGACGCTGCCTGCGCCAACGTTGTCTCTCGCGGGCGAGCGCGTGCCGGGAGCCACGCGCTCGCCCTCGGCGCGTGCGTGCCTCCCGGCAGGCACGCGCCGGTGGCTACCTACTACTAGGGACGCACGACCCACGCCTTAAGGAGCTTCGCCCCTAAAACGGACATGCGCAGGCCACGTGAAGAGAAGGCTAGATAACCGATGAACAGTTAGAACGACGGAATGGATACCTAGAGAGGGTAACCGCAGCCGTGGGCAGCAGAGAGTAAGAGGGGGGGATGAAATTAAAAAAATTCGCAGGTGTCAAATGGAATCTGCTCGTGCAAGACACGCAAGGATGCAAGGATGGCGAGGATTGGGTGGACATAAGATAGGCTGCTGCTGATGATGATGATGACCTGAACAAAATGTTTTCTATCATTTATTTTAAAGACAGCTCACTTAAGGTTTACTCACTGTAGGCATACATTGCCATTCAGCTTCCTGGCACACAGGTACTAAAACATTGTGGCTATTGTGACATCGCTGTTAGCACGTGCATCGGTGCTATTGGCACTGCATTAGGATCATAGGATCATTGACTGCTAACAACAAAAACCACGTCCAGTGTATTTATTGTTAGCAGTCAATGAATGACGACTGATTGCCGCTGAAGCTGCACCGAAAGGTACCAGGGAGTGTCATGCAGGTATTTTCTGTTCATGTCTATACGTGCATATTGTATGGAGTTCCAACTGAAGCGGAGCTAAAGCAAAGAAGCAGCACCCAACAAACATTAATATATGCGTGTTTTTTTTTGTACTGTACCAATGCAGTCACTGTGTTCTCATTTTGAATACGGCCTTGTCTTGTGGTGCCTGGTGTTGTAAAGTATGATTGTTTTGATAGCAAGAGCCAACAACAGAGTTTGAAGTGCAAACTTCGTAAAATATTTGTCCTTAAAATGTTCACCCAAGCTAGACATGTTCCAAGTACCCGCATTTGTGATACTCTGTATGTCATGCGCATGCCGTGAAAGCTACATGTGATGAACCAAATGGCCATGACAGCAATTCTTGTGCACAACATGGAGTCAGGCTCCCACTCCTGAAGGCATTAACCTACTTCCCTGTATGTGGGTCAGTGTATGCAGACCAGCCCATAAGTGCCACATTTCTGTTCCAATAGTGTGAAGCTAGGTTACTCTAAGGTGGCAGTATTTGCCACAAAAGCTGGGAAGCTCATGTTGCATAGCTGCTGCCACTTCACCACTGCAAATGCAGTTATGGCCTTTGCAGTTGTTCAAAAGCATGGTTACTGTACAAACGAGCCACCTGGTACGACATAACATGCAAGCCATGCATTAAAATATATTTATAAGGCTTTTATACAAAGCAAACTTTTCACGTCATGTCGTGTGAAGGGTTATGCATTCATAGATCAATCGCATCAAAGCTATGAAAAAGAAGGTTACGATGTTTTGATTTACAACTCCAGAGAAATTACCAAACAGTTTTATGAGTGATAATAATGCCAGCCAATTCTACTGATCATTGGTGTGTCTTGACTGATGTGCCGCAAACTCCGACGTGCACATAGGTTAGATATTATGCTTATCTTGTAATTAGGCCGCAGTTTCTGTATGTGAGATGGTATAGTCGCGGACAACTTTTCTTGGCAATGAAGGGAAAGCTACGGGGGCGGAGCTACTGCACTTGTACTCCTCCGCGATGTAGTCCGGTTCGGCGCGCATTTCAAGTTTAGTTTCGGTTGTGAACCTTCCGTATCTCCTGTGACGGCCGTTCGATTATTCGAGCGGGTCTGCTTTGTCTGCTTCGACAGCCATTTGTTCGTCAAATTCGTCACAAGCTCCTGCGGTGACTTGTCGGAAAAGCTGGAGGGAGACGAGCGCGCACCTGATAGTGGGGAGGCCATTTTGACAGTGAGGACTGTGACCTGCACGTAAAATGTGCGACGTTCTCGCAGGTGCAAAAACGCGAAAAGGCACTGCGTAAAGTAAAAAAATTATAAATATCTCCTTAATGCGAGCAGTGCCTCTTTTCAAAGAGCGTCCTGTAGAAAATAAATCAATGTTGTTTTCTTAATTCTCACTCAGAAAAGATGGACGAAAATGTGGGACTATATTCTTAAGTGGTAGCACACGCGTAGTTTGGGTCTGTAGCCTTCCCTCCATTGCCAAGAAAAGATGTCCGCGAATATAGAATTGTATTTGTTGTACTGAAGGTTTGCAGACAAGCATACAACAGAAGGGAAACAGTATGGCATTAAATGGAGGGCTGCATAGTGTCATGGGAAAAGGACAGAACAACTTAGCGCACGCTGAGGAATACCAGTGCCACCTGTCAGTGTGGCACACTTGTGAACCTACACAGAAGCTACTTGTTTGTGTGTGACATTTTATCGTTATCCAATGAACTCGAGGGCTACATTACACATATGAACTTCCACTAATATTCATGTGGCGAGCCTCAGCCGTGAGGAGTGTTGTTTTCACTCTCATGCCAGCACATGTGATGAATGTCATTTTATATTTTTCATTTTCATTTTATCCAGCTTAACTTCTCTAGCTTATTGGTTCACTGTGACAGCCTCGTCGGATAGCTGTCACTTTTGCCTTCAGTAGATGTGGCATTTTGCAAAGGGCAGAGAAATTGCTTAATTTGATTGAACCTCTCACAGCAGTTCGATTTTTTAATTTTCTGATGAGTATTGCTCATCTTCGTTTTGCACACAATTGCACTTTTGCTAAAATGCAGCATTAGCCATGGCATACAACACCTCTGTGTTTCCCTTTAAGCTTTGTTAAGACTGAAACATTTCTGATGATGATGATATTTGATGTTTTGTGGCGCAAGGGCCATTTTTGGCCAAAGAGCGCCAAGACAAAGGAAATTCAGCAAACGATGGTGAGTGCTATTACAATGGGCATATGCAAGATGGCTGTAAAGTGGCCTAAAATACTGCGCACTCAAAGTGCGCAAAACATATAACCATTTAAAACCATGAGAGTGACATTAAGTGTCTGCAGTGAGCCTAAGAACTGTACAATGAATAAGAATACTAAGAGGCTGAAGTGATGCTGGGCACTGCTGCCTCAGAAGCCCTTGCTTTGCAAGGGGCCAGAGACGCGTGCATTTAAGGCGTTCTCTCGTAGAAACATCCTCTTGCAGAGGATGTTCTACGTACGTCTTTCAGAAATAACTTTCAATGTGCCAGCATCTTTAAGAAAATTTAATAGCGTATGCTGGTGAAAAAGTGCATCAATTCCTAAAAGCATCGCAGGATGAAGGGGAATATGTTCCTGATATGCCCTTGAAAAGTGTCTTTTTCTCAGAGGCTCGAGATCTTGACATTGTATGAGGACATGAAGCACAGTCAGTGCCTCCCCGCACCTATCACAGGTCGGAGGTTCATCCCCTGTCAAAAGATAATTGTGCGTTGCGTAAGTGTGTCCTATTCTCAGTCTCGAGAATAGGACATCAATTCGTCTAGATTTCGTAGTGGGGGGCCAGTTTTCTATATTTTTCTTAATTAAATGAAGCTTGTTGTGGGTCTGGGCATCCCACAATCGTTGCCAGTACATATTAAGTCTTTTACGCACGTAAGCTCTCATGTCCATCACAGGGACAGCAATGTTTGATTTGGCAGTGTTTGTGATAGCAGATGTGGCAAGCTGGTCAGCCAGCTCATTCCCCTTTATATTACGGTGTCCTGGCACCCAGCATACAGTCACATGTTGGCCAGAAGTGTAAATAGAGCACAAGAGAGAATATAGATCAATAATGACTGGATTTCTGTGTTTGCAATATGAACTTAAGGTTTTCACAACACTCAATGAATCTGTGTATATGACAGCTTTATGCACTTTCGATTGTTTTATGTGTTTCAGAGCAGACAATAAGGCATATGCCTCAGCTGTAAAGATGCTGGTGTTAGGGTGTAGAACATCAGATTCCGAGAACGATGGGCCGACAGCTGCATAAGACACGCCGGCATGGGATTTAGAGGCATCAGTGTAATATTCTGGGCAGGAAAACTTAAACTGAAGTGCCAAAAAGTGCATGTGGATATGGGCTTCTGGTGCATGTTTAGTCACTTCCACGAACGACATGTCACAGTCTACCATCTTCCAAAGCCAGGGCGGGAAAGGTTCAGGTGGAGCCATTAGGTGATGCTCAAGCAGTGGAATATCCATGTCATCACAGAGCTTCCTCACACGAAGAGAGAATGGCTGTCTCACTGATGGTCTGTTATGGAACAACGTTGCGGATGCCATATCATTTACAGTGGCATGACAAGGGTGTCCTTTGTTGGAGTGTACATTCAGAAAATAATTTAAGGCACAGTATGAACGCTGTAGATGGAGGGACCATTCATTCGCCTCGACATAAAGACTTTCGACCGGGCTTGTTCTGAAGGCACCGGTGGCGAGGCGTATGCCTAAGTGATGAACAGGGTCCAGCATCTTGAGTGCGCTGGGTGTAGCCGACTGATAAGCTACGGCGCCGTAGTCCAACCGAGATCGAACGAGGCTCCTATAAAGATTCATGAGGCACTTCCTGTCACTGCCCCATGATGTGTGCGATAAAAGCTTTAGGATGTTCATTGTTTTCAGGCATTTAGCCTTGAGATATTTTATGTGGTGAATAAAGGTCAGCCTGGAATCAAGTACAATACCTAAAAATTTTTGTTCTCCATGTAATGCTAGGCGCTGGCCATGTAGTTCAATACTGGGTCTTGGACCAAGCCCCTTTTTCTTGTAAAAAGGACTACTGAACTTTTCTGCGGATTTAGCCTGAACCCGTTCTCATTTGCCCACTTTGATATATTGTTTAGGGCAAGTTGCACGTGCCGCTCACATACTGTCAGATTGCATGATCGGAAGCCTACCTGCACATCATCAACATACACAGAATAAAACACATCTCTTGGAATTGATGATCGCAGAGAGCTCATTTTTACAATAAAGAGGGTACAACTCAGAACGCCACCCTGCGGCACTCCAGTTTCCTGAATGAACACTCTAGAAAGAGCACTACCAATCCGGACGCGGAATGTCCGGTTCGACAGGTAGCTCTCAATGATATGAAACATGTTCCCGCCAACACCCATTCTAGACAAATCACGGAGAATCCCATAGCGCCACGTCGTGTCGTATGCTTTCTCTAAGTCCAAAAACACAGACAGAAAGTACTGTTTGTGGACAAATGCGTTGCGGATGTAGGCCTCTACACGCACGAGGTGGTCAGTATAGTCGACCGGGCCTCTCTAAATCCGCACTGATACGGGTCAAGGATGCGATTATATTCAAGGTGATACAATAGGCGGCAGTTTATCATCTTTTCAAACACCTTGCAAAGGCAACTCGTAAGTGCTATTGGACGGTAGCTTGTTACTAAGGAGGGGTCTTTTCCCTGCTTTAGAACAGGAACAACTATGGCTTCTGTCCACGCGATTGGAATGTGTCCCTCAGTCCAGATATTGTCGGGTCCCGGTGCTGAACTCTGACATGAAGCTAGTGCAGTTCTTAACTCAGCCATGCAAAACGGACCATTGTAGGCTTCATTCTGGTGGCATTTATATTCCAATCGCTTGCTTTCCTCTTTCTCTTTGTATCTCTTGAAAGACTGCGGATAGTGCATGGAACTAGAAATACGTTCAAAATGCTCTCCCAGAGCATCTGCCTGGTCTACCAAGGTATTTCCCTCGTGATTCACAAGAGGCAGTGGTTGGGATGGCTGCCCATTTAGCCTTCGCAGATTATTCCAGACTTTTGCCTCCTGAGTGTATGAATTTATACCTGATAGGAACTTCTGCCAGCTTGCGCGTCTTGCCTGTCGTCGTATGCGCCTTCCCTGAGATTTTATCTGTTTAAATTGGACAAGATTTTCCGCAGTTGGATATTTGCGCAGGGTACCCCATGCCTTATTTTGCTTCCTTCGCGCCTGTTTGCAGTCATCATTCCACCAAGGAACTCGTCTTTTGCATGAATGACCATTCGATTGCGGAATAAACCTTTCTGCTGCATCTAAAACAAAAGTGGTAAAATATGTAACAGCAGCATCTATGCTAAGATCATTGATAAAATCTTGTGATAAATACGTAAACTCATTAAAACGCTCCCAGTCTGCAGATTCAAGTTTCCATCGGGAAGCATGAGGCAGAGAGTCTTGTTGCTCGTTCAAGTTCAATGTTATGGGGAAATGGTCACTTCCAAAAGGGTTTTTGATGACATTCCATTCCAGGAAAGGAAAGAGGACTGCAGAGCCAATCGCGAGATCAAGTGATGAGTATGTTTTGTGTGATAAGTTGAAATACGTTGGTTCCTTTTTGTTGAACAAGCATACGTCCGATGTTACCAGCAAATTTTCTACAAGACGGCCTCTTTGGTCACAGCGCGAGTCTCCCCATAAGATATTATGGGCATTAAAATCGCCTACGATAATGTAAGGCTCTGGAAGTTGTTTAATGAGAGTGTACAACTCCTCTTTGGTCAGTTGATAATGAGGCGGTATATAAATAGAACAGATTGAAACCAACTTATTAAATAAAATTGCACGGACTTCAACCGCCTCGAGGGGCGTTTGAAGGACAATATGATGGCAAGGAATAGACTTATCCACCACTATCGCGACACCTCCCGATGAAGTAGAGGCCTCATCACGGTCTTTCCTATAGACGGCGTAACGCCGGAGAAAGTTCACCTGTTTTGAGCTTAAGTGCGTCTCCTGGACACAGAACACCTTCGGCTGGTAGCAGCGTAGGAGCTCACTTATGTCGTCTAGGTTGCGAATTAGGCCCCTGATATTCCAATACATTATTTGTGTCGACATATTAGCGAAAAGTATGGCGTTCCGTGTAGGAAGATAATGAAGAGTGTATGCTCAAGGGTCCTTATCAGGACCCCTGATTTTCTGCTTTTCTTTCTTCTTGCGGTCAGCAGAACTGCACCGCTCTTTCGGCACCGATGGCACCGGTGTCGTGTCCATTGCCTCATGGGAGGCACTGGACGCCCGCGCATGCAGGCTCGTTGTGCGAGCTTCAGGCCTCGCCTGGCGGGGCGAAACCTTGAGACCCGACACCCTGCGGTCGTCAGCCTCTGTTTACAAGTTGGCGGAGTAGACTTAACTACTGCCGCCACGGGGGCAGGTGCCACAGCAGCCGGCTCGCTATGCGCAGGCTGAGCAAGTGGCGGGGGTCGGTGCGACGCTGCCCCCTGACGCGTCGCATCCGCATATGATGTGCCGTGGAATGCTGAACATCTCTTTCTGGCTTCTTTAAAAGAGATGCCTTCCCTGACTTTCAATGAAATAATGTCTTTCTCTTTTTTCCACATGGTACAAGACCGTGAATATGCTGGGTGCTCACCACCGCAGTTAACACAGGAAGGTGCAGCTTCGCAGCTGTCAGAGATATGGTCTGTCGAGGCACACCTGGCACAAGTGGATTGTCCTCTACAAATGTGGGAGCTGTGGCCGAATTTCTGGCACTTAAAACATCTACGTGGATTGGGTATGTATGGCCGTATTCTTAGTTTGGTGTAGCCTGTTACTATAGTCTCTGGAAGTTCACTTGAACCAAATGTCAGTATTATGTGCTTGGTTGGCTTTTCATGGTTGTCCCTTCTTATTTTTATTCTTTGTACATTGATCACGTTTTGTTCCTTCCAGCCATCAAGAAGTTCTGCGTCAGAGAGGTTCAGAAGATCTTCGTCTGAAACGACACCACGGACGGTATTCATGGATCGATGAGGGGTGATTGTGACAGGAATTTCGCCAAATGTCTTGAGGTTGGGAAGATTTTCGTACTGTTTGATGTCTCGAAGTTCAAGCAGCAGATCGCCACTGGCCATCTTAGATGCCTTGTATCCTGGTCCTAGTTTGTCAGTCAGGCTTCTTGCTACCAAAAACGGCGAGATCGTTCGTGCCTTTTCATGTGAAACGTCACTATGAATTACATGATATTTGGGGAACTGTTTAGGATTCTTTGGAAAGAAATTTGTTGCTGCTTCGGTCCGTACCCTTTTAAGGCTACGATCAGATTTTAGAAAGGATGCGCTCAACATAGCATGCCGGTTTTGCTTCGGCAGCGGTGCCAGCCACCCACCACGGAGCCCAACAAGGGGACGTGGGAGGATGTGTTGCACACACCTACCAACGCCAGCTGTACACCGCCACTATAACCTAATATGGTGAACCAAGGTTGGCCATCCACACAAGGTTAACCCTAGCCGCCACGAAACGGGGAAATAAACTGAAGAGAGGAGAGGACAGGACAGATAAAAAGTGAGAAAGAAAGACGAAGATATAGGGAGAGAGAGATAGGAAAGGCGACTGCCGATTTCCCCTGGGTGGGTCAGCCCAGGGGTGCCGTCTACGTGAAGCCGGGGCCAAAGGGGTGTGTTGCCGCCGCTGGGGGGCCTTAAAGGTCCAATCACCCAGCATTGGCTCAACCCCCAGGATCCCCTTTTCCCCGGACACGGCTAAGCCACGCACGGCGACACGTGGGAGGGGGTCGCAACCCCCCCGTTGGCTCGGGTCCGTGGTGTTGCCACACACCAAACGTCTGCTCATGCAGACGCCCCTGCGGGGTGAAACATTTCTGCTGCGTGGCTACACTACACAGAGCTCTGGTCAACCCCATGCGATTCATAGCACCCACCACACTCTTACCTTGAAAACAAGCTACAGTAGTGTTGAAATGTGCAATGGCATTTTTGTTTTATAACCGGCATTTCCTGCTTTTACCTACCTGAGTGCGAAACCTTGGATGTCAAGATTTGATAGCTATTGAACCTGAATTTAGGAATGTAACCGGCATGCACTCTCTTAGGCACCCTCTAGGTAGGTCCCTTCTGCGGCACCTTCGGGGTCCGCATGTGCTGCCTCTCCACTCATGACCCTCACACTTACGTTGTGGCATGCATTAAACCTTGCTAGCCAACCGTTCCCGCTAGAAAAGTTATTGCAGTTCATTTGGCTCACAAATATTTCTGCCTTTTCGGCGAGTAGGGGGCCACTGACTGGCAAGTTTTGCGCCCTGGCTTTTTTTAGCCACAACACCAAGGCCTCTCCAACCTCAGGAAAGGCTGACCTCCCTTACGGCTCCTCTTAATGTACCGCTTCTTAGCTTTTCGCGTACTTTTCATGTGCCGCAAACCGTTGTTAAGCTCATTCGCCAGGCATGCATGACGGTAGTCTTCGTAGTTTCACTATCCTATTTATACAATTGAAAGTTGACTCGAATGTAAGTAGACTTTTCCATACTTCCAATGTAAAATAAAATACTAGATGCAGGTGCCTTCCCAAATAAGAATTTATTACAATATATGTAGCATATATTGATGGCATTCTAACACGCAAATATTTTGGCTTTCCTGAAACAGGTCTAAAAATTACCTGCATGTTAGAATCAAACTGTGTTTACAATATTGACAGCGGGCTCCTGTGAGGGGAGTAGAATGCCTTTGCGACATGGCAAAAGTCTGCATATATTCCTTATTGTGGTCAGTGACAACCTGTTTACTTGATATCTGCCTCCAATAAAGTGTAAGCGGTAATGTGTCGCTTTCATTATGGCCGAATCGCATAGGAGAGTTTTGAAATGGCATGCAATTGCGGCACAGAATTGAAGCCAGCGAAACCTGCTTTGACGGCCTCATTTGCAACTATCATCTTGAGCGCACTGTCATAACAGTAAAGAAATGTCTGCTGAACTAAGGGCAGGCCATAGAATGTTGTTCTTGTTACACCTGCGACTGTGCTGTGTATTCCATGCTCATCCGTTGCTCAACACTATTCCGAGCTAGTAGCTCTTCTGGTAGACAGTGGTCAAGAGTTACAGTGTAATGTGGAAAGGTGATCATGTTTAACTTTATACCTGACTTAGGGCATGCATACATTGTGTATTCCTTGCTCAGTCTTTGTCTTTTGCCTTGCTCACTGTTTCCTTGACTTCTAGTGAAGCACAGAGCTGGTTTAGAGACTTCAACGGGAAATATTTAGCATGACACTTGAAAGGACTAAACACGAGGCCTATTCTAGATTGGCCACTGTTTTCGCATTACTCTGAGATGCCGACTTGCAATGAGCATGGGCTTGCACCGGTTTTCCACGTCATATAACTGGTGCATGAAAAGGCTATGAATTGTAGTAGTGTACTTAATCAACCCCTTCAAGAATATTATGTGTTATTTTAGGGTATTCTGGTGTTTGAATGTTACACATCTGCACTATGCCTATAACGGTTTTTGTCAAGCTCATGCCACAAAAGTGTGTTTTTTCCTCTTGCGCCATTTTCAATTCTGTGTTGGCTTAGCCGTGCTACATTGTCCTGGTACGTAACCTTGGTACATAGTGCTAGTACATAAGCTACATAACTGAAGCTGCAGCATTGGTTGACAGTTATCATGTGCCCATCACCTGTCTTGCCTGTTTCTAAAATACTGCTGTTTTTCTTTCCGTAACTTTCATAAAGGAAAGCAGTCTCTAGGACTAGTGCTTGTGGAATTTTTCAGTGGCAATGCCTGTTAGTAAGCAACTCAGTTCTTGTCCTTCTGGTGTATGCTATGTCCGATATGCTGTGCTATCGAGCCACTGTGCTGTAGTTTTCGTTGAGCATGAAGCACCTATTCTATAAGGCCAAATCTCTAGCCAGTTCTAAAATAAGAGTGTCATGTTTAGCGATGATAAATTTCAGCCGTAAGGTTTTGTTGTCACAAGGTTATTGCTGTGAAGCACTTGTGTATTTCCATTAGTACTTTGTTTAGCACCTTCTTATGTGACTAGCTGCCTTGTTGGGTGTTTTTAAGTGATTGCTGTGAAATAAAAACTTATCCAGAGTGGCTTA
This sequence comes from Hyalomma asiaticum, assembly GCA_013339685.2. Classification (NCBI taxonomy): domain Eukaryota; kingdom Metazoa; phylum Arthropoda; class Arachnida; order Ixodida; family Ixodidae; genus Hyalomma; species Hyalomma asiaticum. Next base: position 55,932 of record JABSTT010001714.1, read on the forward strand.
ATGGCGTGTAATTTAGTAGGTAAATAACTTACCTACTCAGCAGAGCGACATCCCATATGCCAAGAGCTTGTTTGTTTCAGTATGGTTAACTGTGGCCATGGTGCAATATTGAGGTGTCTCTTAAACTTGCACACTTATTTCTCCTTGTAAGCATCGTATTGGTTATATGTGCTTGGGTACCTGGCTCTTTTTGAACAACCACAGAAGTTAAAAACCACATTTGATTTATCTACTTGCGAAATATGTATTGACTGGATGCATTATGGATATTAAAGATGTACAAAACTGAGTTCATTGTTTTTTTTTATCCTCCATCGCGCATTATTGACCATAAAATATTTGACTACTTAGCACAAAGCGTGCATATTCAGTTTTTCTTGGCCACACTTCTACAAGGTCTGTCAAATGAAAAAATGGACATGTGCATGAAACTTAATTGCACATTAAAGCTTCTGATATGGTAAAATTTATTACAGCCAACATGCTATGCCTTGCCTCATGTTTTCAAAAAGCGAAAGCCCAAAATATTATCTTGTTAACTTGTTAGCTTTATCTCAACAAGCTCATAAATGCGCTATTGCTATTCTGTGCCAGCCTCAAGAAGTGAAGCTTCAATTGTTGAAGTGGTGTTTTAATAGTTAACTTGTTCTTTTGTTTGCATGGTTAGTTTCTTTCCGACTATACCATGATAAGGGTGTTCACTCTATGAGCATATCCAAAATTTTAAAATGTATATTCATGAATGGGCGAGTAGCATTGTGCTTGCATGTTGCTCTCTCTCTCATGCAACATTGTGCACGAAGCTTTCCATTGATGTAGAGAAGTATTCTGTTTCAGAACAGGAAATTCTAGTAGGCAGGAATGTTTTCTACATTGAGTGGTTATCATATCAGCGGTTTCTAACAATGCTTTTCCGTAGTACTACAGAACTCTGTCGCATTGGTTCAAACTCCTGTTTCCACAATTGGATGCATGCTAAGGCAAGAAGGTTCCGTTGCACCACGACACATTTCTGTAGTGCTACAGTATTCTGTTGCATTACTTCGGGAACACTTCTGTTGTCACAATTGGAAACATTCTATACAGGAACGGCCCTGTTGTTGCACAACACATTTCTGTAGTACTATGGAAGTTTGTCGCGTAAGACCAACAAATTTGTGTTGTGCTACAAAGTTCTGTCGCATTGCTCAGGAACATTCCTGTTGTAATGACTGAGTGCCTGTTGCGACAACACAGTTTTGTGCAGTACTACAGACATTTGTTGTGCAGCTTCAGCTCTTTGTTGTAAGAACACACATGTGACAGAATTAGCTTCTGTTGTGACAACGGAAATTTCTGTAGTACTCAAGGCAAGTTCTGTTGTGATTTTCAACTGGGTGGCACCATTTACAAAGGAGCGTTTCTAAGCGATACTACGTTGGCAGGGCTGATGATCACTACTGCCAGTACATTATCCCTCCTGAAGTATTTAACATGTAATGTAGCTTTTCAGTACTTAATGACGTCTCGCCTTAGCACCGACCCCATACAAAGCACATGTTCAGCATCCTCCGCCAGTCAGGGGGCTGTACGCCCACCCCTCCCCAGACCAGTTCCTTATAACAGTGTAAAGGATTATAAGAGGGACGTTCGTCACGAATGTTTGTGCGTGGTCAGACGAGAAAGGCACTGAGAGGACACGGGAGCGTAAGAGGGAACAAATAACATATATTTATATGACAGGACGATGGGGATGGGTACGTCATGCACACTGGTGTAGTAAATGAGAAACGTTACGGAACAGAAATAGGATTATGGTCCACGACATGCGGAGTCCAAGAACACAAAGAACGACGCCTCACTAGTTCGGTCACGACGCAGTCGTTGCCTCGTCGGTGGGCGTGTTGACACAGCAGCGTCCGGATGACTCGTCGCCGGAGGCAAGTCAGCGTCGCGTCGACTGTCGGCGGAGGCGACGACTCCCCACGGTGGCGTCACAGCGTCAACTACAGCGGGTGCCGGCCCACGGCTGCTCTACGGTGGCCAGCCGCACTTGGGGTTCACCTCGCGCGGGAGGCGTCGCGGCGCTGGTCCTCCAATTAGGCCTCTCCTGGATGAGGCCGCAAGCCGCTCCAGGAGCCCAGATGAGCAGGCAATGCCTATGCCTGCTCCACGCGGCGTCACTGCAGCGACCCTCGCGCGTCTGCACTGACAGGCAGGCGCGTCGTCAGCAGGCAGGTCCGCCCACGAACAGCCGCAGGAGCTCGGAACGCGGTCGTCTGCCGTATTCTTCTGCACCACGAGCTCTCTCTCTGCGCGCGCACGGCGCGAGTCTCTTATTTTTTCCGTGCCGCCGCCGAGCACGCCAGCTGCCCCTGGCTTTGGCTTCGTAGCGGTGCATGAATGTCTTCAAAGATGCACTCAAAAATGTTCTGACACACAAAAAGTTCCTAACAACTTCGGACCATTCATTACAACTACCCCCCACTCAAGAAAGTTGTTTAGGAGCAACACAAACAACTTTTTACAAGCACAAATAGTTAGTGTATACACTCAAGACATTTGGGTGAAGGACAATCATTCGCTACAAGTGGCAATTCACTTTTGAGAAAATGTCGCGTAAAAAGAAAATTTTCACACGTAACCTCCTTGGCAAGTGGGAAAATATAAACGACAAATCAGGGGGTCCAGTGTGGTTGAGGTACTTGGCACTTATGTGGTCGGTACCCTTAATGTTTTCGGCCACGTAGACATATTCGGGGAATTAGCGAGCCCAGCAGAGCAGCAGTGTACAAAGTCATGGCCGTCTGTCACGTGGAAGGAAGTTTGAAGTTCGCTCGCCGGGGTCGTATGTCTTTTCCGTCGGCGGTTTCTTTTTCGGCGTCGGCGATCAACAAATGGCATTTTCTGTTCTTCAACCCGCTGGAGAGCAACCGACGACACGTGCTTGCGCCATTCCCTACGGGGTGAAGTGCTGTTTTCAGTTCCCTGGTGGGTGGCTTGATGGTTCCTTCTAGGCCCTGATCGCTGTCCGACTTTGGTAGTATGACTTGCATGGGAACATTTTGCAATAATGTTGCCAAGCACAACCTCGTACAGTGGGTCCTCCATGCATACAGCGAGAATCTGTCCCTTGAACTATGGGCAATCAATGTGCACCTTGGCTTCTGGCAAGCTGTTTTCCGACCGGTCCAATAAACAGATGGTGCGGGTGGTACCAGTCAAGTTGCAGTCAGGAACCAGAGACCGTTTCACGACTACGGTATTGCATCCGGTATCTCGTAATATTCGGACAGGCTTTCTTTCCAGGTAGCCTTTCACTATCGGCATCTGATCAACCCCGAGATCGTAAGTCGCACTACTCTGCATGATGTTGCCAGCTGTGTTGCCTTGAGTCCCATCGCACATGTCATGACAGTGGTTTTGAACTTGCTTAGCCGGTCCACGTTCCACTGACTTGTCGAGATGGGCTTTCTGGGACACTAGAACAGAGCATGATGCCTCTCCACATTTCCGCGAGTTTGAGGGTCAACTATCGAGCCTATGTCCCGTCTTCTCAGAAACCCAGCCGGACGTCGACTTTGGTGCTCGGGACTTGGTCCAGCAGTCGGAAGCTCGATGACCCGACTTCTTGCACAGAAAACAAAGCGGTTTTCCTTTGTTTTCGCTTGCCGTGTCACTTTTAGCTCCGGCCATTGGTTTCCCCTTATCTTCCTTCCCCCTAGCGAGATTCGCAATTCCTTGGGCCTCCAAATGCTGGTCTGCCGTGGTTGCCAACATGTCCAGGTTGTGACAACCTCGTTCCTTGAGCAAAACAGCCAACCTTTCGTCACACCGCCTCAGGAACTGCTCGGACACCATCTTGTCTCGTAGCGCGTCGTACGTTTTCGGGGTCTTCGCCAGCTCTTGCCAGTGGTCGAAGTATCCACAGAGACGTCCCGCGAACTGTCGACCTGTTTCCGCATTCTCGGGCCGGGCATCCCGAAACTTCGATCGGTATCCCTCCTCTGTATACCGGAACCTTTGGAGTAGCGTCTGCTTGAGCTTTGTGTAGTCCGTACAGTCTTCGACCGGCATCCGTCCTACCACGGTCAAGGCTTCTCCCGTGAGACACAGGCTAAGTGACAAGGCCCACTTGTCAGTTGGCCAGCCTTGGCTCATAGCGACCCTCTCGAACCTCTGGATGTATGCATCCAGTTCGTCCCTATCCTCATTATAGGGAGGAATCATCTTGTGTGGGCTGCGGAAACCCTGACCAGCAACCATACTTTCGTCCGCAGAAACCGTGTTCGGACGCTCCGCCTCTGCAACTCGACGTCGCTCCTCAAGGAGGAGCCTCTCAGCCTCCATGCGAGCCATCTCTCGCTCATGATCAGCCTGTGCTGCTAAGCGCGCTTCTTCTCGTTCTTTCGCTCTCTGGTCTCTCATTTCTTTTTGCTCTGCGCTCACCCATGCCAGCAACGCCTCTCCACTCAGCCCCATCTCCTTTCCGAGCTGCACTAGTGTTCTCTTCTCGTCCATTCTCGTCCACCACACACAAGCAACGTGAGGCTCTCAGATGGAGAGGAGAGCTTAGTCCTGTCTCGCGGACGCCAGATTGTAAAGGATTATAAGAGGGACGTTCGTCACGAATGTTTGTGCGTGGTCAGACGAGAAAGGCACTGAGAGGACACGGGAGCGTAAGAGGGAACAAATAACACATATTTATATGACAGGACGATGGGGATGGGTACGTCATGCACACTGGTGTAGTAAATGAGAAACGTTACGGAACAGAAATAGGATTATGGTCCACGACATGCGGAGTCCAAGAAACCAAAGAACGACGCCTCACTAGTTCGGTCACGACGCAGTCGTTGCCTCGTCGGTGGGCGTGTTGACACAGCAGCGTCCGGATGACTCGTCGCCGGAGGCAAGTCGGCGTCGTGTCGACTGTCGGCGGAGGCGACGACTCCCCACGGTGGCGTCACAGCGTCAACTACAGCGGGTGCCGGCCCACGGCTGCTCTACGGTGGCCAGCCGCACTTGGGGTTCACCTCGCGCGGGAGGCGTCCCGGCGCTGGTCCTCCAATTAGGCCTCTCCTGGATGAGGCCGCAAGCCGCTCCAGGAGCCCAGATGAGCAGGCAATGCCTATGCCTGCTCCACGCGGCGTCACTGCAGGGACCCTCGCGCGTCTGCACTGACAGGCAGGCGCGTCGTCAGCAGGCAGGTCCGCCCACGAACAGCCGCAGGAGCTCGGAACGCGGTCGTCTGCCGTATTCTTCTGCACCACGAGCTCTCTCTCTGCGCGCGCACCACGCGAGTCTCTTCTTTTTTCCGTGCCGCCGCCGAGCACGCCACCTGCCCCTGGCTTTGGCTTCGTAGCGGTGCATGAATGTCTTCAAAGATGCACTCAAAAATGTTCTGACACACAAAAAGTTCCTAACAAATTCCGACCATTCATTACAAACAGTAAGCTTTCTGTAGCATCAATGCGCTTCGCAGTAAAGGACAGAACATCGAACATCACTCCAAAGAGTGTACTGATGAGCTTCTCTCCCAAGGAAGAGTAGAAGAAGCTGGAGATTCTCTGGCCGGAGCAGAGGCTCCCTGTCCCAAGCACTCACCGATAGTGACAGAGAGGAGTGACTCGATCGCGGGTTTTATTACCTAGCAGGCTACGTAGCAAGTGCGTCCTACAACTTAATTGTCGTACGTGTGAAGACACGCTTCTCGTCAGGAGAGCGGAAGCCAAAGCACATCTGCTACTCTCAGAGTACACTGAACGATGTGACTGGGGTGGACTTTTATATCCATCAAAAGACGTACTCATTCATCCAGGCTGTGTAAAACATATTCACTGAATGTTTTAGCGTATCGGAGCTACACACAAAGCATCTGCGACGCTGTAGCTCTTCTATAGATCAGCTTCCTTTGCTCTAGTGGCGTTAGACAGGACGCGCATACAGATGTGAGCATGAGAATCGTGTCGTTCTATGTGCTCGCGGCTACATTTCTTATTCAAACGTATTAAAAGTGCAAGAAGCGCAAAGCCACAGAGAGCAAAACATATATTGAGCTCAGCAGGACGACCTCGGATAAAGTCTGGTTTTGTCCGGCGCCTCTTTTTCGAAGAATGCTTTTGTCGTAATAAATGCTTTCACGCATTATTTCAGTTGTCCTTGTGTGTGTGCGCGTTTTGCAAGCGTCGCCTCTCTAGTTGCACTTCGACTCTTTACGGGTGCACCCGTTCGCTTTCAGTGCGCAGCCCCGAAAACTTCCTCGCAGGTGGGTTAATACTTAAAATCTCGAGGCTTGCAGCTGTGGAGACAAGTCTATTTGTTCTATTGTTGACAATGTGTGCAATGCGGACATTTTGGAGTCAAGGATCAGCTTAAGACATGTCGCACTATTCCTACGAGTCCCCGGCAAAGAAGCGCGCACCGCGGTGCGGTGCAGGTGAAAGGCACTGCAGCGCGTGGCGGTTTCCGTGCAAACTGCCATGGCGCGCGGACTGCCCTCGTCCCACTACCCCTATCTGGGTCACTCTAGTCTCGGCAGCCATTTTGGATCTACCGTCGCGCCCCCTATAGTCGCTGGAATGACTGAATCGCATGTCAGAACGTTATGCTTCGCGACAGATGAGCGGAAAAAAACTGGCAGATCCCACGTGCAGTGGGAATCAAGGAAATGCGAAGCACGCATAAGGAACGTAAAATGGATTTGCATTGTTGTCTCGCTATACCGAGTTTGGTACATATGAAGTTAACGAAACGGCCGCAAGAGCACCAAGACTGTGGCATGTAAACCATGCCCCTCATACACGCATGTCACGGATCTAACGTTATGGCTTGTCATTTACGTTCGTCATGCAGTGGTGTTGTGCCATAGCAATCTTGGTATACATCCCTTTAAGGAAACGAGTGGCATGTAGATTATACCGCTAATGACATGCATGTCACAATTTTCATGTTATGACCTGTCATTTATGATCGTCATCAGCGCCGGAATGCACTGCCTGGCGGAGAGAAGAAGCAATATTGGGCAGACTGTGACAATACGCGAACGCGATGCGCGTCTCCAACTCAACAGCAGCAGCGACCGCCCGTCCCACCTTCTTTCGTTTTATTTCCTTTGGGACGCGCGCTCAAAACCTGCTGCAAACTGTTCCAGAGGGAGACGCCGCGAGCGTTCAAGTGGTTCGCAGCACGCCCGGAAAGCAGCGAAGAAACGCGCGCCTCGGTTTCCACCGTGCGCGCACGTCTCATACGTGCGACCCAAGCGGCCAATGTCAGCGATACCGAGGCGTCCGACGAGAGCTACATTGCGCCCTTTGGTCAGTAGACGGAGCCCATACATCCCATTAACGAAACGGCAGTATAGCACCAGGACTATGGCATGTAAACTATATCGGTCATGACACGCGTTTCATGATTGTAATGTTATGACCTGTCATTTACGTTCGCCATGCAGTCATGTTTTGGCACGCGAATTTTCGTATACATCCCATTAACGAAATGGCCAGGAGAGCACCAAGACTGTCGCATGTAAATCATGTCACTCACGACGTGCATGTCATTATTTTCGTGTTATGACCTGTCATTTATGTTTGTGCCGCAGTGATGTTGTGGCGTGCCAATAATTTGCGTATACTTCCCATTAACGAAACGCGTGGCATGTAAATCCTGTCACTCGTGACATGCATATGATTTTCATGTTATGACCTGTCATTTATGTTCGCTATGCAGTCATATTGTGGCATACCAATTTTCGCATACATCCCATTCGTGGAACGGCCAGGAGAGCACCAAGACCGTGGCATGTAAATCATGCCGCTCTGGACATGCGTATCATGATTTTCATGTTAATACCTGTCATTTATTTTCGTCGTGTAGTCATGATGTGGCATACCAATTTTAGTAACCATCCGATTAGCGAAACGGCCAGGAGAGCACAAAATCATAGGCGGCTAGATAGATAGATAGATAGATAGATAGATAGATAGATAGATAGATAGATAGATAGATAGATAGATAGATAGATAGATAGATAGATAGATAGATACGCTCAAACTCGCCGAAGTTCGCTAAGAAATGCTTCGCATTTAAAAGCGCACCGACCAGGCGAGAAAACTGGAATCCCACAAAGAGCGCGCAGATTTGTTCGGCCCAATTCATCAAAGGGAAATGAAGTTCAATGCGTACTCTATAATGGCACAGAGGCGATGCGCAAACATTAGTCGAAGGTCCCCAATTACAAGGTACACATCGGACGCCGTCGAATTCCACACACGGAAGACAATCCCGCTAATGGCTGAAGTGGTTAGCAGTGGTGAAAGCTGGCTAAGGCCAAAACTACATCGCGAAGGTGTTTCTTGCACTTGTAGCCTTATAGTGATGTGTCCGAAGCAACACTTGGAACACCAAAGCAGCCACGCTCAACATAAATCGCCGCACAGTATACGTCGCCGTGCCCACGTTTTGTAGCCCTGCGTTTGCTTTTATTATGAGAGCAACGCCTGCGAGCAACTGACTTGTCGCCTGTGGTGTTGCCGCCAATGGACGTCGTCGCATCCTAGCAAATTTGTCTTTCGGCGTGAGCTTGGACCCTAGATGAAGGCAGGTTAGCTGGAAAGTTTGATTCGTAAATAGTGTACTCGTAAGCGAACGATAGTATTTTGCGTGACTCAGCCGCACCAAACACTTTAGATCGCGATCGATTCCGATCGGCGCCGATCTCTCGGATCAAAAACCACCCGGTTTGACATAGGCGCACCAATACAATGTTCCATCGCGATATGTGCCTATACCAAGCCTTTGCGTTGGTCAACGAGCCCAGTTTAGGCAGCTTAGAACACGTGTGATATAACCTAGGTTAAATTACGCGTTTATGCGATGGGGGGTTCCGTACACAACTCCAGCCATTATGTGAAAAACAGATGTTCATTATTACGACCTTTTTAGATGGTCACAGTAAAGTATTTAGGTTTTCACTGTAAAGTCAGCCAACGGTTTAACCTGCGATTTCAAGAAAACTAGGCATGCTCCATCACACTTGACTTGCTCTCTGCTTGTTGCCTTTTATTATCATTTTATTGCTGTTTAACAAGATTGTCCTAAAACTGGGTAATCTTGCTTATAATTCGCAAGAAATCTGCAGTTAGCGTAATTTTCCTCAGCAACATCGGCTGACATGCAGTCACACAGTAGCTGCCTTTCAGGCTACAAGTTCCCTATCCAGCGGATAAGGCAATTCTTCCCCTCGTCACTGCAGTTTATCCTTGTACCTATCCCGTGCGACGTCGTCGACCCCCTTCATGTAGTCGCTAGACATCGCTGTAAATACATATGAACGAATTCGCCAGAATTATTAGAGCAACAAACTCAAATGCGACAGGCAGACACCCTCGAGCCCATTGAAAAGTATTACCGGAAGTACCGCACTGCTCACTGCTCTCTGTTCACTGCTCTTCTTGTGTCCTTGTCCTGCACGCCTCTTCTTTTGATTATTGGGCACACTGTACGGCGCATTCCTGTTTGTATAACAAACAGCGAACCCGTCTATAGGGCTTCGGTCGGAGCCGCGACAGGGCACTTGGGTGTAATGACGGGAGTTGGCGCTCTACCTGCCTATGTTGCTTTTTGCTAACGGTGTTCATATGGGCATTCAGTCGTAGCAGAAATCTTCACTTGCACGCTCACCAGCACGTCCTCGCACTCATGGAGCATACCCAGGCAGCACGCAACGTAGGGCCGATATTGGTTTTATGGCGGCAAAGTTCGGCCCATCCACGGCCTAACGTTGCCGACAGCAAGCCAGTGTCGGCTAAGCCGCCGTCAATGTGTGGCAACGTCGGGCTACTATAGCCGCTGCCCCGCCGATATCGGCAGGCCGTCGACTGTAATCGGCAACATGGGGCCGCATATGCCGCGTTACTGCCGACATCGGCTGAGGCGATGGCTTTCAACGGCAACTATGGCGCCGATTTTGCCTTTCTAGAGACAATATGGGCTGGCCGACGCCATTTGTCGGCAACACTGTGCCAAGTATGCCACCTTAGAGCCTCCGTCGGCTAGCCGATAACTTTCTCCGGCAAATATGGCGCCGATTTTGCCGCTCATCAGCATCGCCTGAGGAATGGCGAATTTGGCGCGATATTTGCCTAGAAAGATTATTTCACAGGAAACATTGAGTCATTTCTGCCGTTCTGGAGGCAACGTCGACTACGCCGCAGCCTTTCATGGTTGATATCGGCCGGGCCTCTTTGGAAGCCTGCTGTATATAACAATTGAGATCCGATCGAGACAAGAATGACCGAAATTCACTTGAGAGATTCGACGTAAGAATCAGATGTTGAGCTTCATATATTCATGTATACGCGCGGAACATAGCGCACGTGCGTTTTGAGCAGCATATATGACATTCTGTTCGCGCGCTTTGTTTTTCATAAACAGGGCACACAAAAAACATGCATATAAACTATTGATATATACATCTATAGGCTGTTTTGCGGGAACTTTGCGAAACAGGCTGGCGCAACAGTTAACATTAGCCAGAAGGATCGACAAGCATGATGGAAAATTATCTGACAGCGCATGTCAGAAAATTTAAATTCATAGAACTTGAACTAGTTCGTGCATACATCGATGGGCATAACCAGCACTCATATGTTCAAACAAAGATAAACAGTTGCAAGCGGCGCTATACTACTGACATTTAGCAACCTATGGAAGGAAAAGGCATATGGAGGTAACAGCGCAACAGCGAGTGGACAAAAAAAAAGGTCTAGCGCAGACTTTATGGTGCGCTGAAGCGGAGATAAACTCGCCACCGGCGTTATACTACTGACATTTAGCAACCTATGCAAAAGGACGGTATACGGAGCTAACAGCGCGACAGCGAGGAGACAATACTGATCTAGTGCTAACTCTATATTGAGAGGACCATGAAATACATAGATCCCTTTGTATTGCAAATTCAAATGAATTAAGTGCTCTTGTCAAGACCACGAAATTTGCGAAAAAGGCAAAAACGAAAAATACCAAGCGGTCGTATGGCAAGCATTTTTCATCTCAAAGGTGGCAAACAAATGCACACACCTATCATTGATATAGAGAGAGCTTTTCTGGTGAGTTCTACTAGAGTGTATGTGATCACACAGTGTTCTTCTGCAGGCGATCTGCGTATTTTGTTATATAAGAACAGCAAGCATGCACTGAAAAAAAAATCAGTTGAAAATCAAAGCTCTCTTCTGTTTCCTAGTTTCTTCATACGTTTGAGCAGGGTTACAGCATAAACCAACCGTCCTAAGTCAAGCTTTTGTTGACCACGTGCCCCTCCACTACTTCAGCAGTGCGTTCGCGAAATTAGTGCATTCCTTTCAAAAACAGCTCCAGTACAGCGCAACGCATGTACCGGAGCTCGCATAAGCTCAGCAACAGAAAATAATTGTCTTCTGGTCGGGTAAACTTATACCTCCCTTTTGCACCTCCATGCTCTCTACTACCACGCAGATACAATAGGCTAATAATTCCTTAATATGTCCACGCCATTGCGTATAATTCATGCTTTTTTTTTGCTTTTTTGTGTAACGTCCGTTTGTGCGTTCTTTCCATACATATCGAATTCGTTTACACATCGGCCATCGGTTACGTTGTACTATTTAGATGAGCAGAATATATCGAGCTTGAGTGCATGCTCTGTGCAGTGTGTCGGATTTATCACTGACGTTCGTATGAGACTATGGCGTTGATATAAGCAAACATGTGCGTATTCTGATATTTAACAACTAATTTATTTATAACCAATAAAGGCAAAAGAAGGGCGCGTAGAGACAGAGTCATCGCAGTATTTCTTGTCGTGCGGAAAGGCAGCACGTGCATGTCTTTCGTGGGCTGCAGAAAATGGCAGAAATTCAAGCAGAATGGCGGCGCCGTGCGTCCTCGCTACGTTTGTTGCGTGCAGTGCAGCATTTCGTTCGCGTTTTTAGCTATAGTGGGTGGTTCAGTCTCTGCGAAATCCTGTGTTACAAGTAGCCGGCAAGAGAACACATGTGTGCCAGCATACGCCACAGGCTGCACTGAGCTGATCTTAACAAATGCAGTCCCGGCGGGTGTCCCGGCCATTGTGCAAAAATGTTTGCCCAGCAGAAATGCTGTCTTCCACTTTTTGAGACAACTACAAAAAAAAAGCAAGAAAAACGAGCGTGCTCTGCCGAGAAGCAACATAGCACAAGCCAGCAGCAACTAAACATAAAAAAAAAGTGTGTGGGGAGGGGGGGCGCGCCCCCCTTCCGAACTGACGACCATTGTTACGGCCCCCTCCATGAACATCCATTGTGCTCATCTGCAGTTTGCAAAGAATGTGGTCCTGAACCTGCTTTTGCTGGCGTTTGCTGCCTTCGGAGGGGGAAACCACGAGGAACCTTCCGCGCTCTCTCGTCGCGGCTGCATTGCTTCCAACGTGCAAGGTGTACGAACGAGTTTCAAAGGCTGCACGCAGTCTGTCTACGCGTTTATCGTTTATCATGTACCGCATTTATCGATCATTCAAGTTGATTGCGCGATTCCTTGGCGAGTGTACCTCCTAAGACAATGCCCATCCCAACTTTGACATCGGTTGTATATGAACACAAGCCTGCGCCTTTTGGGGAGACTACAGTGTCGTCGCCGAATTTGTGTTGCGGACTCACAGCTGTAGAGTGCAAAGCGGATGCCAAAATTCGGTAAGTTGCTGGCCAGTTTTCAAAATGGGACTTGGCACATATTGTTGTGATGTTGAAGCACCGGTTCCACTTTATATATTATTTGTCGTGAGGTGCGTAGGCTCTTTATTTTCGAATAAAGAGCCTACGTACATTGTCCGAAAGCAGTTTTACTTCATGTAGTTAATCCTGTGCTTGTATCAAACACCCTTTGTGTGGTGACTTGCAGTTCTCGTCTCGTAACATTATCTTTTCTTGCCCGTATTTTTAAAGGTAACGTGATACCGAACACGCGCTCCTTGGTGCAGGACACGTGCGGCAGTTCGGCACGCGATGGCATTCTTAAAGTAGCCTTGAAAAGATGTTCATTCTCTAATATCTGCTTATAATGCACCTTGCACCTATCATTTAAGGACATTTTTTGCCTAGCGACCCCATCCCTGGGGTGTCTCGTCCTAGCTCACGTCTACATGTTTTCCTTTCCGATGTATGCCAAAAGTATTAAATTTATTATAATGCAAAATGCACCTATTTCAAGTAATGTGCCGCTTTTAAAGTTGCTTTGCAACAGAACCTTTACTCACGTTTTTTTTCCCCTTGGGTATCTAAAGCGACACGACACCAAGATCTGGGGGTTGAATATTGAACATAGATTCATTATATTTAAAAGGACAACTTTGTTTTGTTATTTTCTAAAGTAGTACCCGATTATGAATGTTTCTGACATTTCTTGAATTTCCGCGTTTGTTCGTGAGTCGCACATAAGTTGCATTCAATTATAGTATAGTGCTGATGTGCTCCACAGCTGTGCTAACTTTTCACGCCCTTTCCCGCAGGTTCCACCCTTGCCGAAGCGTTTCCACTACGACGGTGCAGCACGAGAATAGCATATTATCAATGCAGAGTTCACAAAATAAATGAAATAGTGCTTTTCCCTGTAAACCTCTCTTGTTGTGTTATTTGTTTTGTATAGAAAGTACAGAGGATCCACTTAGCCCCACTTATTACTGTGTTAATAAAGCTTTCGCGTATGCATGAGAGGCACATTTACATAAACTACTGTTGGTCCTTCGAAAATGCCTTCATAGCCCTTCGGAAATGTGAAAACAAAAAATAAAATTATCGCAATCCAAACGGCGCGACACACGTGGGGTAAACTACAAACACCATAGTGGCTGTGAACGGTCGCGCAAGGGGTTTCCCGATGTCGGCGGGGCCGACAACACGCCAAAAAAGCCTGAATGCCCGCAACATCGGCCAATGCTACCTAGCCAAATCCGACCCATTCTGGCTGGCCAAATTTGACCCATTCTGGCTGGCCAAATTTCGCCCACGCTGGCTGGCCAAATTTCGGCCACTCTGGCTGGCCAAGTTCGACCCATGGTGGCTTCGCCACAGTGGAGCCATTCTGGCTGGCCGTCATGGGGCAGATGTGGGTGAAAGTAGCGCGAGCGCGATTTGCCGACTTAGGCCCGATATCGCTGCCGACTTTGGCCGACTTCACGCCTACATAAGTCCTGTGTTGGCGTGCTGCCTGGGTATAGAGCTGTGATTTGGCGGGAACGAATTTGCGCGCGGCGGCAACGGCGACATGAGGCACGAGCCTTTCTCTCCCCCCTCCCCTTGACCAACAGACGCTGTCACGGAAAAAAAAATATCAAGCAAAGGTCCCCGTTTCAGCTCGCTCGCCCTAGCTTCTACATCGTGAACTATTCTCTCTTGTTTAGCCGCGCACGTTCTGCGGTTCTTCTGTCGCCCGTCTTGGGAGAGGGAGATGAAGTCGAGGAAACACAAACGAACACCAGCAGGGGGCCGTGAGCCAACCCCACTTTTTTCTTTCTTTTTAGGAAGAAGCTCGCATTGTTTCTCTGGCTGCTCTGTGTGGTGGCATGCTTGTACACGCGGGTGAGAAAGAAAAAGGCGCGAAAATTCTCCAAGCGAACAGTGGTCTTCAGTGCCAAACTGAAGGGGGCCAGAAGCGAATCGAATATCGAAGAATTTGACATGTACTGTTCGGATGTTTAGGAACTGTTTTTACACTTAACAAAGCCGTGTTTACACTCCACATTAATTATCTCAAAATTAAATATAGACATTATGTTTTGTTGAGTTGTTCATCGCGGCCCACCAGCCAAGACAGCTGTGCGCGCGCATTCTCTTATCACCTAGGTTTCCCTTTCCCCCTGCACTATATATTACGGCAGCTGTGTCTGAATAAACGTTCTTGTTCCACCACCAGCTAGCGCGTTGTTACTGCTGCGGCTCGCCGCAGTGGGTTACTACAGTGGCGACGAGGTCACGGATGCCGACCATGCGGGGAAAGTAGCCCAGCACAGGGGTGCAACCGGACTGCCGCTACTTGAAGCTCAAAGGAGAACCATGGCCAGTTTTCAGCTACCGATGTTGGACGAGACCAGAGATAAGTGGAAGCCATATCTTCTAAGGGCTGAAGCGTATTTTGAAGCCAATGACATCACCGAATCAACGAAGCAACGCGCGCTGCTTGTGGCTGCTCTCAGCACGCAAACGGTGCAAGTGCTAGCTGGTCGAATTGCGCCGAAAACCCTCAGTTCGCTCACGTATGACGAGGCAGTTACAGTTTTGAATAGCTACTACGACCCGAAGCGTCACGAAACAGCTGAGAGCTACAAGTTTTTTACACGCTGCCAACAGGAAGGGGAGGCAATTCAGGAATTTCTGGTCGACATAAGGCGCATAGCTGACAATTGCAATTTTGGCAGTGTATTGGACCGAATGTTAAGGGATCGCATTAATTGCGGTGTACGCTCAAATAGCCTGCGCAAGCAGATGCTGATGAAGGAAGGGTTGACGCTACAAGAGGCCGAAGCTATAGTCATTGCAGCGGAAGAGGCAGAAAGCGACGCTAAGGAGTTGAGCGTAGAGTCACCGACAGTGCTGAGAATGCAAGCGCATCATCGGTCATATCAGGACAACCACGACAGAACAGCGGAGCTATCGTGTGGAAGATGCGGAAGCACAAGGCATAACGATAGCGCCTGCCGGTGGGCAAAGGGGCGTTGTTTTCATTGCGGGCGGCTCGGACACTTAGCCAGGTTGTGTCCTGACTCACCGCCGAATGCAGAAAGACACAGTGGAACGCGGGCTTATAGGGTAAAAGCATTGAGAGCCGTCCAAACCACGTCTAGTCATGACGATAGCGAAGAAGCCAGTGTGGCACACATTTGGACCGTAATCTCGCAAAAGAAAAACGGGTTGGAACCGCCGATACGACGCACGTTTTGCTGGGGAGCCGTGGAACTGCAGATGGAAATCCACACAGGGTCTCCAGTGTGCGTCATATCGCGCCAAGTCTACGAGCGACATGGCGCACAGTGGCCACGTTTGAAGGCGCCTCGAATGAAGTTGTCGTGCTACGCGGGAATATTGCCTATGCTGGGTGAACTAGAACTGTCAGTGCGGTACAAAGATGTGTCCGTAATGTGCCCCCTAATAGTGCTTGACTGTGCAGGACCGAGCCTCTGTGGACGCGACCTGATAACAGCGCTCAGCAAGAGGGGCGTGCCAATTGAACAGCTGACGGCGCCGGAGTTGCCTGCCGCTCCGAGTTCGGCCACATACAGGGTGAACAGCCTGATTGCTGAGTTTGAAGAAGTATTCTCGGAAGACCTGGGGCTCATCAAAGGTTCCCCTGCAAGCCTGAAGCTCAAGCCGATAGCGACGCCAAAATTCTGTAATCCTAGATCCATTCCTTACGCGCTCCGTGACAAGGTATCAAGCGAAATTGATCGGTTGGTGTCCTTGGGAGTGTTGTCGCCGGTACAGCACGCAGAATGGGCTACGCCTATTGTAGTGGTCTTGAAAAAAGATGGTACCGTTCGAATCTGCGGAGACTTCAAAGCCACACTCAACCCAGCTTGCGACGTGGAGCATTACCCGCTTGCGGTAGTCGAGGACATGTTTGCTAAATTAAAGGGGGGAGAGTACTTCAGTACGTTGGATTTGAAGAACGCGTACAACCAAGTGCCACTAGACGACGCGTCACGCAAGTTGTGTGTCATTAATACTCATCGTGGTCTTTATTGTTATAACCGATTGCCTTTTGGTATATCTTCAGCCCCGGCAATTTTTCAAAGGAAGATGAATGCCATACTTAGTGGATTACCCAGCATTCAGGCGTACCTTCACGACGTGCTAGTGGCGGACAGTAGCGATGACAGCGGAAATCAGCTCAGGAAAGTATTGGAACGGTTTCGAGACCACAGCATGAAACTTATGCCCGACAAATGGAAATTCAGGCAACCTTCAGTCACGTACCTTGGGCATCGCATAGACCGGGAAGGATTGCATCCCATTGAGAAGAACGTAGAGGCTATCATGCAAGCACCGCGACCACGTAATGTCACAGAGTTACGCTCTTTCTTGGGCATGATCAGGTATTATGCACGTTTTTTGCCAAATATGTCCTCTCTTCTATCTCCATTGTACCGACTAATGGAAAAGAACGCACGCTGGGAGTGGCTACCACCGCATCAGGATGCATTTGAAAGAGCAAAGGAAAGCCTGAAGAACGCGCAACTGTTGATTCATTTTGACCCCAACAAAGAGCTGAAGCTAGAATGCGACGCGTCTCCGTATGGCGTGGGAGCCGTGCTGTTTCATTCGGAAGGAAAAGAGCATAGGCCGATTGGATTCCGCTCCAGAACGCTAACAAAGGCGGAACAGAACTATTCGCAACTGGAGCGCGAGGCGCTGGCACTGATTTTTGGCGTGTCTCGTTTCCGTGATTATCTTATAGGTCGGACATTTAGCCTGGTCACCGACCACCAACCCCTGCTCGGCCTACTGAGACCCGATCGCCAGACACCGACCATGGCGGCAACTCGTTTTCAGCGGTGGGCATTGTTCCTGGGGGGATTGCAGTACAAGCTACAATACGTGCCTGGGAAGCAACTGCTGACACCAGACGCCCTCAGCAGACTCCCGGCAGAGGCGGCAGCACCAGCGTCGGATAGCGACCCACCCGAGTACGTCTTGTCGTTGGAGGCCCTGGACGAAGGTATTATAACCACTCACGAATTAGAAGAACTAACGGCCAAAGATCTAGTATTAGTTCTGGTCACACGTTATATAATGCATGGTTGGCCGCGAACGGCTAAAGGAATGAAAAAATCGCTGCTGCCGTTCTTCGACCGCAACTTGGAACTGTCGTGCGCTCACAAGCTAGTATACTGGGCCAGTCGGGTGGTCATACCGTCTTCGGCACAAGGAAGGATGTTACAGCTCTTACACGAAACGCACCAGGGCTCATCTTCCATGAAAGCGATCGCAAGGTCATTATTCTGGTGGCCTGGTCTTGACAGGGACACCGAGGGCGTGTCGGCTCAATGTCAAAGCTGCGTGCAAAATCTACCCATGCCGGCAGCAGCTCCACCAGTAAGTTGGCCCAAAACATCTGAAAGGTGGTCACGGATCCACATTGATTTTGCACGGCCGATAGCAGGTCAGATGATATTCGTGGTGGTTGACACACATACCAAGTGGATTGAAGCTGTTCTTATGAGGCACGCGAACACAGCTTGTACTGTCCGGTGCTTGAGAAGCATGTTTTGCCGGTTCGGGGTTCCACACACCATCGTGTCGGATAATGGCACTCAATTCACAAGTCAGGAGTTCGCCAAGTTTCTAAGAAGAAATAACATCGTGCATTTGCGGACGGCGCCATTTCACCCCCAATCGAATGGAGCCGCCGAAAGAGCGGTTAGAACTGTGAAAGATGGCTTGCGCAAGATGACAGAAGGGGCACTCGAAGATTACCTGTTACGATTGTTGTTCAATTACAGGCGCACCCCCCAAAGGGAAGGAAAGTCTCCATCAGAATTGCTTCTGGGCTACCAGCTACGTTGGCGCCTGGACACGTGTTTGCCGGCCAGGTTCACACCTTCCGCGACAGGCACAGACGACTGGGCTGTATTGCCAGGCAGCAGTGTATATGTGCGGAATTATGGCGCCGGGCCAAAGTGGACACCAGGGCACGTGAAATCCACATCCGGAGCCAGGATGGTGAAGGCGGAAACTCAAGCTGGAGAAGTACAACGTCATCTCGACCCAGTCCGCCACCGTCCTGAAGGAACGCCTGGAAGGACGAATGGAACCAGGGCAAGGGAAAAGTTCAATGGGAAGCGGACTCGTGTACTGCCGCTTCGGCTGGAGCGACCAGCGACTCGCGAGACTGAACAGCCACTGAGGGGTCTGACGGACGACTCGGCTCAACCATCGCAGCCGGTGCATGACGACGGCGCAACCCCGGAGACCGCTGACCTGGCACAGCCACCTTTACGGGGATCAACACGAACTCGTAAGTCCATACAACGGTTCTAAATTAAGTGGGAAGGAATGTTATGTTTTGTTGAGTTGTTCATCGCGGCTCACCAGCCAAGACAGCTGTGTGCGCGCATTCTCTTATCACCTAGGTTTCCCTTTCCCCCTGCACTATATATTACTGCAGCTGTGCCTGAATAAACGTTCTTGTTCCACCACCAGCTAGCGCGTCGTTACTGCTGTGGATTGCGCTGTGGGTTACTACAGACATGTAGCATCAGCTAAATATAAGCGCGTCCTTTGCAAAGAACTCTTCAAAGCGTGAAAGCATGTGAATGACTAACTCTGGATACGCATCGCTATGCGCTCTTGTATATTTTATGCCTATCCTATGGCGTGGGGATATAATTATCGCATTTTCACACTGATTCTGTCTTTATAAAATATAGCTGACAATGACAAACGTTAACATTAATGATTAATGGCCGGTCGATTTGAAGACTGAATAAAAGATAATGTTTGACTCGACATTCGACATTTCCAAATAATCGCACATCTTCGCCGCAAATTCTATGATTTCATTCCTATGATTATCCGACGTATTGAACCATATCGGTCCTAAAATATTATTCACGACCGTGCCTGTCGAGATCAGTGGGTTAGCTGCCCAACTGTTACAGCTAGAAGGCGCGTGTTGTACGTTCTCAGAATATTCAGCGGAAATTGACACTTCACACGTGCCTCGCACTATTTAAGAATAAAAAAAAATTGACAGATCCCACGTCCAGTGGGAATCAAGGAAATGCAAAGCACGCATAAGGAACGTAAAATCGATCTGCATTGTTGTCTCGCTATAGCGAGTTTGGTACATATGAAGTTAATGAAACGGTCACAAGAGCACCAAAACTGTGGCATGTAAACCATGCGGCTCATACACGCATGCCATGATTCTAACGTTATCACTTGTTATTTACGTTCGTCATGCAGTCGTGTTGTGCCACAGAATTTTGGCATGTATCCCTTTAAGGAAACGAGTGGCATGTAGATCATGCCACTAATGACGTGCATGTCACGATTTTCATGTTATGACCTGTCATTTATGATCGTGATCCAGTCATGCTGTGCCAAACCAATTTTCCTATATGCTCCGTGCAGTCGAGTTTTCCATGTGCGAAATCAGCGCCAGAGTGCACTGCCTGGCGGAGAGAAGAAGGAAAATTGGGCAGACTATGACAGGAAAATAAGCGAATGCGATGCGCGTGTCCAGCTCCGTAGCAGCAGCGACCGCCCGTCCCACCTTCTTTCGTTTTATGTCTTTGAGACGCGCGATCCAAACATGCGGCACACTGTTCCAAAGGGCGACGCCTCGAGCGTTCGTGTGGTTCGCAGTACGCCCGGAAAGGAGCGAAGAAACGCGCGCGTCATTGTCGCTTCGGTTTCCACCGTGCGCGTGCGTCTCAAACGTGCGACCCAAGCGGCCAATGTGAGCGATACTGAGCCGTCTGACGTGAGCTACGTAGCGCCCTCTGGTCAGTAGACGGAGCCATCCCATTAACAAAACGGCAGTATAGCGCAAGGACCATGGCATGTAAATCATGGCGGTCATGACACGCGTGTCGTGATTCTAATGCTATGACCTGTCATTTACGTTCGTCATGCTGTCGTGTTGTGCCCTAGCAATTTTGGTATACATCCCATTAAAGAGACGCCTGGCATGTAAATCATGTCACCCATGACATGCCTGTCATGATTTTCATGTTATGACCTGTCATTTATGTTCGCCATGCAGTAATATTGTGGCATACCAATTTGTGTATACATCCAATGGACGAGATGACCAGAAGAGCACCAAGACTGTGACATGTAAATTATGCCACTCATGACATGCATATCATGATTTTCATGTAATGACCTGTCATCTATGTTCGCCATGCAGTCATATTGTGGCAGACCAATTTTTGTATACAGCCCATTAACGAGACGACCAGGAGAGCACCAAGACTGACATGTAAATGATGCCACTCATGACATGCGTATCATGATTTTCATGTTTTGACCTGCCATTTATCTTCGTCAGGCACTCATTTTGTGCCATACCAATTTCCGCATACATCCCATTAGAGAAATGGCCAGGAGAGCACCAACACCGTGGCATGTAAATCATGCCGCTCATGACATGCATATCGTGATTTTCATGTTATGACCTGCCATTTATGTTCGCCATGTAGTCTTGATTTGGCATACCAATTTTCGTAAACACCCGGTTAGGGAAACGGCCAGGAGAACGCAAAATCTTAGGCGGATAGATAGATAGATAGATAGATAGATAGATAGATAGATAGATAGATAGATAGATAGATAGATAGATAGATAGATAGATAGATACGCTCAAACTCGCCGAAGTTCGCTAAGAAATGCTGCGCATTATATTAAGGTTAGAGAGGATGTTGTCGACGTGCCCGATAAGCTCATGTACGCTGGCGGCGACGACGAGAGAATGTGAGCAGGGCTAGGCCTCCCACCTCGACCAATAAGGTATCGCAGGTAATTGACGACAATGAGAGCAAGTACAGTGGCAATTTAATAACAGTTGTGATCGAAAATCGACCGGGCTTGAACCTGCGTCGTTTGTGCCATCAGCCAAGCACCATAACCGTGCACCATGTTGGTTATAATGTTATATGGCCAAATACCCAACACTATGCATACAAAATTAGCACAAGTAGTTATGCACAATCATTATTGCAACTACTGATGCAATGTACCTTTATTTACGATATGCACGGTGTGGTCGATAGCTGCGAGTCGTACTACAGCAAGTTCGCCTGTGTGTCTGCGTGTGTGACATGATTACGTAGAAGACTATAACAAACAGTACATTCCAACTCACGCAGGGAATCTCGGATGTTCGACATAAACTGTAAAGATGAACTTCCCATGACGGATGACGCATATCGGCGTCCCTCGGGCGAAGTTAAGGCGCGGAATCAGCAATTGTGCTTCATGAGCTCACAAGGCATAACCGTCGGCGTCGCGAACCAAAATGGAAGCTCGTCTCGTTTATTTGTATTATAGCTAATTTTACATGACAGGGTACGAGAATGGCATGATTGGTTATGAGATCGATTACATGAGACATTCTTGTTCACTTACATTAGATTAACTATATTAAAATCACGTATGGCGCACAGCTTCATTTCTCGGCAACAAGTGTGTGTGTTTCGGTAAGGGACTAGGTAATTATAAAAGCACCTAATACCATCTCTTATTGTGGAGATAAGGTAGGCTGCGCTCACGCACGTGCAACCAATTCAAGCCGACGCCACATCTGTGTACGTAAACGCGTGTGCCTAATTGTTAACACCGTAATTACGTAGCCTTTTATCTCGCGGGCGAGAGTTCACAGAGATAACACATTTCTGCCAAATCCATCAGGGAAATATGAAGCTGCTGGGCGCTTATTTTAGGTCGTGTAGCTTCTTACCTTTACATTTGCCATTTCCTGCTTATTACTGTTTTCTTACACAAAGATTTCGATGTGTGTGAACTAGTCATGAGACTTCTGGCGGTCATTATTTCGCATCTCAAGGCGCTACATCAGTACCGTGATTGTCCTAAATGTAAAGCGACAACAAAAAGATTTCAACTGTGAATGCAGCCCATTGAGACATTAAATTGAAAAAAAAAATATATTCCAGTCAGGTCGCCCATTCGTTGATACGTTTAAGCGCACATGTAAATTTTGACGATAGCTTCGCACCCCGCACAACCGCGCACTCCAGTGCAAAAGAAAAGGAAGGGGGGGGGGGGTTAGTTCTCTCCCCAGTGTCTTCGGAGAAGTCGGGGCGATGAGAAGCGAGGAGTCGGCGAGCCCCGCGCTTGTGGAGAAAAGAGCGGCAATGCGTGGAGGGGCTAGACTCGGACTCAGCGGAAGATGTGTATGGTAAGTGTCCGCAAAAAGAAAAGTGATAGAAGAGTTCCTCCCGTCATTCGGGGACTTCTCTAGCGCCTGTGGTGCACATGTCTTTTTCTTCCATCTTTTTCGATCTCGAACCTCGCGTAGTACTGCTGCAGTTCGTGCTTTTTTTTCCCGTAATATGCTACGTTTTCTTTTGGTGCTCATTTCGCATTCCTCTTCCGCTACCCTAGCCAATGAACAACTCGGTTTCCTATTTCTTTCTCCTTTTCTCACTGTTAATTTTATTTCTTTCCCCATTGAACTTAATCTCTTCCATAGCGTGGTCAGTCAGAGCAACATTTTTATTTAGAACATATACTCAGAGCAGCTCGGCGTCAGGTGTTCGTTCTGTAGCAATTCCTAAAATGATATTTCCCATTTATATTTCTTGTTTGTGTCGATGCCCAAATTTCAGATTGCGGCCACGTTTGTTCTTGGGTGCTTCTTTTTTAGTGCTTCTGTGGGACAGTACTTTGGCAGGATAATAATAAAAATAGCCCTACACGACACAGTTTCAAACTTGAGAAGGACGGGCGAAGAGAGTGTTCCGCTAAGAGGCTATCTCAAATGAAAAGCAATATATAACTAAACTTCAGAATATTCGCGCTCAGAATCAGCTGGTACTTTCGGCCAGCTTTACTGGATGTTCAGCAATATTTATCATTTATTGTTTTCGTGAGACGTCCGTAATAGCAACGTTATGAAACTGACAAAAAAAGAGAGCAAAGAATGTACGATGTGGGAAGGGCTGGGGAGGGGGCAACGTATTATTATTATTACTATAAGGGACCATTTAATCTGGCCGATCACGAGCTGCGACGACGAAGATCGGATCGTCCAGGTGATGATGATATGTACACATGAGGAAGAAATACAAGTAATAATGATGCCTAGAGATCCCAGGCAGCACAACAACATTGGACCGACCTTCGCGCAACGTTGGAAAACATTGGATACAATATTGGAACTACATTGGATTTTGGGGTCCATGCTACACTTTAGACAAGATTAGTCCAATTTTGGATAGCAGTCGTATATTGTTGGAAAAATTGGGAAAGAATGGCTTTGGCCAACATTGTCCATCGTTTGTATTTGCAATATTGGTAAGCTTGTAGAAACAATGGCAGCTCGAACCGTTTTTTCCAGCGTTTATTGATGGCTGTTCCATCATTTTTTGCCAGCATTCATCGTTGGATGAGGTAGCATTTCTTACCAGCCTTCTTCATTGGTTGATCCTATACTTTCCCCACCTTTTTTATTGGCTATCATGCACGCACTTAAATTTGTTTTGCGAGGCTTCTGGCTCTAGGCAAAAAGCAAGAATATCCACTAAATTATGGGAGTAACAAGGGCTTTATTTTGTAGTTAGTATGCATGTATGTATTGCCAGCTTGGGAAATGAATTTTTTGACGTTCACGCTTCATGGTTATGACGATAGCATAAAACAGACATAAATGGTAAATGCACTCGTATGTTAATGCCGAAACGTATCTTTCGAACACATACACACATACAAATAAGCAAAATGTCTTGTTTGTGATACATTTTATTCGTGAGTTTAAGAAACATGACAAGGGATTGAAAAGAAAGTTCTGACGAAATCAACAAACCAATATTTACTCTAAGTTTGAAGTCCACTGTATATGATCAGTCTTGAGAAAACTAAACGCATAAGCACCAGAAGCAAGAAGAAGAGGCACAAGAAAACATACGCCTAAAACTATGCGGCACGTTATGGTTTACTTGCTTATTAAATGGTGGAGTAGCTGAAGCTTGAAAGGTTCCTTAAACAAGTGCACGAAACAGCTGAATTATATAAATTAAACACTTCCTCAAGTAAAACAACATAAGTGAATGTTATTATACGGTGATGTGTTTCAGCATGCAGAATCCGGAACGGAGGGTATGTGGGGATAAACCGACGAGTTCTAAAGAACCGAAATCCAGGAACAAGAAATGAGCGTTAAAGAGCAAAAGGAAAACATGTTTCGCGCAAGGAAAAAAGCAAACAAACATGAAAGTCACGCGACCCAAAACAGCTTTGCTTGGAGCGATTACTTCATCTACCGCGATGTATACAACAAAGCCCACCACGTGTGTATTTACAAATAGACAAATCTAAAAAAATACGCAGTAATACATTATAATAAACTCGGCACACACCAAAATGAGGGTATGGACACAACGGAACGCACAATGAGTAAAATAAACGAATGGCTAAAATCGGTACAAAGCTTCCAGGAAAACATTTAGATCAGTCCGAACACGTTGAGGCTCATCTTTTCAGTTCACCTATAATGTCCGGTCCGAAGAAGCGCAGGGCTGCCACTTTCTCACTCTGCAGGAGTTTGCAGTCGCGAGTTCCGTGTCCGTAGTCCACTTAGGGGTTCTGACTTCGTAAACTTGCCAGTTTGAGCAGATATCAGATGCACGTGCGACACAACCTGTACGTCTGAAAAACCTCTGCCGAGTGAAAGCCGCTTCGCCTGCCTCAACCCCCCCCCCTCCCCGCTGGCTATGAAGAAATACGTCAAACATGTATGCATAGAAAAACGGATTAGTGGAGCCCACACAGTGCCCCATCCCTCCCCCGCCCCCCCCCCCTGCCGCGATACGCTTCGATGTTCGGCGGCCTCCTGTACCTGCTCCTCGAGGTAGAAAGTTAACAAAGGCTTTTCTTTACCTTCCAACGTGCTGCATATACCGTATTTGCTCATGCACAACTTATACCGTGCTTACTCGCGCATTCCACGTAACTCGTGTTTTCTTTTTCTCCATGAATGTAGAAGTTCTAGAAGGTGCGTGCATTGCATGGGAATTTCGCAAATACTTCCGAAATATCGTGCAAGGAATCTTGACGCGTGCTCAGCTGAGATGTATCAAATGAAATGTATCACAAAACGAAGGTAGCTTTCACTCAACAGAACGCGTACTTCAACAGCCAAATGCATCCATGGGCTACATTCAAACATTAGCGGATTTGTGACTCGGGAATTGTCGTCACTGGTGCTGTCAGCGGCGTCTCCGAACTCCAGTATCAAGCGTGACTCATATTCACGTGTCGAAATCTTCGTGGCGGCACGGCTTTCAGTTACCCTGCAAATGCTGTTTAGTTTTGTAGGTATCGCCAACACGTCGCTACTAAACAATCAAAATGTGATCGTCTATGCGACGCCCGGGCTACCGAACACGCAATACTGATAAAGACAGCACTAGCCTGCACCACGTGGCCCTGGGTGTCATGGGAGAGCATGCGAGTAATATTTTTGCGTAAACCATACATAAACTGGGAGTGCAGAAATTACGCTTGGGTGCTAATTATGCGAGTGCACAGGGTAGGTACATATATAATAACGTTGTTTCAAATGAAAAAGAAATGATTGCTTCCAATATGTCGGTTGTACTTCCCAATTTGAACAACATAGGCGCGACAATATTTCCGTCTGGACAATATTATCGCGCAAGCAGTATTGCTGTCCTGTATTGGTGAAACCAGCTAGAATGTATGGACAGTATACACAGCTACTTCTATTATTTTGCTGCTGGGCACTTTGGACCATGTCATGGCGCTGTAGATGTAGTTTGCTCAACTTCCAATGTGCAAGTTCTAGCATACTTTCCATACACTTAGCTAGAACTTGTGCAAATAAACAATTGCGTAAATTATAGCCATAATTTTTGTGCTGCACTGAATACAAACAAAATGACTTTTCTGAACTCATTCGCGGCACCGAATTGAGCTAGTGGTCCCTTCATATTGGGAAAACTGCAAATATATCATGTGTACTTGCCTCCCGATATATCATGTGTACTTCCCAATGCTACCAACATTGATGCTACAACTCTTGTGTGCGGACAATATTGTCCGACACAGAACATTGGAAGTCCAACATTGGCGAAGCAGTGAGATTGATTGGACAATATATACAGCCCGCCGCCATTACATAACCAATATTGATAGGACCATGTGGAAATTGACCCATCATTACCATTCTTGTGGACTGGCCCGACCAATACTGTATGCTGAGTGGCAACCATGGCCCACTTTTGCCTTCTTTACAGGATGGAAGAACCACTATTGTAAATTGAATGGTTGCGATGGTCCATTGTTGGATACCTTAGTAGATGGCATCTCCAATGCTGGCTTATGAGTGGTATCACAGGGCCTTCATTGGACCTCCGTAAGCCAACAAAAAAACAATATTGGCCCGAGCATCTGTGCTGCCTGGGATGAAGAAGAGTAGTTCATAGATCGCACTCACATCAATGCCCTCCCGCAGTAAAAGCGGCCGCCCGGCCGCGCATTATCCTGAAACCCGGTGCGTGATCGGTTTCAATCGAGCGACATGAACAATCTCGGTACCACAGCAAAGGAGGTCGGAAGGGATTCGGAGCGGCGATACGCAGTAATTGGGCAAGGGCGAAAGTGAAAGTCCGGAGGGCGCGTTACTACAGCTAGGTGATGCTGAGTCATTATTGCTCGGCAAAGGGTGGCGAGAAAGCGCGTCGGCGTCTTGGTGGTTCTTTCGGGACCTGTAGATTACCTCATACTCTTGCAAACGTATCACCCAGCGACCAAGGCGACCCGATAAGTTCTTGAGTGATGAGAGCCAGCACAGTGCCTTATGGTTGGTAACGACTGTGAAGTGGCGGCCGTAGAGGTATGGGCGAAATTTCTGCACGGCCCAAACAGCGAGACACTCCTGTTCGGTTATAGTATAATATTTCTCAGCAGCGGTCAACGTGCGACTTGCATAAGCGACGACTCATTTACGCGAAGTCTTGTCACGCTGCAAGAGAAGAGCGCCCAGACCATGACTGTTAGCATCAGTGTGAGGGATAGTGGCTGCGCTTTGGTCAAAGTGGCCCAATACGGGGCCCGACGTTAGAGCGTGTTTCGGTTTCAGGAACGCATCTTCGCAATCATCCGACCAAACGAATGGTGCATTGTTTGAAAGGAGTTGATGGAGCAGAGGTGCAAGCGTAGCGAAGTTGCGTATGAAGCGCCGGAAGTAGGAAGCCAGTCCGAGAAAACTGCGCAGATCTTTTTGGCGCCGAGGACGGGGAAATTCGAAGACGGCGGAAACCAAGTTGAAAATCCCACCAGAGTGGGTTTGGTGTGTTGTGGTGTGTTTTGGTGTTAACACCAGAAGACACAGGTGTGTTCTGGTCTACACGCCAGCATGGGGTGGTGTGTCCTGGCGTACACACCAGCCTGGTGTGACAAGCTGTGGCGTACCCACCAGACTGGTGTGGTGTGTTTTGGTGTACACGCCAGCCTCGAGCGATGTTTGGAAAACACACCAGGCTGGTGTGGCATGTTTTGGTGTACACGACTCGTGGTGTGGTGTGTTCTAGCGTATACGGCACCATGGTGTGATCAGCTGGGGCGTACACGCCAACCTGGCGTGGTGTGCATAAGCGCGCTTGCTTACTCTGTGAGTACGAAACACCAGTTGGGCATGGTTGTGTTGTTGCATAAAAAGTTAGGTGAATAAAATATCCGAGTGGACATGAAAAACACCAAGTTATTCTTAGTTTCTACTCGAGCGATGCATTTGGAAAACACACCAGTCTGGTGTGGTGTGTTCTGGTGTACACCCCTTGTGGTGTGGTGTGTATTGTAGCGTGCTCGCTTAGTCTGTGAGTACGAAACACCAGTTTGGCATGGTTGTGTTGAAGTCAGGTGAATAAAATATCCGAGGGGACATGAAAAACACCAAGTTATGCTTAGTTCCTGGAAAATATAGTCCTGGTCTGTTTTATACCTAATTCCATGTTACCCATCTTATGAAAAGCGTTCTAAATTGTTAGAAAAGTGCTAAAAATCGTGTGTTATATAAAAGGCGTTGTCTGAAATACCGCCAATATATTTTGCCTCTGTAATTTGCATACCAAACTGCATCGCTCGCACAACACACAATACCTCAAGAGTGCCCGGCCAATTCTTTATTAGTGTATGTTGACGGTGTGCCCATACAAGCTTTAGTCGACACGGGAGCAGCTGTTTCTGTCATTCACTCTGACTTGTGTTCTCGTCTACGCAAGGTTACTACACCTCATAGTGGAGCCTGTTTACGTAGTGCAAATAATGTTTCAATTCGACCATCGGCACAGTGCACCGTCCGAGTTTTTATAGATGGTATCCGCCACCACATTCAATTCGTTATGCTACGTTCCTGCACCTATATGCTCATTCTAGGGTAGGACTTTCTTTCAGACGCCACCGCCTTCATCTCTTGCCGACAACGTCTTGTACACATGCCGGAGACTCATGATGTCGACACAGAAGTCCAGTCCCGCCACCGTCTTCGAACCGTAACTGATTGTGTAGTGCCACCTGGCCACGAGCAACTCCTGACTGTTGCTTCTGACGTAATCGACAGTGGTGACGTTGTCGTAGCTCCGTCAGCATGTTACCTATGGAAAGGTATTGCAATAGCCTCCAGTCTTGTTCGATTCATCAAGGGCACGGCTCTTCTCGCTGTACTTAACGTTACCAATGAGCCAATTTTGCTCCCTAAAGATGCTGCTGTGGTTTCCGGTGCCGATACCCAGCCTGTTTCTGTGATTACCGTGGGCTCTGCTGCGGCGCCACAACGCCCAGCTGCAGATAGTGCTCCTGCCCCTACCCTTGTTAGCGCAATCAGTACGGACCTGACTCCGCCAAAGAGAGATGAATTACTTGCCTTGTTGTCGAAACACAAGTCTTCCTTCGATGTAGACTCTCCTCTTTTGGGAGAGACCTCGGTGGCAACCCATCGCATGCACGTCCATGGAACTACTATTGTGCGCCACCAACCGTATCGCGTCTCTTCCACCGAACGCGATATCATCGACAGGCACGTCGCCGACAAGCTCAAGCGAAATGTCATCCGGCCCTCCTCAAGCCTGTGGTCATCACCTGTCGTCCTCGCGCAGAAAAAAGATGGCTCAGTGCGCTTTTGTGTCGACTGCCGTGCCTTGAACAAGATAACTCGAAAAGACGTGTACCCCTTGCCCCGCATTGATGATGCGTTAGATTCATTGCAAGGAGCGGAATATTTTTCCAGTCTTGACCTACGCTCCGGTTACTGACTAATCCCCATGCATGAGGCCGACAAGGAAAAGACTGCCTTTGCCACACCTGATGGACTTTATAAATTTAATGTGATGCCTTTCGGCCTCTGCAACGCCCCGCAACCTCTGAGCGAATGATGGACACTGTGCTGTGAGGCCTCAAGTGGAAGACTTGTCTATGTTAACTTGACGACATAGTCATATTTTCTTCAACCTTCGCACAACACTTACAGCACCTAGACGAAGTTCTCACGTGTCTTTCTGCAGCCGGTCTTCAGCTCAACACGAAGAAGTGCCACTTTGTGAGCAAAACTATTAAAGTACTGGGCTACCTCATCAGCAAAGACGACATTCGGCCTGACCCCGATAAGATTACCGCCGTCCTCCGATTTACGAGGCCTCAGCGCCTCAAAGTGTTGCACAGCTTTCTTGGCCTCGCATCGTACTTCCGCCTCTTCATCCGAGACTTCGCTACGATTGCGGCCCCGCTTCACCGTCTACTTCCTTCGCGAACTCCGTATGTATGGTCCGACGACTGCCAAATGGTATTTGACACTTTGAAGCGTGCCCCGAGGTCGGAACCGCTCCTTTGTCATTTCGACAACACCGCACCCACTCTACTCCATACTGACGCCAGTGGCCATGGAATCGGCGCGGTTCTGTTACAGCGACAGAGACTTTGTGAAGAACGTGTGGTCGCATACGCAAGTCGGACACTGACTTCGGCAGCAAAAAAATACACGATAACCGAACAGGAATGTCTTGCTGTTGTTTGGGCCATACAGAAATTTCGACCTTATCTCTACGGCCGCCGCTTCATGGTCGTCACCGACCACCATGCCTTGTGCTGGCTGTCGACGTTAAAGAATCCGTCCGGACGTCTGAGTCGCTGGATGCTACGTCTTCAAGAATATGACTTCAAGGTCATGTACAAATCCGGCAAGAAGCATAATGAGGCGGATGCCCTCAGTCGTTGCCCGCTACCGTCCCCTTCCGACATTCCCTGCCTACCACGCACCGTGAGGAAGCCTGTGGACGAATCATCCGTAGTCCTGTCAATCGCCGCACTCGATGGCCGTGCTTCTTTCCACCCCGACACGTTTGCGGCCCACCAACGCAACGACGCTTACTGCCACTCACTTATGGAACGCCTCCATGGCTCATCTCGTCCTCCTAATGCTCGGACCCGTCGGCAGTTAAACAACTTCAAGATTGCAAACTCAATCTTGTACCGTCACATCTTCCACCTCGAAGGACAGCGTTGGGTGCCGGTCGCCCCTCGGTCACTCAGGGCACAGACATTGCAGACGTTTCACGACGATCCGACGGCTGGTCATCTCGCCTTTCATAAAACGTACGACCGCATCCGCACTCGTTTTGCCTGGCCTGGCCTTGCAACATCCGTCGCAAAATACATCGCTTCTTGTTCGTTGTGTCAGCGCCGCAAACGACCTACTTTACCACCCGCTGGGCTGGTGCAACCTCTTCTATGTCTCGACACTCCATTTGCAGTGATTGGGATCGACCTTCACGGACCGTCGCCGACATCAGCTGGCGGAAAGAGATGGATAGCCACGGCCGTAGACCACTTGACAAGGTACGCCGAAACGACGGCGCTACGTTCTGGATCCGCGGAAGAGATCGCCAATTTCTTCTTGGAAGCTATCTTCTTGCGGCACGGCGCTCCGCGCGTGCTCCTGAGTGACCGCGGCAAGGCTTTCCTGTCGAAGCTGCTTGAGGATGTCCTCCTCGCTTGTAACACTATCCATAAGACGACTTCCAGCTATCATCCGCAGACTAACGGCCTCACAGAACGCTTTCATCATACCCTCTCCGATATGATATCTATGTACATCAACGCTGGTCACACCAACTGGGACTCAGTACTGCCATTCGTGACATTCGCATATAATACTGCTGTCCAACGCACTACTGGTTACTCGCCCTTCTTTCTGGTTTAAGGCCGGCAGCCAGCATCTTTCCTCGACGCCTCCTTTTTTGATGCCCCCGTCAACTCGTCGCCAGCGGCAAGCGAGCAGTTTTTGTCTCGCCTTGCAACGTGTCGCCGCCGTGCTCGCCTCAATACCGAGGCAAATCAACAGGAACGCAAGGCTCGCTACGACGCGTCTCAACGCGACGCTTCGCTCCATCCCGGAGACGCAGTGTTTTTGTGGAC
This sequence comes from Hyalomma asiaticum, assembly GCA_013339685.2. Lineage (NCBI taxonomy): Eukaryota > Metazoa > Arthropoda > Arachnida > Ixodida > Ixodidae > Hyalomma > Hyalomma asiaticum. The sequence goes on from JABSTT010001714.1 coordinate 88,088, forward strand.
CCCAACCCGACTTCACGGTCTGTGCGAAAAATTTCAGTCACGTTTTGTCAGACCTTACATTGTGGTCGAGCAAACATCACCGGAGAATTATCGCGTCACTCCCGCTGTCATGCATTCTGACGGCCGCTGCCGTGGTACGGATGTTGTGCATGTCTCTCTTTTAAAACCTTTTATACGACGTACTTGCCCACCATAGACAGCGGCCAGGCTGGCCGCTTTCGCGCGTGGGGGAATTAATTTGAGGAAAACATCCATCGTTCATCTTCTTCACCTGTACATAATCATCATCAATGTATCGTAGAAGAACTTCTTGCTGGGCGAGTTGGTGCATGATTTTTTTTTTCCAAGTTGTTGCGCGTAGAATGGACAATCTCTGAACTGTATGCTTCCCCTCTCACCCCCTCTCAACCCTCTTTCCTATCCGTGTGACGATTGGACATGCTTATATAAGCTGTTTCAAGAGCAAATAAATCAGTTGATAGTTTGCGCTCTTTCTGTCTGCCTTGCTGTTCTTCCTGTGATTGTCCATTCTACGCGCAACAACTTGGAAAAAAAAAAAAAAAAAACATCATCAATGTGAGCGTCATCTTCGTTCTTTTGACATATGGGCAACATCGTTAATTATACCGAAGGCTAGCTTGACTGCAAAGCTGCCTACAATAAACTATATTATACTAATATTATTATTATTATTATTATTATTATTATTATTATTATTATAAATTATTGAGAATATTAATTACATTTATAGATTAAATTGCTCACGTTCAAAATATTTTAGAATGCCTAATAATAATTTCATAATTGTTCATTTGTTTAAAAATCCCGTCACTAGAAAGAACGCCAAGGATACAGTATTGTTGCATGCAGGAGGTTTTGAATTTCGCGCTCATCGATCCGCGCCTATCTAAAGTCCCTAGATTTTTCCTTCTTTTTAAGTAGCGGCAAGCTTTGATGTGCCGCTCACGAATCTCATTGGCTAACGCTCATATCCGGTTGACGGAGGCTTCCGGTCGCCATGTTATTCCTACTCACCGACGACGCCGTGCGCCTGTGACGGCTGCTCTCTACACCGGCAGCATCTGCATTCACTCGAAAGCAGTCGCGAGTAGCTAGTTGAGTGTTTCCGTGCGCATCTGCTTTCTTGTGCTTGTGCGAAGTGTTTCGTGCAGTCGACTGCCCGTGAGCATTCTCGACAATGCCGGTGTGCAGCGTCTTGGGGTGCCTCGTCCAGTCGAGAAATGGGTTGGTGCTTTTTTCTGTGCCTCTCGGAATGCACGACAAAACAAGGCGTGGAATGTGGCTGCACAAAATAGGCAGAAAGAATTTCAAGCCCACGAAGTCCAGCAAGCTGTGCAAGGTATGTTGTATTTTCGTTGTGCACAGAATCGTGAAAAACGCTAGTAGATTTATTCTCATTTCTTTTTAACCTGGTGAGGCGCATGAGAGCACCCCACGCTTTCCGCGGTTCCGAAGTCCGAGTAAGCGCTTCTATCTCGACGATTTCATGACTTTTCAGTTACGCACATCTGTCCGCCCGCTTTTTAGCACATATTGTAGCACATACTGTATTTACGCGAACCATAGTCTACGTTTACAGCGCGTATTTTTCTACGTTCACAACTCGCGCGTATTTGACTCGTGCAGTGGTGCCAGCGTGTTGGTAGGAGCTCGGAATAAAAATTATTTTGCCTTGATTTATGCACATACATGGGATCCCTTGTGGCCTGATTTAATACACCGCTGTTCTCTACCTATTACCGCATAAAAGCGCGTGCGTCGCTTTGGATGATATTGCTCAGTCGCATAGTCTCCTTGCTTCGTGGTACATCGCGGCTGGTTTGACAGAAAAACACACACCCGCATCTAGTGACCTTACGCTTTGTCGCGCACATTACCGGATCTAAAGGATTGCATCGGGTTATTGCAAGCATTTGCTTAATAAATAAGCACGGCGTGATATCAGCCGGAATAGCGAGGATCTGCTCTCGTGTGATATGGGGACATGACGTGAAAGAAATTATATAATAATAAAGAAAGCTTCTCGATTTGTGGTTCAGTGAATTTCTTTTTTTATAAAGAGGCGTCGCCTAAGCGTTTGTAGCTGTTTATATGAAAACACAAGCAGGAGAAAGTTACCAAATTTGTGTCACGAATGTGTTGTTTGTACTTCTAATAGTCTGCACGCTGTCAAAAATATCGACTTGTGCTCTGACAGTGTTGTATTTTGCAGCGTCATTTCACTGAGGACCAGTTTGAGCCTGCCATCTGAAAGAACTTCGGCATAAAGAAATTGAAATCCTCAGCTGTGCCGTCCATATTTTCCCACCGACTAGAGAAGCGCCCTAGAAAAGCACCACACCCGCGAAGCGCTGGTATAGCGAATAAACTTTCATCAATGCCGAAGCGTTTGGTTGCTTTGTTGTGTTACTCCAGCATCACTGATGCCAGTGGATGGATGAATGGATGGGTGGATGGAAGGAGAAACTTGAATGAGGTTCGGTCAACGTAATAACTATATTTGCTCCGTGTTTAAAAATATGGATTCGGTAAAATATTAATGACAGAAGTGAAGTGATTATACAAAATTATTTGTGTGATTGGAAAATCATGTCACCTGCAATGTACATTGAATGCTCGTAAAGGCCTGTTTTACTTGTTACCAATTCCGTGCCGCCCACTTCCATGTAAAAATAATAGTAGCATTATAAGATGCGTGCACTTCAGTACGATAACCTTTCCATCAACACTAGATCAGAAAAGAAAAAAGTTTGAAAGTGGGACTCGTTTATGGTACAGCTCATGAAAATTAAGAACACTGGTTAGTCCAACAGCAATAAAATAGTAAGATGTCTAACTGAAGAAAATATATAAGCACAACAAAAATTTGCATAAGAAATCAAACATTCAAAGAGAACTGATTATGGAAAAGGAACAATATATAAAAGATTTCATTAGGATTTAAAATGAGTTAGTGCATAAAATATGTGCATGATAACACATACAGTACTGTACTGATTATAGCACTGTTTTTTTTCACTATGTAAATCATGATAGAAGTATAAACGAAACATCAGATATTTGCGTAAGATTTGTGCACGGGCCTAATATTTTGAAGTGAGCGTGTGAAGCTTTTCGCATCTTTTATCAGACTGAAAGGAGCTGAAATTCGCGCGAAAAAACGACTATATTGGTCTAAACATTTCTGTGCCGCAAAAGATTTAGAAGGAAAAAGCATGTGCTTACCTAATTAGCATATTTCGCATAGCATAATTAGCACACTTTTTAAAGCCCGGTTTTAGTACAATGAGGCTGGGGACGCCGTAAAAGATGAGTTGAAAACGGACACCGTAGATCACTAGAGTTCATAAATACGGCGAAAAATTTTGTGTTGGGCCTCCACAGTGCAGTTCTAACTTAGTCTTGCTTTGTAATAGACCGTGTTACCCCATACCTGAAACTTAATACTTGAGTCGTGCTGCGCAGCAGCGACCGTTTATGGCCGGAAGCTGTCTAGGTGGATACTCCGCTCCGGGGAGAAAAGAAGAACATGGCGGCCGGCGCGCGCTGCGTGTGAAAGGGTGCCGGGAGAGGAGGTAGTTGTCGCTGCTTAAAAAAACGAGAAACGCGATCTAGGGACTTTACGCCTATCATGGGTGAACATTGTCATTTCTGGTTTTAAAAGAACCTTCATTTGCGTTATATTTTTGCATACGTCGCATTTGTTTTGTTTTGTGTGTTATGAAAATTGATGAAGGCGCATTTTGATTTAGCTTTGAGGAATAATTTGCACGTAAAGTGTGTATAGGCGTTGCGGCCCCGTGCGGCCATACGGGGCCATGCACTGTGGCAACTGTGTATGTCTGGAATGTCAACAAGATGTTCGCGCCCGTCTCGTCGCGGACAAGTCGCATTTTCTTTCTCGTTTCAAGCAATTTTCTGCTCTGTGCGCACGTCTCTCGTGTTTTACCGCTGTAAGATGTACTGCTTCGTGCCGGGGAAAAACCATAGAACGGAAACAGGTACGTATCAGCGTCTGTCATTTGAACCTTTGTCCAACGGGCGATCGTGAGTCGCGATATTAAATACTTCATAAAAAATTCACAGCATATCCACGGAGTGAAATATGATGAGTGGGCGAAGCTCGGGATATTCATCGTAGATCGTGTCGAGTTCCGGATTAATTTAATTAACGCGCACCCTACGAATCCTTATGGTTCAACTACGCACAAGTGAAATCTCCCACCGGCACTTCATTGCAAGTCAAGATCCAGTGCCTATATATGCATATATATGGGTGGCCGGTGAACTGTTCTCCAGCGCGAGCAAACAGTATTTTTCAATCAAGAAAGTCGCTAGAAGACGCTGCCTGCGTCAAGCTTGTCTCTCGCGGGTGAGGGCGCATTCTCCTTCTTTGCGAGCTGGTAGCGCGTGCATCGAAGTAGTAGCGCGTTCCTAGTAGCACGTTCCTAGTAGGTAACGAGCTACTACAACGGACGGACAGACCCAAACCTTAAGGAGCTTCGCCCCTAAAACAACACAAGAGGTAGAAGAACTCCTACGTACTCATCATACGCTTTCTAAAGCGCGATAATAAACTTTTGTTTGTGTGCCAACCATGCTTGTTAGCGTCGTTTGCGCACGTCGAATGCGTAGGTATCCTATCCATGTCGCGCAGCCCCGCGGCTCTCTTTCAATGGCCTGTGCGGTCAGGCGGCTGGTTTGAGCCGAATTGGCTTCGCCTTCTACTTAAGCAGCACTAGTGGGGCCCCGCATGCGATAAGCCACTATTAAATGCGAACCATTTCTTAGCAAACTTCGGCGAGTTTGAGCGTATCTATCTATCTATCTATCTATCTATCTATCTATCTATCTATCTATCTATCTATCTATCTATCTATCTATCTATCTATCTATCTATCTGCCTACGATTTCGTGCTCTCCTGGCCGTTTCGCTAATGGGATGTTTACGAAACTTGGTATGCCACAACATGACTGCATGAAGAGCATAAATGACAGGCCATAACGTGAAAGTCATGACATGCATGTCATGAGCGGCATGATTCACATGCCACGGTCTTGGTGCTCTCCTGGCCGTTCCGCTAATTGTATATACGCGAAAATTGGTATGGCAAACATGGCTGCCTGGCGTACATAAATGACAGGTCATAAAATGAAAATCATGACATGCATGTCATGAGCAGCATGATTTACATGTCACAGTCTTGGTGCTCTCCTGATGGTCTCGTTAATGGGGTGTATACAAAAATTGGTATGCCAAAACATGATGCATGGCGAACATGACTGACCGGTCACAACATGAAAATCATGATATGCATGTCATGAGGGACATGATTTACATTCCACGCGTTTCGTTAACGGGATGTATACGAAAATTGGCGTGTCGCAAGATGACTGCATCACGAACGTAGATGACAAATCATAACATGAAAATCATGACATGCATGCCATGAGCGACATGATTTACATGCCACGGTCTTCATGCTTTCATGGCCGTTTCGTTAGTGGGATGTATAGGAAGATTGGTATGCAACAATATGACTGCATGACGAACATAAATGACAGGTCATAACATGAAAATCATAACATGCATGTCATGGGAGGCATGATTTACATGCCAGGCGTTTCGTTAACGCGATGTATACCAAAATTGCTATGGCACAAAACGAGAGCATGGCGAATGTAAATGACAGGTCATAACGCTACAATCATGACATGCGCGTATGAGCGGCATGGTTTACATACCACAGTCATGGTGCTCTTGCGGCCGTTTTGTTAAGTTCATATGTACCAAACTCGGTATAGCGAGAAAACAATGCAAATCCACTTTATATTCCTTATGCATGCTTCGCATTTGCTTGATTCCCACTGCACGTGGGATCTGCCAATTTTTTTTCCTATAACTGATGTTTCTCCACAGTGGGATCTGTCGTAATGGCTTGTATCTTCTCCCCTTTTCTCGCGCCCGTGTGAAGGCGCAACTGCTTGCCATGAATGCTGCCTAGTAATTGTGCAAAATCAACCCCGCCTTGGCGGTGGCTTTCAAGTTCAATTTGCCGTTCTTGGTGTCTACTAGGGGACCTAAATCGGATCCGAACCGAAATTTCGTCAGTACGGGACCAAACCCGCTAAAATATCAGTCATCGGTTCCGAACAAAACGGTTCCATATAGCTACAGTGCGCGATCTGCCGGCAGTGCATCGTCTCTACCACCGGCCCCATGCTTTCTTTTGGCGTTTATTTATTTACGTGTTACATTCCTCTGCTCAGGAATGTGTGTGTGCGTGCGTGTGTGCCTTTTTGTGTGTGTGTGTTTTTGAAACGCTGCGCAAATTGGGCACCTGAAGTGGAGCACCGAGGTGTAGGTATTTTCACTGCAAATGCGAATTTATACGTTTCGTCAAAAAGACTGTTTCCGGATATACCTATGATATACCTTGTGAAAATTGCAAAATTGACATCAGAAAGCACAGAATGTATGTGCGCTAATGACCAAGGCCTTCCAGTAACCTCAAATAAGGGCTACCCTTGCTGTACAATGCCCGGACGTTAGTGTACTGCGCTCAACATTGCAGCAAGCATATTTTTGAAAATTGTATGTTGAATTAGAAGCAGATAATTTCAAGAGAAAGGAAAGGAGGAGGAAGAAGGTAATCACTATATACTTATTCAATGAACAAGGCTTATAGTGTTTCTTCGCACACCGCGCATAACAGCGCACAACGCAACTAGAGAAGGTGATGTCGCTTGCAAATTTGGGCCTTCATGCCCGTACGTGGTCGCAGTCCCAAGTTCGTTTGGCAGTACACACTGCGGATACCTTTGTGCTGCATTGTGTGTTCCATGCGAGCGGCCTTGGTCGTTAAGTAAACCACACTCCACAGTTCTCATTAAGATTCATCGGGATTAAAAGGCGTCTGCATTATGTCACCTTCATTTGTTGGGTACTTACTAAGTTCTTTCATATGGATGGAAGTTTTCACTACGAGTGAAGCCATCAATTCTCAAAGGGAGTGGAAGATCTCAAAAATGAGAAAGTGCAGCACGTGTCATGTTTATGCTGCCTATGATGAATTCACTGTTTTGATTTAGATGAAGGATTTTATTATTTTACTGTTCTCAACATATATGTGTTAGCAGTGAAGCACAAAGCTGTAATCGGTACACAACAAGCAGTGCACTTCACTCTAGTTGCATTCGTAACGCATAGCTTTTCTTTTTCACCTCTTGTATCAACTTGATTTTCCACCACTTGCAGTCTTCACATGTTGCACATGTGTCATTTTACATAATAAATTTTGTTGCCAGCAGACTGTACAAAACCTACAACCCAATTTTACTTTGGTACTGAATGATTGGATTTCTCTTAATATTCCCACCCAACCTGGCTTGAAAATTTGGCTTTTTGAACATCCATTGTAAATAACCACTGTTTCACTCTTTTTATGCATAATTTTGAAACTATCGACCAAAGAGCTCAAGGGTGGACGTGCCGCAGGCTCGTCCACCCTAGAGCACCATTCGTCCAAATGCTATGCTCACATTCATTTGTGTAAAACCACTAAATATAATGCAGCCTGACAGCAAGAGAACTATTATCACACGTGGCTTATTTATTTTTACTTCCGCTAGGAAAAATGTGAGATACTAGGTGGGTCACCGTCTTGAGTTCGTGATGAGACTGGCATTGATCTGTACGGTGCGTCCGTGATCACTCGGCGTGCACAGCAGATTTCATTTAATCCTTATACATTACAGGCAAGAGTGTGCCATTGTGTCATGTCATTTGTTCCGAAGAAGATGACTTGAAAAAAAAAAGACAAAGCATGTCCATCCTGAAAAAGTATCTCAGAGGAAACCAGAGAAAGCAGCCTACTCTAGGAAGTGCAAGCACATATGAAGCGTTCTCGTGACAATATAGTTGCTTGGTGCATATACGGCGGCTCCAGAAGTGGCACCTTGCACTCTCTTGCATTCTGATTTGTGCGTGGTTCTGGCTGCATTTGAACTACCCCTTTTTGAACACAGCTTTTTAGACGCATAAGCGATAAGAGAATTTGGGTGAATGCACGAAAATATGCAACAGTTTAAAGAAAAAAATCTGCACACCCTTTATTGTGATTCTAGAGCTGCGAAAAGGGATTGCACAAATTATGCTGAGATTTTGCGAACACATTCGAAACAGCGCGACGCACCAGGTATAAACATAGCACAGATGAAAAGTACTTGTTTTCTTTGCAGAATTAACATGCACTTTACCCAAATCCAGTCACGCGACGCCTAGTCGTCCACAGAAAGAGAAGACGGCCGTCTTCTCTTTCTGTGGATGGGGGAGGATGTGCAAAGCGTACTGAAACAAACACTCGAGAATGCGGTTGCCGTCCTTACGAAAACAAGTCCACTTGTTGAAATGTTTGCTCCAGCTACATTTTCTGTTCCCCATAATTTTTAGCAATCTGTTCATCAATTAAATCTGCGAAAGGTGTTGCGATACAAAATACCTTAACTGCCAGAACTTGCACAAAACGGGCATAGCTGTCTTTCTGTTCACTTCACCTGACCATGACATTGGCGTGCCAGGTCCCTGAAACTATTTTCTCACCTCTGTTCTGAATAGGGGGGATAAAGTTTCTATTAATCGAAGCTTGCAATTTTCATACAGAAGTACTATTCTCTTGCCACTGGCCATGTAGGATGCAAAACAACACTTTTCTTGGCACTTTCTGTTAAAGTTGAAAACCTTTTCGTTGTGCACTCCCATCTGTTCATTTGTGTCATTAGGATGGGTTGATTGGTGTTTCATGTGACAATTTCTCATTTGAGTCTCCAGGTTCATATGGCAAATGGGGTTTTTGTACTGAAGCCCTCACACTACCACCTGACATGGATGGAGGATTCCCACATTGTGGAAAGGTCTGCGGCAACCATCTGGTTCACAGAAGCACTTGCACGATGATGGCCCAGGCAAAATAAGTTAGAGAACTCTTGACTGGCCTTTAGGATTCTTGCATGACACATAGGAATTTTTAATTGCAGCAGTTAGGTACAATTAGGATTGCTCACTGCTGCTCTCCGTTACAAATAGGATTCTTGATTGGGGCCTGTCCTTACAATTAGGATTCTTGACTGTGGTCTGCCCATACGGTTATGATTCTTGCCTACACTTACAATTAGATCCTTGCCCATACGGTTAAGATTCTTGATTGCGGCCTACCATTACAATTAGGATACCGCGTGGTCTGCCCATGCGGTCAGGATCTTGAATGCCGAAGTTAGGACTAATCAGAGACAGCCATGGGAAAACAGCCACGCAAACATGTATGGCTCTTCTTAATGAGCGTGTTGCAAACCAATTCTATCGCAGTGAAATTTAGTTTTGCTGCACCGAACTTTCGGCGACAGGGTGGACAGCGTGCTTATGTGCCGTCGTTTGCAGGTTCCATACCGAGCAAAAGTGGCGATCGAGAACGGTATCTCGATCGTATTCACACGTACGTATTTGCGTCGTCCTGTTACCGAAGAGCCGAAACGTGATTTTAAAGAATCGTCCTGCAATTTTTCCTGCGCATCGGCTCGTATATAACATTATCGAGTTGAATGCGAGTTTTCTGGCGATGCTTGGTGTGTGTCAAATTCAACCCACTCCAGTGACGATCGCTTGGCCTCGGGAGCAGTCGATCGTGTCCGTGACTCCCGGCGGCAGGATAACTTTTTTTAAATATCACACCTCGGCTACAGATAGTTGAGAAATGAATCATCTGAAGGATCTGAAGATCGAGCAATCGCTCGAGTGACATGTACACGTACTTAGCGCACTCATCGCCGTTCTCAATTCTGCCGGGTGCAGTCGGCAGTAGATCATCACATTTCGACCGAGCGATATCTGTGGCAGTGTACAGCGGCGTATATGTTGACAAAATTATACACCGCTATGTACACCAACCACCACCGCTGACACCAGCACAACAATAGAGAGATGCATGTAGTCTACGTAATATAAACATTATACTATCTGCGTGGACGTAGTGGCTGCAGCTCGATACCATACAACATGGGTGGAATTGGGGCTGCTTCAATTCGCGGCATTATTTCTTTTGATCGGGTTTCTTTTTTTTTCTACTTTAACTTCGCTGCTAGGAAGGAACCGTATGATGTTCTTTTGAAAAAGAACCGCATGCGTACTCTCTGGCCACAGCGAAGCACCGAAGGCGCGGGTCAAGAAAAGCAACGCTGGCAAAATAGTCGCACTAAAATGCTAATCGCGAACATAATGAGCAAGCAGCCTTATCATCTCTTTATTGTTATGTCTGGACATTTATTTTTGAGTTACCGTCGCTCTGATGCCTACGCTGACTGTAGCATATGCAGTATGTAACGTAAACAAATTTCTTGCTGGCTCGAACATGTCTGTTTGCCACCGTACGATATTGTAGTATTGGGGAAAACACTTCATCTAACAGTACAAACGCACCTTGCTAAACATGCAAACTGTGCCCATGGAGAGCAAAACCTGCCTTGTGCTCCGCGATCTGCACAGTCGGGCTCGGCACCATCGCCTTTTCAACAATTCTATGGGGCAGTTATCTCTCATACTTGATGCACCGGCATGTGCCATATGTCGCGCATAACCGTGCTGTGTGGTAATGCATCACAAGCCAGTGAATATATTTCAGCGGGAATTTGCTGTCAGCGTTTAGCGAACGTGCGTGTACGTGTCGATGTAAATAACGTAGACATATGAGAACTCTGCGGAGAAAATATATAGTCTAAATGATCCGAAATTCACATGAAAATGCACGCGGGCAATGGACCAATCTCACGTCCGTATTTATCAGTTTATCACCTACATTAGGGCCGCGCAGATAGCTCTTATAAATACGAGAAATGATCCAACTGAGGCCGCATTGTGCGTGCAGAATTCGGTATCAGCCGCCACAATGTTCAGATAATTTCAGACAAATTAAGCCAATATCTGCCGATAATCTTTCGTTGATTCACGCGCCATGGTTGTACCTTATTGCTCCTCTTACAGCATCATATGAAAGAGCACCCAAGCGTGCGCGTATCAAGGATCACGCACTTTCCTCTTCCTTAAGTCCTTTACATGCTTTGGCAATTGCGCGAAACACGATAATTCCAGAGGAAGCATGAGTAAAACGTCCATGCCGAATATTTACAAAACGAAGAAGAAACATTCTTGAAACCTAAAGGCACCGGCGCAACCACACGACACAGAAGGAGAGACATGTCGTGTGGTTGCGCCGGTGCCTTTAGGTTTCAAGAATGTACCAACTCGCCCAACAAGAGGTTTTGATGAAGAAGAAACAAACGAGAAAAAGAAAAAAAAAGACGTCAGGTGCGTAGTTCATGCGCCTGTGCAACGTATTTATTCGCAGTTTATCTGCTTATTAGCAGCACATAACGGCTCAAACTGGCTCTGCTTTAAAGCGTACAAACATATTGCAACGTTTGTGAGAAAAACGAAGGCTACTACAAGTAAGAAACTATTTGAAACCGTTCAACGATGAGAAGCGTCATGGCAAAGCAAGGCCGCAACACCCAGATGTGGCTACTAGCTCTGAGGCAATAACAAACAATATGCTTACTTTTACGCTTATTTTTTTCCCGTACATGTTGTCATAATAACGTAAGTACGCATTACATAGTGTGTCATAATAAGTGTAGCAGCACTGTGAGCCGCTAAAGGGAGAAGCTGATTTTCAAAAACTATTTGTGGCTACGTTGAACTATAAATATAGCCTATAGCCTCCGTGGTGACAAGCTGAAGCGCTAGGTGGTGCACCACTCGTCGTGCCTTGTACGAGGGAAAGTCGCGGTGTTCTACCTCTACCGCTTCATCACTGGCGATTTGTTCTTCTAAATGCTGTTAATGTGGCATAACCCATAGAGTTTCTTACTATAAACTAGAGGGTCATCTGGCGCTGCGATCGTTCAACCATCATGTGAATTATGGGAAGTACAGGCTTCGAATTTGTTCGCGTTGGCTTGCGAATTGGCACAAGCCATTTACTTCTGCAGTTTTGGTTTTTGTTTCCCGCGTACCCTGCGGCGATGTTGTTCGAAGGGTGCAACGCACTCGGGAGAAACAAAAGCTAGAAAGATAAACAGCCTCGACTACAGCCAAAGCTAGTACAATAGCGAAAAACCAGCGTCGCATTGCCACATCACGCGATTACGCCACTCTTATTGTTATACTCGCCACTCAGTATTTTCTCTTTAGTGGTCTGGTGCACGCTCGATAGAAAGCATATGCGAAAAGCGAGCTTTCTAACGTGGCGTTCAATCCGCGTTCATGTTCTTGCCGTGATACGGCGGTGTATTCAAAAGGGCAGTCACAGCACAGAGACGCTTGCGTAGGCAATGTCGATCCATCCGCTGGAGAAAAGAATTCGTTTTAATTGTAAACACACACTTACTGTGATATGCAGGACTGCTGCATCCAAGCTGCAGCAGGCTGCAGCACACCGGATACGCGCGAATCACGACAAGCAGCGCGCGCTTCGCTCAGTAAGCAATCGGTAACGAAAACAACAACAAACAAAAACCTATCAGGAGGCGACAGGCATCAAGCTGCCGCCTGAGCCGCTGAAACAGTCACCTGTATCAGAGCACAATCGTCGAATGATGCATACCCTGATGGCAAAATTCGTCTTTCATTCAACTTCAAAGTTATGCAAACTTCGTGTACCATTTATTGCACGCGGGAGACAAAAGCAAATCTTAATAGCAAATATTTCATTTTAATTTTGTTTAAAGCTCAGAAGAGAATTGTCGCGAGTCTCAAGAACGAAATCCATCCGAACCAGATGCGAAGCCAATACTTCCCATAATTTCCATGGTGGTTGAAGCGCCCGAACGACTCGCCACTAGCGCCAGATTTCTCTCTGGTGTGTAAGTAAGAAACTCTATAGGCATAACCATATAATAATGCGTCCTCACATGTGGAGCAGGAAAACTCTGAACCGAAATTGACAGGTTGTACAGGGAGAAAAGAAGCGCTGTGTGGTCACCCAGTGCCGCATGTGCATAGCTCGACTCTCGGTGCATTCTTTGTTGTGTCGTACCATGTATCAGCGTCGGCGGTACGGTATCTGTGATTTTAATCAACGGGACTCTGTGCGGCATTGAGGTTGTCATTTGTTCAAGTAATCGTGCACCGGTCTATGCTCCCGAAAGCTCTCGCTCGACGGATGTCGTGGTAGGTGCACAACGCGCGATCGGTGGTATCTTTTCTTCACAAGGTAAGTTCACACTCACTTTATTTGTGTTGCTTGCATTGCATTGCGAGCTGGGTGCACTGTTCCCAAAGGCTCGTGGGCATAAAATTGATGCGAGGATATTTATTTAAAAAGTGCGTTGAAACTTTGTGCCCCTATGTTTACAACGTTGAAATAACGTTCCGGCTAAGACTATGAGCAGCTGAGAGCGAGTGCGCCCGTTGCCCTATATGCAAATTTCAATTTTTCTCACTTGGTTACAGCGCAACATAGACGAGGACAATAGACGGAAATGAACAACACGGCGCTGACTCGCAACTGTATTTTTATTGGAAGAAGGTGACAGATATATATGTACTGACAGCATTACATCGAGACATGCGCAGAGCAAGAGATGCACCAAGGAAGCGTTGTCACACTTTCGCGATAATCAGGAGTGCAATAAATACCTAAGTTCTTTTTCATGGAGGGTGACTGATGGTTTGCTTATGCACGTGCTGTCCCTGATCGTTATATGGTAGGCCTCAGCGATTTCTCTTGTCAATTGGTTAGGATGCTTGAAAATGACGGTGGTTTTGTTAAAAATGGGACGACAACCGCATGACCTGCAATGCTCCGGTAAATGAAGACGCGCGACCCCTTGAAGTGACAACTCATGCTCGCTTAAACGAACATTCACACATCGTTTCGTTTGTCCCACGTACTCTCTGCCGCATGATAATGGAATGAGATACACAACCTGTTTTACACATGTGATGTACTTGTTCGTTTTCTTATGATTTACCGTGCAGTCTCCTTTTACTTGCTTATTCTTCAGTGCATTTTCAACAATCGGGCATATGCGCCCTACCTTATGTTTAGCAGAAAACAGAACATTCACGCCGTACCTTGACCCTACGTTTTTGAGCCCATGCGCCAATCTGTGTACATAAGGAAAAACCGCTCTTTTGCTTTTTTCATCACACTTCGATAGACCACCTTTGTCCTTCACGAGCTTAACGCTCCTGACCATGGACTCGCACACAGAAGAAATTACCTTGTCGGGATAACCCGCATCAACTAAGCGTTTAGCTTGGTTATGAAAGGTAGAATTCGACACGTGCACACACGACTTCCTCAGTGAAGCATTTAAGATCGTCTTCGCAATGGCCCTCTTCACAATCTTAGAGTGACCAGGCTTAACTGATCTTGTATCATATTTCCAGCACACATGATTTTTACCAAAGATTAGCTTTAGGTCCAGAAACTGAAGCTCGTAATTTTGGTTAAGCCATGTGCTTAACCTTAGTACGACGCCCATTCCGGAGGAACACGAGAGAGTGCTGGGACTCGGCCCGAAGTACTGCTTCGAGCCTCACCTGAATCCCTTTGAAAAGATAGCCACTGCGAGGGCGGTGTCAAGGTGTGCCAAAGAGGATGAACGTTCAAGGTGTGTTTCAGACTGTGTTGATACCATTGTCAGAACGGGAAGGGGACGGGGTAAAAAGGACCCGCTAAGGCCGTTAGTTGATTTTCTTTGTGAAAGGAAACTGCATGTACTAGTAGCCGACAAAGAAGGCTACTTCGCCGTTATGAATTATGAAGAGTATTCACAGAAGAGCGAGGCCGCAATTAACAAAAACTTCAAGGGTGTCAGGGTGAAGACCGCAGAAGTAAAAAACCGAGCACTTTCTATGTTAGGAGGGATGAATCTGCAACGTTTAGCGGCTGGCATTAAGGCAAAAAACTTGGATTTACAGGTTTTCTTTACGGTGAAATCGCACAAGGAGGACATGCCTTTCCGGGCGATAGTCTCCGAAAAAGGTAGCTGGCAGATAGTTGTGTCGCGATTTCTGCAAAAGAACCTTGCACGCTTGAAAATTATTGACCCATTCCGCATACCGAATTCTGATTCTGTGTGCGAGTACCTGAAGACTAACTCACTGAGCCTACGTAGTGCCTTCAGCGTGGATGTGGAAAATTTGTATTATTCGCTTCCGCATGCCCAGGTTATCAAATGCATAAAGGATTGCATAGTGTATGACAACGATGAAGAATCTTTTATCGATGGTTGCGGCATTTCTTTAGAATCTTTTCTTGAACTTTTGTCTTTTTACCTGGAGAGTACGTTTGTTTCGTGGCAGGGGAGTCTTTATGTACAAAAGTCCGGAGTTTGCATAGGGTCGTGCGTGGCCCCTATCATTAGTGACATTGTTTTAGGATACATTGACAGGCAGCTGGAGGGTCTCCTCAGCAAGTACTGCAGTGCCGTTTTCCGCTATGTCGATGATTTTGTGATATTCTTCCAAAATGACATTCATCGTGAAGACGTTGATGAAATTCTGACGTTGTTTAATCAGCACGGTATGGGCCTCACCTTTACTCACGAAGTCCCTAAAAATTACGAGCTTCAGTTTCTGGACCTAAAGCTAATCTTTGGTAAAAATCATGTGTGCTGGAAATATGATCCAAGATCAGTTAAGCCTATCTTAAACTATAATTCTGGTCACTCTAAGATTGTGAAGAGGGCCATTGCGAAGACGATCTTAAATGCTTCACTGAGGAAGTCGTGTGTGCACGTGTCGAATTCTGCCTTTCATAGCCAAGCTAAACGCTTAGTTGATGCGGGTTATCCCGACAAGGTAATTTCTTCTGTGTGCGAGTCCATGGTCAGGAGCGTTAAGCTCGTGAAGGACAAAGGTGGTCTATCGAAGTGTGATGAAAAAAGAAAAAGAGCGGTTTTTCCTTATGTACACAGATTGGCGCATGAGCTCAAAAACGTAGGGTCAAGGTACGGCGTGAATGTTCTGTTTTCTGCTAAACATAAGGTAGGGCGCATATGCCCGATTGTTGAAAATGCACTGAAGAATAAGCAAGTAAAAGGAGACTGCACTGTAAATCATAAGAAAACGAACAAGTACATCACATGTGTAAAACAGGTTGTGTATCTCATTCCATTATCATGCGGCAGAGAGTACGTGGGACAAACGAAACGATGTGTGAATGTTCGTTTAAGCGAGCATGAGTTGTCACTTCAAGGGGTCGCGCGTCTTCATTTACCGGAGCATTGCAGGTCATGCGGTTGTCGTCCCATTTTTAACAAAACCACCGTCATTTTCAAGCATCCTAACCAATTGACAAGAGAAATCGCTGAGGCCTACCATATAACGATCAGGGACAGCACGTGCATAAGCAAACCATCAGTCACCCTCCATGAAAAAGAACTTAGGTATTTATTGCACTCCTGATTATCGCGAAAGTGTGACAATGCTTCCTTGGTGCATCTCTTGCTCTGCGCATGTCTCGATGTAATGCCATCAGTACATATATATCTGTCACCTTCTTCCAATAAAAATACAGTTGCGAGTCAGCGCCGTGTTGTTCATTTCCATCTATTGTCCTCGTCTATGTTGCGCTGTAACCAAGTGAAAAAAATTAATCCCAACCAACTGGCCCAACTTGCCGTTTTAATGCAAATTTCAATTCGTAAGACAGCCCGTGTAGTTTGCGCACAATACAAACCACGGTGCAGATTTGCGTTCTCGTGCATTGCAGGTCATAGTGCGGAAGCTAACCATCAGCTTTCGTCAAGGCGACAGAGTGAGCGCTAAACGTGTTGCCTTGTGCTGTTGTCTGTCCCTGCCTTCTCTGTCTTTGCTTATCCTGAACAGCGCTACACGCTCACTAATCATCACATACCAACTTGCCCAAACTGTAACGCTTTTGATCTAACCATCAGCCTCAAATCCGGATTAGAGATTAGCACAGCTGGGACAGCCGCATTGTATTTGTACGCCACTGTCGATTTGCACGAATTTGACCAGGGCTTGATTACAAAACAAAGCACACTTGTGATGTTGGTGTAACTTGTTGCTAGATGCTCATGTGCATTCAGTAGCATCACTATTATGCTAGCGCTCACTGTCTGCCTCGAACAGATAATGTAACATTAAACGGCGTGAGGTCCTGAGCACAAACACATGAGCTTGTACAGTCTGCGATATTCACTTTCTTTCCTGGGCGCGCTTGCTCATTCTTGCCTAAAAAAATGCATTTTTCTCTGCTCTCTCTCTCTCTCTTTTTGTGGCCATAGGAAGTGTATGTAATCGTTGTAAACTGTCTTACAAATGCTTCAGATGTGTTGCTAAACCTAATGTCTAATACATGTTTACATGAATGTAAACTTATTTAGGCATGCCAGGTTGGTATAGCTAATTTTTTATTTTCTTGTCCCGAAAGGCTATTTGCCGTTGTTCTGCTGTAGCTGAAATGTCTTCCCCAGGTTCCTGTCTGAAGAAAAGGCCACGTTATTGCTGTAAAAGTGGGAATGATTTGTTTCTTTCACATTTCTACATTGACTTAAGACACAATTTAAAACAGGGCTGCCGTAAATGATCAGCATGGGCTGCGTCTTCACTTTCACCATTTTCGTTCTTTCTGCTGGTCAGTCTGGCACGCTGTCCGTGTGCTCTTAGTTCGTGCATTCAAATATGCTGTCAAGATAGTTTGGAGTATCATTTTGTTTTAGTGCTCTATTATTTATAACTGTTTGAATTCAGTGGTCATTATGCTTCCAGATGTGTGACAGCACTGTCAGAAACATAGAAGTTCTACTGCTTTTGTGCATAAAATTATCGCAGGAGTTCTGCAAGAGCTAGTGTGTGCAATGCATGTGTACTCGTACTGCTCTCTCCTCTAATAATGCACGTATTTTCAAGTCATTGTCTGAAGCGGTGTTGTGAACTGAGATGCTTATTTTCTGTGTGGCTCATTTGAACTCGCATGAACAGTAAACCAGCTACATTGTCAAATCAGAAGCCAAGACTGTAAATAAATGTTTGAGGAAAGAATTGCCCCCACCTCCCCGAAGGGAATCGTGAGGAAATGCGAATGCATTTCTTGCGCCGAGAGTACACCATCGCCTTAAGAAGGCGCCCAGCCCGCGAACGGTCGATAGTGAGGCGCGCGCTTCACTCCATTTATATATACGGGCGAGCGAGCGAATGGGAGAGTGGGGCGCAGGGAGGAGAGAGAGCGAACGGCTAGAGAAGGAGCGGCGAAGCACTGCACCTACCCTCTCCTTCACTCTCTCCATCCACGCGGGAGCTCCGCCGAGCTCCCGCGATGCGAGCGCCCTCACACGCCAGAGCGCGCTCCTCCTCTCCACTCACTCTCCACTACTCTGCCCGCACCACCTGCTCCGGCTGCTAGGGGCGAGGATAAGCGCGCGCGCCCGCAGCTGTTGCTATGGGAGAGGGAGTGAGAGAGGAGAGATGCGGACACCGACGGACGTCTGACATGCCCCAACTAAGAAATACTATCGCATTAAAAAAAGACTCATTTGCTAAAGTTTATCCTTGTCCATGCAGTCTTGGAGACAAGGTTTGCTGAGCCATAACAGGGACATGGACCTGAAGAAGCTCTGACTGCAGACTGCTGATGTTCATTCCAGTCTCAGCATCAGTCGCCGAGCCTTAGTCAGCACTGTTTTCCAAAGCGCACTCATCGCAGTTCGAGCCAACCAGTGGCAACAGCAGTGGGATTTTTTTCCTTGACTTTAAGGTAGCGTACTAAATTCTTTCCCAACTGAGTTTCCCCATTAGGCCATCACTTTACATTACATATCAGTTTTCACCAGCTTACAGCACAAAAGGGATGCGACAAAGAGAAAAGAAGGTGACAACACAGCACTTGCATTGGCTCTTTCTTTCATCTTCATCCTTGTCCCTTTTGCGCTGTAAGCTGGTCAGAAATGAACTATCACCAGCTAGCCCAGATTTCCCGTCATGTGCATATTATCAGCTTTCGCTGATCCGGCCCTTATGTGGCCAATGAAATTGGTTTATTATATTTTTTTTATTTATTGGTACTGCAACCCTTTCCGGGGTTTTAGCAGGGTGGGATACGATACATGAAGAAAATGTATCATAATGGCACTCAAAAATATATACATATATATATATACATACATGCACATATACCTACACACACATATATATATACACATACACACATATATACACACACATACACATACTGGAAGATGATTAAATACACTAAAGGCAACAAATTCAGGTTCAATTACATAGCAAAGAATATTTCAAATGTGTAAATGCAATAAAACAACAGGCAACGGAGATGTAATACACACAGTATATACGAAAAACAACTCATTATGTTTAGCCATCAAGAAAGGACGAAAATGCTGAAAAAGAATGTGCTCGAACGATGGTGCTGCTAAGGTTATTCCAATCTGTGACTGTTCGTGGGAAAAAAGAATACTTGAAACAGTCGTTACGAGAACGGAAAGGAGTGATTGTTAGTTCATGCCTTTGGCGCGTTGAATACCCGGATGAGAACGAGATCCATTCACTAACGTTGACGTTATAGTGCCCCTTAATTAACTGATACAAAAATTTTAGTCGTGACGAGCGGTTTCTTTCGGCTAACGGCGTTAGGTTAGCGCGAGCTTGCAGCTCACGTACTGAACTGCGTCGGAAATCGTTATAAATGAACTGTATGGCTCTTTTTTGGACATTTTCTAGTTTCTGAATATTGCCTTTCGTATAGGGGTCCCATATTACAGCAGCATAGTCTAAGACTGGTAGGACAATGGAATTGTATGCTAATTTTCTTACAGCAGGGGTAGCCAAAGTTAGTGTTCTCCTTAAAAAGAATAATTTCCTGTAAGCATTAGCTGTAACGTAACGAATATGTTTATTCCACCTAAGATCGTTGGATATCCACAGCCCAAGATATTTGTATTCGGACACCTCAGACAAAATCACACTGTTGAAATTATATGTAAACATTAAGGGCATTTTCTTTCGAGTTATCCGCAGAAAAACTGTCTTCTCGAAGTTTATGCACATCTGCCACCGTTTACACCAAGAAGCAACACGCTGAAAATCATTGTTCAATAGTGTCTGATCTGATTGGTCATTAACTTCTGTATAGAGAACGCAGTCATCCGCGTACAATTTTATTTTAACAGAGATGTCTTTTACTATGTCATTTATAAATATAAGAAAAAGGAGTGGCCCCAGGACCGATCCCTGCGGGACACCCGATTGCACTGGTAGGTAATTAGATTGGTGGCCTTTAAATGCAACAAACTGATGGCGGTTGTTCAGGTACGCTGAAATCCAATTAACAAGATGAGCATTTCCAAGCAGACAATGTAATTTGAATAATAATTTACTGTGTGATACTTTGTCGAACGCTTTCGAGAAGTCCATAAAAATTGCATCAATTTGTTTAACATTATTTACTGATACGGCAAAGTCATGAATGGTAGCAACTAGCTGTGTACAAGTCGAGTACCCTTTCCGAAATCCATGCTGGCATTCTGTCAAGATGTTATGAGCATTCAAAAATTCTATGATATGTTTATGTTAATATGCTCTAATATTTTGCAGCTGGTAGATGTTAACGATATCGGTCGATAATTCTTTATACACTCTTTGGCACCGCTTTTATGAAGTGGCATCACTCGTGCTGTTCTCCAGTCATTCGGGAGTTGGCTTTCTTCTAGGGAACGTAAAAACACAATGTGCAAGTATTTCGAAACCCATTCGGCATACCTTTTTAGGAAAGCGTTGGGTATATCGTCAGGGCCTGAGCTTTTCTTTTCATCGAGTTTTAAAAGCATGTGGAAGATTCCCTGTTCACTTATTAACACATCAGAAATGGGGGGTAAAGAGTTCTCTAAATCAGGTAACACACCATCATCACAAGTAAAAACGGAGTGGAAATGCTCATTAAATGAGTTAGCAATTTTTTCTTCGTCATCCAAGTGAGTACCATCAACTTCAAATACATCGCATTGGTAATGTTTCGGTGACACCTCCCGCCAAAATTTCTCTGGGGACGCTGTGATGAACTTAAGCAACGATTCTAAATAGTAACGTTGTTTATCAGTAGATAGTTGGATGCGAAGCTTAGATGAAAGAGAGAGAAACTTCTGTCGTTCATTTGGTGAAACACTGCTTGTTTTTTTCATTTTATTTTTCAATCTCTTTAGCTGCCTTTTCAATCTCAGTGTCTCCCGAGTAAGCCAGGGATTCTTTTTTCTTTTCTTAACAATAGTTGGTACATATTTTTCAATGCACTCATTAACAATACACTTAAAGCTATCCCACAACTGTTGCACATCTACAACGTTTTCCGAAAAAGAATCTAAGTAAAACGAAAGCGTGTCAATAATGGAAACATCATCAGCTCTGGAGAAGTTGCGGAAACGGACGGAGCTGCAATTGTCTTTCCACTTCATATTATCTATTGTTAATAACACAGCCTCGTGATCCGATATACCGGGAAACACATCACACGCTGATTGACTACTTAAGGTCCCACTTACAAAGAAAAGATCCAGTATCGATTCGGAATTGCCCTGTTTTCTGGTATATGTGTCAACTAATTGCGATAAATTAAAAGAAAAGGCAATGTCAAGCACGGCTTCTCCTAAACTATCGTTATCATTTTTGAGCGACATCGTTGCCCAATCAATGTCTGGCAAGTTATTGACAGGTTGATTGACAGGTAAGCACAGCCCTATAATGCAAAACTTGAATATGTTTTTCATTGTGCGGGATCCCTTTACTAAAACCTCAGTATTAACAAGTTGCGGAAAAGACAGAGAAATTGTGTTTGTTTAGTTTATACGAAAATCAATAGTTCGGACTTATTGTCACAGTTGACGGTGTGAATATTCTTCTTTTGATGGTGTGAATATTCCCACAGGCAGTGACGTGTGCACACGATCAGAGGAGCACATAGGACACAAGCCTCTAGCTTTTGTCCTGTGCTTCCGTCTTTGGTGCTCGCATCGTTGCCTTATATTCACACCGTGAATATGTATCAACTGGCCCAGCAAACCACACAGCTCAACTAGTCACAGTTCACGTTGGCAAACGGCGTCCTCTCACTTTAAGTGAGAAGATGAAAATACTTCTTAGGTATGTTACACAATACAATTAAGTGCAAATTTGCACTTGAGCCTTCACTATATGGAGGCCCTCTTTCCGCAAAGTGTACACACCGCGATGATCATTATACACAAACACTTATCTATGCTGGAACAGACACGAATAAGTTCTCCCTCTTTCCATGGACTATTTCGTAACGGTATCTTCTCTTCATGCCATACGTGCAACTGTTCTGTTTAACCTGTACGTGTTCTAGTATGTGGTGTTTGTTGTAAATTACAGTCCTTGGAATAGAGGTACACCTGCATGCATATTTTATGTATATACCTCGGTACTGTAGTTCAGGGTGTTTCTTTATAGGTAAGTTTCTTCGTATCTTGATTTCTTTTCTTTGTAATCAAGTTAGGCAACCATGCGTGTAAATTATGTCTCTTACATCCATTTGTCTCCTTGTCAATGTTGCATGAAGTGCAAAACACACCAGGACCGACCAGTAGACAGGACGAGGTGCTACTAACAAACAAAGTTCATTGCAAAGAAGTGATATCATATATAGGTAAACGATCGTGGGAACAAAGAAAGTGTGAAGAAAATAGAAAACGGAAAAATACATCAATTCAAACCACAGTGGTGTTTGAGCAATTAGCGGACAGATGCGCCATTTCTCTGTCAACAGCAAGGAAGGACAACTAGCGCACGTGAGCTTTTGAGTTCCTATTTCGTATGCCTCGATGATTTACCTTGTTAGCCGGTAAGAATTGTTATGAATTGTTGAGCATTTGCGAGAGCCCGGGTAGCAATCACATTCTTACAAATGCTTCAGATGTGTTGCTAAACCTTACGTCTAATACATGTTTACCTGAAAGTAAACTTCCTTTCTTTTCTTTGTAATCAAGTTAGCCAACCATACGTGTAAATTATGTCTCTTACACCCATTTGTCTCTTTGTCAGTGTTGCATGAAGTACAAAAAACACCAGGACCGATGAGTAGACAGGACGAGGTGCTACTAACAAACAAAGTTCATTGCAACGAAGTGATATCTAATATAGGTAAACGATTGTGCGAACAAAGAAAGTGTGAAGAAAATAGAAAAGGGAAAAAAATACATCAATCTCAAACCACAGTGGTTTTTGAGCAATTAGCGGACAGATGCGCCATTTCTCTGTCAACAGCAAGGAAGGAAAACTAGCGCATGTGAGCTTTTGAGTTCCTATTTCGTAGGCGTCGGTGATTTCCCTTGTATGCCGGTAAGAATTGTAATGAATTGTGGAGCATTTGCGAGAGTCCGGGTAGCAATCACATTCTTGGCAGTGCCGATCAGGGTGGCCGTTGTCAGCTTTCTTCACATTGTTGTGATGCTCACACATTCTGATATTGATACACCTTCCCGTCTGTGCTATATACTGTCTGCTGCAAGATATTGAGCAGACCGCACCTTCTGTGCTCCCTTCCACGATGATTCGCCAACTCGCCCGAGCTCATACATTAATGGATTTCTTGGTGAGTATGTCTTCTATTGGTGTCAGGCAGCCGTTTCGAAGGCTTTTGAAAAGATTGTCCATCGGCTCAAGGTCAAGTTTCAGCTGCTAGTTCAGAGGCTGTTGAGCAACAAAAGCGGAAACTGCGTGAACGTGCCCTCTCGTTCACAGTGTACTTCTCGTCATGATAGGAGAAAAAACAAAATGCTCCGAAAGCAGTACATATGAGTGTTACTGATTATTTAATAAGGTGCTTTTTTCACTTGGTATGTGCGAGCTGGATGTATTCTCGATCACAGCAATGTAACGTACATGTGCTTGGACTATCTCGTCCGCAATTCTTTTTTTTTCTTTGTGTACTCTCTCCTTCTTTTTCATTCCAGCATATTTATATACAGGCTTGCATTTCTCTTTTTTTATCAATGTGGCCCATTGGCTTAGTGCATCCATAGCAATAAATGGTCTAATAGCGCGAGCAGGCAAGGACGAGAAAGACACAGGATGAGCGCTACCTTTCAGCTGAATGCTCATTGCCAGAAACATAATTTTTTGACCTGTGTTACGAAGTGCCCAGTATCACATCTGAGTTGTTGGGATGCCTGCAGCATCCAAACAACTCAGATGAACCCATCTGCCATAGAAGGGCAGCTGACGCAGCTATTGCCGGCCATCGCTATCAGGGCAGCCTCAGCAATTTGATACATGTATGTGAGAAATTGTTGAAGCCGCCCTGATAGCGAAGGCTGGAAATAGCTGTGTTAGCACCCCTTCTGTGGCGCTGACTTCATTTGAGTTATCATTTTTGGATGCTGCAGGCTTTTATGCATGATAATTGGGCACTTCATAACACAGGTATACAAATGCTGTTGTTTCTTGCAGTAAACATTCAGCTGAAAGTTGGTGCTCATCCTGTTGTGCCTTGATCGTCCTTGTATGCTCATGCTTTTACACCTTTTATTGCTTTTTGTATGCCTTCTGCTGAAGAACTCACTAGGTACAAGGCAATCGCGACATGTTTATTAAGTGGGTGGCCCTGAGAACCGAGCAGTGATCTTCTAGCGCCCATAGAATTGCTAGCAGATGTATTGAGGAGTGCATGCTTGAAAGACTTCTCAACGGCATGGTCTACTCAAACCACCTTGTTTCACCAGTGCTCAACAACCTGTTTCTGCAGGCTTTGGTTACCGAATGGTTTACGTGCAGCCCTGCCTCGAGAGTAATGGTTTCCACTTTCATTGCTTCAGTATCGGCACCAACTGCATGTATCGCGCCCATGTAAGGATATGGGAGCAGCCTTGTTGTCTTGAGCTTATATCTATTGCTCACTTTTGATGGCAGAACAAGCATTCCAAAGCACGTTGAACATAGCAAACGTGTACACACAGACCACAGACGCCCAACACTAGCTGAAACATGGCAGCAGCACCGAGAGGCGAAAATGAGGCTACAGGCTCACTGCTCAACCACTAATACTGTCACACGGGACAACTTAAGTGCCCTTTGAGAGAATGCACTTCGCCGCTGGTGTCATTCGCACACTGTCACACGGGAACATTTAGTGACACTCGCTGCAAAGCGCACTTGGAGGCGAGTGCGTTTGCCGAACTCACTTCGCCGGCTTCGCGACGACGGAGTGTGTAGCCTCGGTAGCAGTGGCTTGCAAACAAGTACGCTAATGCAAAACAAGGCACCAGTAGCATTCTTAAAACATTATTTTCGTTATTAGACATGTTGCTGTGTATTAAAAGAAATCATATTTGAACAAAAAACCTCGCTATGCTCACCCTCGGGCAGTTTGCGGCAACGTCCGCTAGGGGAATGCACATTTCCCAAGCACACTTCTCTTTCTCGTGTAGCAGCCGCGTGAGTGTAAGTGCACTCTGTGAGCGTGAGTGCACTCGCTCAAAGTGCACTAAGTTGCCTAGTGTGAGAGGGGCATTAAAAACTAAACATACTATATGCATGATGTATGAACAATTTATATCAATGTTTGCACAGAAGTAAGAGAAGTATTTGTGCTAACTGGATTTAGTATTTAAATTTTCGTGGCATGAAAAAAAAACATCCTCAGCACCACTAAATCCTGGTGTGCAATATCTGAACTACTCAGAGAGCATTCAAAACTGCCTTGCAGCAGCAGCAGCAGCAGGACTACTTGAGTCTAGAGTTCTGGGCTTTTCGAAGGTTCTCGACTCAAAAGGCCTTCCAACATTCCCGTGTGGCACAGGTATTGAAAAGGGCTTCAGCTCTATTTGAAATCATGTAACTGCGGTAGCGGCTGCTGCTAACACGCTTTTTTGAATAAAAAAATACGTTAGCGACGTTTGCTTAAAGCTCGTATACTATACCTCTGTTGCTGCAAATCAACTTTCATGTGCATTGAACATACCGAAAAATTATACCAAGGCAAACACTCGTAAGCCTACATAAGCAGGAGGTTTTCAGTTTTAATGTACTTGTTGTTTCTTTGAATTTTGAAACAGGGCTCTGGTGTTCAATATTACAATTCTTGGCCACTATTCAGCACTATTTGATTTGGCATACGCACACTCGGGCCATTTAGTCATTATCCTATGCCCTTTTTGGGGAGTGTTTAGGCAGCTTCTGGTGTGTCTTGCATTGCATACCCTACCATGTGGCAGACCCCGTGCTTTTGAACAATAACAAATGGAGGCAATGGGCAAGCACTGACGGTCCCAAGCTGCAGGATTCAAACTTCAAGTGACAAAATATGATAAGGACTGCGTTGAATTGGAGGCCAGGTGCAAGTTTGATGTTGAGAATGAGCGTGCTTGCTGCTTGTGGATGCAAATGCAAAGCCTTGCCAGGACCACTTGAACCCAAAAGGCTTTACGTAAGAGAGAATTTAGAAATTTGAAGGGGACCTTGTCGAATCGATTCGCCTTACCGATAGCAATAGCTTCACAATGTCTATGGAAATTGTGGACATGAAAGCACTTGCTGTCACTCGGCACATGAACATTCAGCTCGCAGAGTTATAAGCCAGTCAAGGGTGGCTTCTGCACTGATATGATCTTTTACATTAAAATTCTAAAACTATGAGTGTAGAAGGCACATTATAAGAAGTCATGCTTTACTTGCAGTGAGAAGTGTGTGTGCTTGAGCAGTCCCACTTAAAGCGCTACAGTTGAACCCACTTATAATGGTCCGAGATATAAGAATATGTCGTTAGGATGCAAACATTTGAAATATATCTGGCTGATTGCGATGGAAATTTTAAGAAATAAAAACAGCAACCAAAATTCAAGCTGGGGGATCAGACTTTTCCAAGCCATTCCGGCCTCTTCCTCAGGAATAACCGGGGCCAGCTTCAAGCTGCATTATATCATCCTTGGCACAGCCTCCACACTTGCAATGATTCGTCATGGAGTGCAGACTGTGTGTACACCTCGGGGAGAGTTCCCAGAGAACGGTTCAAGTTATGTGCCATGATTCAAGCAACAGCGTTTTTCTCCACTGCTGCTCGCTTTTGACGACTGTCCTTCCCTCGCAGTCAGTTTTGTGGTCGAATGCCTGAAAATGCTTGGTGACCGCGCTTCATTCTCTGCCTTGCCTCCTGATGTCATTCCTGTGTTGCCGAATTCATTCTGGTAGGTGTTTCGTCTCGCCAATGTACTAGCACTGGCACTCGTTGCATGGAATTTTGTACGCAGCACCTCGGCTCTTCTCCTTTTGCTGGCTGGTTTTCAGGAGGGGTGAGGTAGTGGCCTAGTGTGCACGAAGGCACATGCGCAAGTGCACCCCTTCCTGAAAATCTGGGCCAATGATTCTGTGGCTCCTTGCGCTTATGGTACCGGTATGCCTTCTGCTCTTTTTTTCCCTGCGACAGGCGATGGACTGAATGAGGGTTCTCGGTAGCTGGCTTTCATAGGTCCACAACCATGTGGTCCTCTTCAGTCTGCTCTTCTGAGTCCGGTGTACTGTGTGTATGCTATGCGCTCTTTGAAGTAAAATGTTCGCAACAGGTGCCTTGTTGCCGATGGGGTGGGAGGAATCATAATGGAGGTAATGACAATTGTGTGTCATCCTCCTGTAAACAGTTTCAGGTGCTTGCATTTTCTCACCACTTGGACATGGAGAAACGAATGGTGCTATCTCGTTCACACTCAACCGTGTAGTGTATGAGAGGGCAAACGGAATTTCAATGTTGTGTCAACTTGGCGATTTCAGAGGTCTCCGTTACACAAAAGAATCATCCATGTAGCAAAGAGAAAGTTCAGGTTAGTGAGAAGAAACTGCATGGACGATTGCTTTTGTATAGCAAAGACATCTAAAAATCGACAAGATGACATAACATCTAAGTTCTGTTCACCTCACCATAGGGCCTTCCCTGCCCTAAGGACCAGCCGAGAAAGGAAAAGGGTCCAGGTGTTGTGACCTAAATTCTGTGTGCTGAGTGCCCCTGCTCATACACTGGCGAGACAAAACACACACTGGAATGAATTGGGCTACACAGGGTACCCGTGTGGAAGCAAGACATAGAATAATGTGCTCTCACCGAGCATTGCGAGGCATTCGACATGAACTTGACTTCAAGGGTACAGAAATCCTCGAGTGAGCCCCAAGGGGAAAAAGACGTTCTTGAATCAATGCACAAAACTTAAACCATTCTCCGAGAGCTCTTCCCATGGTGGATATGCACGGTCATCACTCCATGGCGAGTCGCTTTCTGTGGTCGTGGCAGGGTCTATGTAATGCAGCCCACACCTGAGCCCCAGGCACCCCTGAGGAAGAGCCGGACTGGCTTCGAGATGTCGGATCTCGCCAGCTTGGATTTTAGTTCGTTTCTATTTATTTATGCTTAATGATCATATTTATGTGTGCTTATGATTTTCTATGCTATCCATTGAAACAGCCTCCAGATATGACGGGCACTTTTCAGACAGGCCACAGGGAAGTATGAAATGAACCAACAGATCAACGTGAACTTGCTTTAAATATGATCCGCCACCATTTTAAAATGGCGATGTTTTGGCAGTTCCAGACGTGAGACTACCAACGTCGCAAACATGGTTTGGGTATTGTTGCTACTCGTTGCTTATGCGCAGTCATTTTCCGGGCTGGTTTCGCAGGAAAACAATGTGCATCTTAGATGCATCTAAACATAGAAATTCTACCGAGGCTGTCTGCCTCGTTCAAAGCATTTGCAAGGTGCCGTAATGTTCAATATGCTACTTTGTTCCCACTGTTGCACAAGTGTCACGTCTGTCCATCTTCACACAACTTGAGTCAGCATAAAGGCGCCTCTGTAGGGTGCTCTAAATGTCGGTGGTTACTAAGCTACTGTCGAGAGATCACGGCTCGTGGACGCTTTGACCAATCGCTGGTGTCGAATCGTGATGACATTCAACCTTTTGAATGCCGTACTATCTGGTTCCATCTACACAGCTTGCTGAGCACTTAGCCTAATGCAGCTGATGGATAGCATTAAAGGAAAGAAGAGAAAAAGTTATTACGGTGAGCGCATATTTCAAAACCATGCAGGAGTTTATTTCGATCAACGATTATGCACGCTTCCTGGAAACGGCAAAGTGAATAGTGCTTGGTTAGGTGACGGCAGGTATGATTTGTTGCAAATGCAGACTGTGAGCACCGCATCGCTTCACAAAATGAAAAGGCCTGCCACCGAGCTCTAGCCAAGGCAAGCAATGATGATTACAATGATGAGTATATACAGATTAAGCCTATCAAACCATCCAATTAGCACTCACACTAACTTAACTTCCCCCTTTGCGAAAGCGGTGATCAAGACAGCAAGTTATGAAGGGAACTAACGATGGATGTACAGCTGTAGGCGAGATATGTGGACAGTGACGATGCTTTGGCAACAGTGATCAGTGGCTGAGCGAAAAGGAGAAGCTCAATAGTTTGTGCGAAATCTGTCAAGCACAGTGTATGCACCTATGTAGCTGTGAAGAAATTTCTCACGTAGTCCTGGTTCTCGAATGGTTTTGCTTAACACTGAAGCACTATCACTGAGCTTGCATTGAAGCGTTGACCTGACGAAGTTTAATTGCAACGATGTCTCAAATTTTTTATACCACCCATGGAGCCATATGCGAGCAATGCTGAAGTAACACGAGGTCTTGCGGAGATTTCATCAATCCTGGAGGTACCACAGGTGCACAGAACGCTAAGCATAATGGCTACCACTCTGGATTAAGACTGACACTGAAAATTTGGCTAGTTGGTATGGGTTCATAGTGAGAATGGTGGCACCAAAATTGACTAACCACAAACTCAGGACACGAGCACAAGTGCCATGCTCAAGTCGACGCTTGTGCTTGTGTCCCGTGTTTGTGGACGCCTTCATTTTTTAAAAAGTTATAGCTCTGCATTAGAAAGGTTGCCCAGCATCTCTACTGGTTTTGTTTACCGACGTAGCATTCAACAGTGCAATATCTTACTTCACGGGACATGATTGCCGACTGCATTTTCACAGCCGTATCTTGTTGAGAAAGATGTAGGTTGTGTCTACCTCCCTTGCTTCCATAGAAACACTCTGCCACGTTGGTGGTGAGCGTTTGACTACATATTAAGGGGCCGAGTGAGGCCCCCTAACTTGTAGCATACACATGAGGACATTCATTCATTCATTCATTCACTGGTTATTAAGACAAAAACAAAGATTGCCTAGGTTGAAGGGACTAAAGGCAGATTACCTCTGCCTGACTAAGGTCCCTCCACCCATACATTTCCTCAGGTGAAGTGGAACAAAGATACAAATTTCATTCTTCTTTTGAATGATGGGACACATAATTCAAATTCAAAAAGTATAACATATGTCGAAACATACGTTTTAAAATAACGCATTACAGTCATCACCAATTTGCAGCAGCAAGATAAAATATATATATATATATATATATATATATATATATATATATATATATATATATAAAACTGAAACCATGTGTAACTTCTGAGAGAATTACTAAGTACCATAAAGAAACACATTTGAAAAGAAAGAAAATAAGCAACTTTCATCAAATATACAAAAGCACGAAAGACACAAGAGAAATGTCTATAATAAATAATACAATTATGGCTCCTTACAAGTAAGGAAGTACATCTTAACTTTTTTCTTCACACTGTTTTTAGTATTACGTTCTTCCAAAAGTTCACGGACATAGCTATTTTTGTGGAGTAGATAAGGTATTTGATATGATAATGTTTGCTTACCATAGGTTGTTCTGAATAAAGGCAATCGAAAACGATCAAAGCGTAGATCACAGGGAGTATCGCTTGGGTAGCAATGCTCCATATAAGTGCCAACGGTGTTTCCCATTTCCTTAATGACATATAAGCTGAGTTTAAGATTGTATAATTGGTACACAGTAAGTATGTGAAGCTTGCCGAAAAATGGAGGAGCATGTTCTCTAGGTTGCAGATTTTCTATGTAGCGTACAGACCTTTTTTGTAAAACTAACAGCCTGTTTAGATTGGTTTTTGAAGTTGTGCCCCAAATTAAAAGACCGTAATGTAGATGGGAATGAACTAACGAATAATATAGCTAGAGCTTTAACCAGTTTGGAACTAGGTACCTAAGTTTGTTTAAAACAGAAATCGATCGAGACATATTGGCATGTACTTTATTTATTTGAGGTGTCCAACTCGAGTGCTCATTAAGAAGTACACCTAAAAATTTACACAAAGGGACGCGTTGGATCTCATTATTTTTAAACCTGAGAGAAATCCTCTAATCTTCACACTTGTTTTTGCTCTTAAATAAAATAAATTTGCTTTTACTAACATTCAATTGTAGTCGGTTAGAATCTAGCCAGTAAGAGAGTGAGACCAGGCATTCATTCGCTTTCTTCTCTAGATCTTTTAGAGAGCTGCCAGAGAAGAACAAGCTTGTATCGTCTGCATACATAACTGTAGAGTAGTAGTATATGATGTTTATTGGCGCAAGGGCCATGTGGTGGCCAAACAGCGCCAGGACATGATAACAGATGTGAGCAATGGTTATGTTAAGTGGCTGTATAGGGGCCTAAAATTCCACGCGGTAAAGGGGATAAAATATATAAGTATTAAAATCATGAAAGTGACGTGAAATATGTCCATAGAATACAATGGCAACTGGTCGTGATAAGAAAAGTATGGGAATATGATGTAAGCACGAATGCCTCGGCAAAGGCCCTTGAGCCCAAGGGCCGCGAGGTAAGTGCTTCCTCAGTCGTCGTTACCGCAGCCGCAACCTCTGTTCAGAGGTCGTGCTACGGTTTTCCTGGGTAGGTTACTTGAAGTCCGTGTACATCTTTTAGAAACGAGAATAGTGACTGATAATTAAAAACCGGTTCCCTACCGATGAACATCGATGGATGGAGTGGTATTTGGTGTCGGTGGTATAATGGGAAGTGTTTCCTTCTAAGAGTGTCTAGTTCCTTGCACTCAATTAGAACATGAAGCACAGTGAGTGGTTCACCACACTTCTCACACATAGGTGGGTCACCGCCAGATATAAGGTGGCCATGCGTGCTATAAGTGTGTCCTATTCTCAGCCTGGTGAGTGCAACTTCTTTGTGACGCGACATCGACACTGGCGGCCAATAACCAAGATACGGCTAGATAACGTGCAGTTTACTTTTTGTGCGCGTATCCCATGTGCTCTGCCAAAAGGCCCTGAGCTTTCTTATAAGGAAGGGCTTCAGGTCTAGTGCAGGGATAGCTGTGGTATTTGGACGGTGTTCGTGGGCGGATGCAGCTAGCTGGTCCGCCAACACGTTCCCATGAATCTCGCGGTGTCCTGGCACCCAGCACACGACGACATGTTGTTTGTGTGTATAGGCCGTGCATAAGACTGAATACAGGGAGACAAGGACAGGGTTCTTGTGCTTTTTAAGACGTTTCAGAGCTTTTACGAAACTTAGGGAATCTGTGTATATCACTGCACTTTGTAGTTTTATTTGTTTTATATGTTCAACAGCCACAAATATTGCGTATGCCTCTGCTGTAAAGATGCTTGTACTCGGGTGTAGAACGCCAGTATTTGAGAAGGATGGACCAACCGCTGCGTAGGTCACAGAAGTGTTAGACTTTGAGGCATCTGTAAAGACTTCTGGACAGCTGTATTTGTGCTGCAGTTCGCGGAAGTATGTCTGGATATGCGCAATAGGGGCGTGTTTTGTAATTTCCACAAAGGATACATCGCAGTCTACAAGCTGCCACTTCCAAGGCGGGAGATGTGCCGCGGGGGCCATTAGACACTGTTCGAGAAGTGGCACGCCTGTTTCCTCAGCTAAGCTCCTCACACGAAGCGAGTAAGGCTGTCTCACCGAAGGACGGTTGCAAAAGAGCGCAGAACTAGACAAATCATTAATTGTGAGATATGAGGGGTGTTCCTTGTCTGCATTTACTTTCAGATAATATAAAAAGGACATGTAAGATCTCTGCAGTTGGAGCGACCACTCGTTAGCTTCAACATAGAGGCTTTCTACGGGGCTAGTGCGAAAGGCCCCCGCACAAAGGCGAATACCTAGATGGTGCACAGGGTCAAGCATCTTCAAGGTGCTTGGTGTCGCGGATTGGTAGACTATGGCTCCGTAGTCCATGCGTGTGCGGACGAGACTTTTGTAGAGATTTAATAGGCATTTCCTGTCACTGCCACATGTTGTACGTGACAGGACCTTCAAGATATTAATTGTTGTCATACACTTGTTCCTGAGATATTTGATGTATGATACAAAGGTTAGTTTCGCGTCTAAGATCACGCCTAAAAATTTATGCTTTGTTTTTACGGATAAACGCTGACCCTGTAAGTAAATGCCGGGGTCAGGGTGCAAGCCTCTTTTTCTCGAGAAAAGGACACATGTACTTTTTTGAGGATTAAGCCTGAAGCCATTATCATCAGCCCATTTGGCTATTTTGTTTAGGCCAAGCTGAACCTGTCGCTCGCACGTCGCCAGGTTGCATGATTTAAACCCTATCTGTACATCATCAACATATGCACAATAAAACATGTTGCGTGGGACGTGCAAACGCAGGGAATTCATTTTAACAATGAAAAGTGTACAACTGAGGACACCGCCTTGTGGCACTCCTGTTTCCTGAACAAATGTTCGTGACAGCACGTCTCCCACTCGTACACGAAATGTGCGATCCGACAAATAACTCTCTATTATATCCAACATTCTGCCTCGTACACCTAAATGCGACAGATCTCTCAATATTCCGTACCGCCAAGTTGTATCGCACGCCTTTTCCAAGTCGAGGAACACAGAGAGGAAGAATTGCTTGTGTATGAAAGCTTCACGGATTTGGGCTTCAATGCGTACGAGATGATCAATGGTGGACCGACCCTCACGAAAACCACACTGGCGTGGGTCAAGCAATTTGTTTGATTCGAGGAAATGTATTAGCCGGCAGTTTATCATCTTTTCGAAAAGTTTACACAAGCAACTCGTTAGGGCAATAGGCCTGTAACTGGTGACAGAGGATGGGTCCTTGCCCTGTTTCGGAACAGGGATGACAATAGCCTCTTTCCAGGAAGTAGGAATCTTACAGGAAAACCATATGGCATTGTACAAGGAACGCAGCGTTTGTTGTGTTTCCTGAGATAAGTGTTTCAGCATGTCATATAAAATACGATCAGAGCCTGGAGCAGATTTGTTGCAGCAGTTCAGTGCTGCCCGTAGTTCTGCTAGGCGGAATGGTTCATTGTATGCCTCGTTCTTTGTAGATATTCCTTCTAGTCTTTGTCGCTCTAATCTCGTTTTGTACCTTTGGAAACTTTCTGAATAATTTGCGCAGCTAGATACAGCTTCGAAATATGCTCCCAGAGAGTCAGCTTGGTCTTCCAGGCTTTCCCCCTGGGTGTCTACTAAGGGCACCGAATACATTGGTTGACCTCTTATCTTATTCACGCTCTTCCAGACCTTAGCCTCATCTCTATAGGAGTTGACACCCGATATGAACCTCTGCCAGCTATCCCTTCTAGCCTGCCGGCGCGTTCTCCGGCATTGCGATTTGATCAGTTTGAAATTTATCAAATTTTCAGCTGTAGGGGAATTTCGCAGAAGTCCCCAAGCTTTATTCTGTTTCTTTCGAGCTTTGCGGCACTCGTCGTTCCACCAGGGAACACGACGTTTGCCTGTCCCCCTGGTTGTTTGTGACATACACTTAGAAGCAGCGTCAATGATAAAAGCAGTAAAATACTCGACAGCAGCGTCAATACTAAAACAACCCAAATCTGCCCACGATATGTTAGTGATGTTGTAGAACTCCTCCCAGTTGGCACTGTCAAGCTTCCACCGAGGAGCCTGAGGTGGAGATTCATTTTGTTTTTGTGTTTCTAGAATTATTGGGAAGTGATCACTCCCATAAGGGTTTTTAACCACTTCCCAGTTAAAATCGAGTAAAATAGATGGAGAGATGATGCTAAGATCAATGAAGGAATATGTGTTGTTTGCGAGGCTAAGAAACGTGGGTTCCTTCTTGTTTAGAAGGCATGTTCCTGTGGAGAAGATAAAATCCTCAATGAGCCGACCTCGCGTGTCAGTACGGGAGTCGCCCCAGAGGCTGCTGTGAGCATTGAAGTCACCGAGGACAAGGTATGGCTCCGGCCACTCATCTATAAATGACTGGAATTCATGTTTTTGTAACTGGTAATGTGGGGGTATGTATAGTGAACAGATAGTAATAAGTTTGTTTGCAATAATAGCTCGAACGGCTACTGCCTCCAGTGCCGTTCGGAGTGGAAAGTGCTGGCATGCCACATTTCTGTCAAGTATGATAGCAACACCGCCAGATGATGCAAGAGCATCTTGGCGGTCTTTGCGAAAAACGACATACTGACGGAGGAAATTTGTGTGTTTCGGATTCAAGTGTGTCTCCTGTACACACAGCACCTTCGGACAATACTTATTAAGGAGTTCTTGTATATCGTCGAGGTTATGTAAAAGTCCTCTAACATTCCATTGTAATATTTTATCCATGTTGAAAGTGTGCGTGTGCTGTGTGTCTCATAAGAGGAAAGTGGCTTATTTTACAGAGCCTTTGTCAGGCCCTGTAATAGGCGTTTTGTCTTTTTTGGAGCGGTCGGGGGGATCTCGCCGCTCCTTCGGCGCAGCCTGCGCCGGTGGACCAGTGGTGTCCATCGCCTCCTGAGAGGCGCTAGACAGTCGTGTACGTGGAGTAGGCTTCGTCCCGGAGGACGGAGCCTTCGACCCCACCAGGCCAGAGGTCGAGAGAACCTCTTTAGTTGCTGGGATGCCTTGGCTGCCGCCAGAGCTTGCAGCGGCGGCTGGTGTGGCCGTGTTGACAGCAGGTAGGGCAGCCTTCGCTGTTCCTACCGTGGGGGCGAGCGGCGGCCGCGCCAGCACGCTACACGTAGCCTGGGCAGCCTGATGCCGCGGTGGTGCAGCCCCCTGTTGCACCACCTCAGCAAATGGTTTTCGTGGAAAGTAAGGATGATTTTGAATCCGTCGTCACCTACGTAAGCGATCAATTTAAACTTAATGGAGATGGTCTAAGGTTTACGAAAGAACTACCGGAGAGAAACGTAATACAATTTTTAGATATCTCCTTGTCATTTGAGCAGAATCATGTGTGTTGGCAGTATTCCCCTAGAGCATCTAAGCCGTTGATAAACTTTGACTCCAAGCATTCCAAAGTAGTAAAAAACGGAATAGCCTTGTCCTGTTTAAAGTCAGCCCTATCAAAGTCGTGCGTGCACCGTTTGACCATTAGCTTTAATGCGCAGGTCGAGCGCCTTTTAGATGCAGGTTACCCTAGACTAGCCATAGCCACAGTAGCAGAACGTCTTAAGAAGTCGATTTCGACCGGAACTAAAGCTGTAGCAGAGAGTAACATTAACAAGAAAAAGGTCGTGAGTATTCCGTATATCCACGCAGTTTCGCACAGGCTTAAGAAAGTGGGAAGTAAATATGGGGTTAATGTTGTGGTTACGGCTCCCAATAAGTTAGGAAGGGTTTGTGCGGCCGTGCATAGAAGAAATGAGCAGATGGAAGGTAAGAAGCGAACAGATATCTGTCCGGTTAAGCACTTAGCCAAGAACAATTTCACCGACTGTCGCATGGGTGTGGTGTATAAGATTCCTTTTAGCTGCGGACGTTTTTATGTAGGACAAACCGCGCGTTGTATTAATCAAAGATTAATTGAACACAGAAGGTCGCTATCAGGTGGGACGCCGTCCAATCTATCCTTGCACTGCCAGGTCTGTAGCTGCATGCCCGAGTTAGACAAAACCGAGATCCTGTACAGGCATAGGAACGAAGATACGCGTTTATTGGTTGAGGCCTGGCATATTAGTATTAGTGGAAGTGCATGCGTGAGTCAACCGTCGATTATCTTAAACAGAGAGGAGATAGAATGTCTTAGCAGTTGTCTATCGCGTAGAACGGCACGTGTAACAGTATGACAGGTGGCGCTACCATTCCGAGCATGCGCAGATAAGCTGTGTGTCTTCCTTCTTTTTCGCCTCTGTGCTGTGCTTCAGTTGTTAGTCGGCGTTCGTGGTGTTCACTGCTCTTCTTGTGTCCGTGTCCTGCACGCCTCTTCTTTTGATTATAGCTTTATAGCCACTTCCAATGGTCTCAGTGAGGCACCTCGACACAAGGAGTGGTGAAATATTTCGTGCTTCCTTGTCTATGCTTTCACAGTGTATCACATGATACTTTGGAAATGAGTCCTGTTTCTTTGAAAGAAAATGAATCGTTGCATCGTTGCGCCCCCTTTTATGGGGGCGATCAGCTAAGAAAGGGTTAGATGTGGCCATGAAACAGTTGTGTGTTCGGTAATAATGCCAGCCACCTACCACCGAGCCCAACAAGGGGACACGGCAGAGGTTGTAACGAAGCAAGCCCTGCCTTGCCAGCTGTACATCATTACTATAACCTGATATGGTGCACCCGAGTTTGGACAACCACACAAGGTTAACCCAGGGGAAATCGGCGACTGCCGATTTCCCCTGGGTGGGTCAGCCCAAGGGTGCCGTCTACGTGAAGCCGGGGCCAAAGGGGTGTGTTGCCTCTTCCGGGGGGCCTTAAAGATCCAATCACCCGGCGTCGGCTCAACCCCCAGGATCCCCTTTTCCCCGGACACGGCTAAGCCACGCACGGCGACACGTGGGAGGGGGTCGAAACCGCCCCGTTGGCTCGGGTCCGTGGTGTCGCCACACACCAAACGCCTGCTCGCGCAGAAGCCCCTGCGGGGTACATAACTGTAGAAGAAGCCACTGGCACGTGAACGATATCATTTATATAAATAATAAAAAATAGAGGTCCCAGTATAGAACCATGAGGCACACCTAGGGTTACTGGTTTAACTGCGAATTATACCCGTGAACACATGTATATTGTAACCTGTCTGTTAAATAGCTACGTACTAACTCTAGAGCAATACCTCGAATGCCATAATACGATAATTTTTTGAACAGAATATTATGCTTAACCTAGTCGAATGCCTTTCGAAAGTCTAAAAATATTCCCAGGGTGAACTCCTTGCTGTCTATATTTTTAGCGATTTGTTCTTTAATGCTAAGTAATGCCATTTCTGTAGATTTCTTTGCTCGAAATCCGAATTGCTCACAGACAAGTAATTCATGATCATCGAGAAACTTCGTTATCCTTGTTTTTATTACCTTTTCCAACACTTTCGAGAATAAGGGTAACACCGATATCGGCCGGTAATTATTAAAATCATTGATAGGGCCTCTGTGTAAGACTGTTACCCTCGCAGCTTTCATAGCGGCTGGGAAAATGCCTGTTACTAGCGCTCTATTACAAATATGTTGTAAAGGTGCTGAAAGTAAATTTGCAACAAACGTTATTGTAATAGCTTTGATTTCATCGTTACCGGCAGCAGTATTTTTATTTAGCCTCATAAGAAAAGAATAGATCTCCAATTCACTACATGGTGATAGAAATAGGGAATTCATACAAGAGGAAGTTATGTATCTATCAACGTGCAATTTCTTGGCGGAAGACGAATATGTACCTGAAGTTAAGAAGTAAGAACTGAATTTATTTGACAGAGCCCCTTTACTGTATGAGACACCATCAGTCACGAACGTACTAGGAATGCTATTTTGTTCTTGACCAATTAGAGAACGTAATGTGTTCCAAACTTTTTTGGGGTCATCGGAAACAGCAAGGAATCTGTTTTTATAATATTCAGCCCGAGCTTTCTTGAGGTCAGAGTTTAACTTGTTTCTCACTTTCTTATACTCGTTAAGAAGCGCTAAATCTTTTAGATTAATAAATTGATGGTACATGATATCTCGGGCTTTAATTCTCAGATGTAACTCTTTTGTTACCCATGGTTTTCTACTTTTTTTGTGTATTTTCGCATAACATTTAGGGAAAGCTTCCTCGTAGCAACGCTTGACCTCTTGCAGAAATTTGTCGTATGAGATGCTTGGGTTTTCTTCCTTGAGAACATTTGGCCAGTCGACAAGCGCGATCATTGAGCGAAAGGCAGAGAGAGATGTTTCATCAAACCTACCATAAGGAACAGGAGCAGTACGAGTTCGACGTATTTTCTTTCTTTTTAGCAGGAAATATGGAGGAAATGGGTAGGTGGTCATTGAAATCGCTCGCGAAAATTCCAGAAATAACATCACTTTTATCAAAGCTAGTAACACACAAATCAATCATGGTTTCACTTAATCCTGTAATTCTACTTGGAGAATATATTACATTTCCACAGGAGTATGATTCGATCAAGTTTAATAATTGATCTGATTGTTGAGTGTTTCTCAATATATCAATGTTAAAATCACCAACAAGAACAATAGGCAACATTTCTGAAGACACATATTCAAACAGGGAAGTAATATATTCAAAAAAAGGTTTAGTATCATATGAAGGGGGGCGGTAAACCGAAGCAAATAACTGTTCCCACGCTCTTAACAACAACGGATTCAGAATTTGCCGTAACACCCGAAAATTCACCCAACATATTGTAACGCGTCATGGCTGGGACAAGGAATGAAGAGGAGGACGACGTGTCGCGCGTTCCGGAGCTCAGAACGAAGCCAGCGCTGAACTCTTTTAGGGGCGAAGCTCCTTAAGGCGTGGGTCGCGCGTCCCTGATATATGTAGTAGTAGTAGTAGTAGTAGTCGTAGTAGTAGGTAGCCACCGGCGCGTGCCTGCCGGAGGGCACGCACGCGCCGAGGGCGAGCGCGTGGCACCTGGCGCTCGCCCTCGCCGCGAGCGCCGGGAGCCACGCGCTCCCCGGCACACTCGACACTGCCCCGGCAAACGCGAGAGACAACGTTGGCGCAGGCAGCGTCTCTTAGCGAGTTTCTTGATTGAGAAATACCGACTGCTCGCGTTGGAGAAGCGTTCACCGGCAAAACCCATATATATATATATATATATATATATATATATATATATATATATATATATATATATATATATACACTGGATCTTGACTTGCAATGAAGTGCCGGTGGGAGGTTTCACTTGTGCATTGTACGTAGTTGAACCGTGAGGATTCGTAGCATGCGCGTTAACTAAATTAATCCGGAACTCGGCACGATCTACGATGCACATCCCGAGCTTCGCCCACTCATCATCATTCACTCCGTGGATATGCTGTAATTTTTTTCCTTGGCTCTCATCCGCCATCTGTAAATAAAGCCATCTCCTCGCAACTCTTCGTAACAGTTGTGGTGGAAGCGTGCTCGGTACCCGACACTCGGAGACGTAGGTTCAACCGCAAGTTGTTCGTCGAAGCCGCCGCCTTGCTGGACTCCCCCCGTTGCTGCCGACGACAGCAGAGATGTCTCGCGATGAAAACGAAATAGGGAACGGGCCCTTTGCTGGAGTTGCAGCTCCTGCACCATTTCCAGCGGCCCCTTCTGCACCTGTTTCAGCTGCGGCGTATCCGCGGCAGCGTCAGCACGTGATCGAGCCTCGCACATTCGGAGGCAAACATGGAGAAGACGTGGACGAGTGGCTGACGCACTACAAGCGGGTGAGCAATTATTATCATTGGGACGCGGCAACTCAGCTGTCCAACTTAGTGTTTTTCTTAACGGACACGGCGCTTGTATGGTTCGATAACCATGAGGACATCCTCACCACGTGGGATCGCTTTGTGTCCGAGATAACGGCTTGTTTTGGGGACTCCATCGCGAAGAGGAAGCAGGCCGAACACACGCTGCTGCAAAGAGCTCAAGTACCAGGCGAGACTTGCACTACGTACATAGAAGCTGTACTGAAGCTGTGCAAGACAGTCAACCACCGCATGTCAGAGGAGGACAAGGTCGGCCACCTTTTAAAGGGCATTGCTGAGGATGTATACCATTTCCTCATCGGCAAAGAGAACCTTGGTACAGTGGCTGATGTAATACGACACTGCCGCACGTTCGAGACTCTGAAGATGCGGCGCATCACGCCTAAGTTCGGTAGGCTGCCGAATGTGACCACAATCGCAAGTGTTGATGATAGTGCGTCCTTTGACCTCGCTTCGACGATACGCGAAATTGTACGGGAAGAGCTCACCAGGCACGGACACTCGCTACCTCATGATGCTCCCCCGATACCGGTCCCAACTCGTCATGTGGATATTGCTGCAACTGGCACCGAGGGCTATAACTACAGTCCTCGCTCACTACCGAGGCCGCAGAGGAATCACTACCTAGAGTCACGGTACGAGCCGCGCTTCAGCTATCCTCGTCAGTCAGCCGCAATTTCCCTCTTCACTGCCTCTTCACTCCCGGACCGGAGTGAAGAGGCATTTGTGCCACCGCGTCGAGACGAAGCTTTCCTAGAGTATCGCCAATCTCCTGTGTGTTACCGCTGTGGCGCCACCGGTCACATAGCTCGGTTCTGTCGCCGGCGCAGGGACATATCACGATATGACCCGCCATCAACGTCTCGTCGCGCCGGCTATGGTAACAACAACGACACTTGGTCCACTAACCCGAGAAGCACTTCACGCCAAGAGATCCGGCGCAGTAGTTCGCCAGCTTCAGACCGTAGTTTGACACCTCCGCCTGCCCTACTGCGCCGCTCGCCTTCACCGCGACGGCGGCTGTCACCACCGCCAACGCCGGGAAACTAGCCAGTGCGACCGATGGAGGTGAGGTCGCAGAAAAGGATTTACCTCAGATGCCTCCGCCAGTTACGATGTTCCGCAACAAAATAAGCGTAGTAATAGATGGATTATGTGCGACAGCTTTAGTGGACACTGGTGCAACCATTTCCGTTATGAGCAATTTTTTCAAAGATCGCATTGGCCGTAAAGGTATGTTTCCGTGGCACGAGTCTACACGATTTCGGTGTGTCGGCGGCGAAATATCTTCATCCTCTGGGAATTTGTACCGTGAACGTGTTGTTGGCCGAAAGGGTGTTCCCGACTGAGTTCCTTGTTCTGCAGAGATGTACACACGATGTTATCTTAGGGATTGACTTTCTCCAAGAGTGCGGTGCTTTTTTTGACTGTGGCACTGGTGAACTTTCAGTCAGTGGTGAAATTGTTCCTGCCCTCGCTGACGAACCTCTGCCCGCCGAAAACACATTAGTTGTCTCCGCTGAACTTACAGTGCCACCATGGTCCATGAGCTCAGTCGCCGTGTCTGCTTCCGTCTCTGCCGTTTCTCCCTTTGATGCCGTCGTTCTACCTCTCGCTCTTCCTTGTGCTAAGAAAGACATACTAGTGCCTCGCTGTGTTGTGTCGATTAACAACCAAGCCACGTCTCTGTAGGCGCTTAACTGTTCCCCAATGCCAATTATACTACCTTGTGGAATGAAGCTCGCCATGTTCGACGTCACCATGGGAAATTACGTCTCCGCCGTTGATGATGAAGAAGGCGAGCAACGTTCGGCCGTTTCAAAATGCAGTTGCTCCTACGAATCGCAGATTCTGAATATGGTTACAAGAACCTACGGTCCCATGAGCGACAAAGATTGGCTGAGCTACTGGAACGACATGCTTCTATATTCGACTTCTGCGAGCAGGAGGAACGCCGATCTCTACCCTGTTCTCGAGCTCATCACAGGATTGATACGTGCTCTGCGCACCCGGTCCGGCAAAAACCTTACCGAGTGTCGTCGTCAGAGCGGAAAGTTATTGCCGAGCAAGTGCAAGATATGCTCCAGAAAGGCTTTATTGAAGAATTGTGTAGTCCTTGGGCCGCACCCGTTATTTTAGTTAAGAAGAAAGACGACTCTTGGAGGTTTTGTGTTGATTATCGACGAATAAGCGCCCTGACCAAAAAGATGTATATCTTCTGCCTCGGATAGACGATGTTATTGACTGCCTGCATTCAGCGTCCTACTTTTCGTCTCTCGACCTACGATCGGGGTATTGGCAGATCCCCATGCACCCTGCTGACAAGGAGAAAACAGCCTTCGATCGTGACACCCGATGGGCTGTACCAATTTAATGTTATGCCGTTTGGCCTATGCAACGCTCCCGCAACCTTTGAAAGATTTATGGACTCTATTCTTCGCGGTCTTAAATGGGAGGTGTGCCTATGCTATCTGGATGGCGTCATCATATTTGGACGTACGTTCGAAGAACATAACGAGCGTTTAAGTCTCGTTTTAGATTGCCTCGAAAAGGCCAGCTTGGTTTTAAACTCCAGGAAGTGCCGGTTTGGTGAACGAAAGGCGTTAGTTTTGGGTCACCTTGTCGACAAAGACGGTGTCAGGCCAGACCCCCGGAAAATAGAAGCAGTCAGTGCCTTTAAGCCACCGCAGACTGTGAAAGAACTTCGTAGCTTCCTGGGATTATGCTCTTACTTTCGACGGTTCGTGCACCGATTTGCTGACGTTGTGTATCCACTGACAAACTTATTGCGAAAGGACAACCCGTATGAGTGGACCCCAGAATGCGACGCAGCCTTCTCTCAACTGAAGTTTTTGCTGACATCCGAACCTGTTCTTCGTCACTTCGATCCGTCTGAGCCCACTGAAGTGTATAGTGATGCCAGCGGAATAGGTATTGGAGGAGTACTGGTCCAGCGCCATAATAAGGAGGAATATGTGGTTGCATATGCGAGTCGGTCCCTAAGCAAGGCTGAACGAAATTACGCGGTGACGGAGCAAGAGTGCTTAGCAGCCGTATTTGCCGTTCAGAAGTTTCGGTGCTACCTATACGGACGTCCATTCACCATTGTACCTGACCACCATTCCTTATGTTGGCTTGTCAACCTTCGTGACCCCACCGGCCGCCTGGCACGCTGGGCGTTACGGCTCCAAGAATTTGACTTTACTGTCTCGTATAAAAGTGGACGACGTCATGCCGATGCTGACTGCCTTTCTCGCCTTCCCCTGCCCACTACCGAGGATGGCGCAGACAATTTTGACACCTGCTTTGCTGCTGTCTCGGACACGTTTCCTGATGCCAC
Source organism: Hyalomma asiaticum (assembly GCA_013339685.2). Lineage (NCBI taxonomy): Eukaryota > Metazoa > Arthropoda > Arachnida > Ixodida > Ixodidae > Hyalomma > Hyalomma asiaticum. The sequence goes on from JABSTT010001714.1 coordinate 132,080, forward strand.
CATCAGGGGGGTGAAAGCTCGATATGCTACGAATCGCCATAGATGGCGAAAAAATCAACCGCGGCGAGTTCCAGCTTCAACCGCGGGGAGTGGATCTACTGACCCCTCTATTAGCTCGAGCTATGGAGGCCGCCATTCGCCCTATTGCACTTTTATGTAGGGGCGCCCGCATCGGTGCCTAATTTCGATGCAGAATATATTGAACAAGGCGAAGACATTTTCTTTGCCTGATATTAAACTTGCATACAACAAACTGCTGCTTTTAGTGAACGTACCTTTGAGATGCTACGCCATCCTCCTTTCACTAAATATTTTTTGCTTCGGCTGGTTCGGCAGTTTTGCGACATCGATACTAAGACATGCTCGTTTTTTTAAATTCAAACTACGCGGCGGCAGAAGTCACGTCAACCGTTTGCGACGCGTTCGGGCAGCGACGCAAGCTCGCGGTGTTTCGTTTTGCTGTAAATATTTCGTGAAACTGACGATTGCTTTCGTAGTCGGTGATATCGGCTTGCTGTTCTTGTTAGTTCAAAGCACGTTGAAATGCTTCCACGGAGCGCTTTCCCCTGCGCCTCGTCCTTCAAAGCAACGAAGTTCGTTTCAAGCCCCAGCCTGCATGGACCGGTAAGTACAAACCCATTGCTTTTGTTTATTACAGTTGGTTTTGTTTTTGCGACAGTCAAGCGACACACAGCAACTCGAAAATTTTCAACGTCTCATATCCCTCCACCGACGGAATCCGCGTTCTCCTGAGCGACGTGGCTTCACGTAGGAGCGAGCTGCTGAGTCAATAGAAATGCATTTCTGAAGTTTATATGCAGTCTGGACGTGTTCAAATACACTTCTATCGCCCGCGCACGCACGTCCGTAACTCACCATGTATTAGTACAAAGTGTGTTATAAGGTTTGCTACATTCACATTAAAAAAATTAAAGAGAAGTGCCTGAGAGAGAGAGAGAGAAAACTAAAGCTAGTTCCACGTTGTGAAATTTGAGTAAACAGCAAAGCTGGGGATCTCCTTCTTGCCTTATTGTTTATCTTGTGACAGCAGTTTCACTTATAGGCTTACTTTCATTTAGTGTCACATAGAAACCGGCATTTTAATCATGGATATATTCTTTTTCTGTCACAGCCTCCTGGCTGACACCTGCAGTCAACATTCCTTGTGGACGCACCTCGACACCATGGGCAAGGCACATGCTACGTTAGAGCACAAGCCTTACAAGGTATATATTCATACATGCATAATATGCCGCAGTTTACTCGCTCACTTTGTATACTGCTACAATATTTTGTCTTCATGCCTTATTTCTGAATGCATGATGATTTCATAACCTGCTCCTTTTTTCTTTTTTTCAGAGCTGCCATGCAACATCAGGTTAACTGCCCTCGAAAACACAGCCTGCAAGCACAGTGGAACAACTGAACATCTACTACAGCAGGTCACCTCAAACTTCATCTTTGTGATGCTGTAGTTTGTACTTTGTAGGCATGCCATGGAAATATGTTACCAATAGTTGTTGTCGATAGGTGTTAGGTGTCCATTGTGTTATATAATCTACAGTACAATAATGATAAAATTTAACACAAGCTCTATACAATAGTTACATCATGTCAGACTTCCAAGTCTGACAATACGCATTTGATTCAAGGCCATGGTGGTCGCATTTCTATGGTGGCTAAATGCAACATCACCCATGTATACAGGTTTACGTACGTCTCAACAGGCCCCAGACTGCACCATTAAGGATGATAGTTGGGCTAGTAGATACATACTGATTTGAGGCACAACTAATTAGCACAAAGAAACCACAGGCAACACAAGGGAATGCATGAGTGGTTTCTACGCTAATTAGTTGTGTCCCACATTATCAACATCAATCCAAAAAGCTTGGGCACGTAAAATTCCAGGTATTATTAGTCATATTACAGCCAAACAAACATCAGGGCAGTGAACGGACATTGTTCCGGCATTTAGTCATACTTTATGAGATGGTTTACAAAGTTTGTCCAAAACCTTTTTTTCTTAATGCATTGAATTGTAACAGTCTACAAAAAACAAAGAATGCCGTAGCTTTGACAAGCTAGCCAGTTCAATTAGCCTTTGAATATATATACAACACATTTTATTAAGTTGTAAACAGCTAAAAAACAACAGATATTAAGTTTTGCAAGCACTAGTTGCAGCATATGAGTGTAAAGGATATTTATGTTATAGGCCAAATTGTGTTCAAGGGATTTGCTCATTTTCTTTTTATGTAGCACAGAAATATCCACAATTTGTGGCCGAGCATGCCTACTTCAGGTGGCTGTGACGCCCATTAACATGCCACCCCTTTTTTTTTTTTTGGTGTGCTTTGCACTGTCATACTGCACTGCCTATGAAAAGACTTCACAATGTTGCCGCAAACAAAGACTAGGAAATCGAAGATATTAAAGGGGCCACAATCAACAGCAAGACTTTGCTGGATGCAAAAGTCGCAAAAGTGCATTATGGCTTAGGCTCGTAACACAGCCTCTAATTTGTTTGTCTGTACATTGCAACAACCTCTACCCATTGAAACATTTAATTCGAGGCTATGATCAGAGGCTAAGCGGTAATATAGGCGTTTACGAAGTTTTTTATCCCGCGAAGTTTTGCTGTTGACTGTGCATACGACACATTTGCAGCTACACTGCAAAATTGTCGATACTTTGATGTTGAGGTTCTACAATTAGCAAGAATACGGTTTATTTTCAAAGCACATGTTTAAAAAGTGAATAATCCAACAACAACAAGCACATATACAATAAGTATGACCTTTATTTTTTCCGGCACTGTCACACATTCACGTAATGTTCCTCCACTTCAATTTGTGTGCATGTGTGTGTTTGTACGAGAGGTGCATAATTTCTGTTGATATGTCCATGCATCACAGACTCACATTGCGCTCATGGCTGAGCGATTCTTTGCCGCATACATCCACCTAGATATGTAATGTATTCCTGAAGCTAATCTGCCCATAATTGTGCCTCTATAATCAGCCTGCATTATCCTAGCATCGCTGTCTTTCTATAGTATTCATATTTTGTTCATGCATTGTAGAATATCTGCTGTCGATTATACCGTCTTCACAGCACACTTGAGCTTATTGTTGCGGTCATTGGTGCCATAGCATTCTCGCTCTACACGCACTGCATAACTGAACCATAATAACCCATTTAGCGACAGCGTACACAATTGTGCACTTGTTTTTGGCAACTTGTTCTTTGGCAGTTCAATCGACAGGCGGCTAAGAAAGTGCAAGAAAGACAGCTTTGGATGAATTGATGTGTTCAGTGTGTCATCAGTTTGCCACAGTGTGCTGTGTACTCGTGCAGACAATTTTGTGAAGGCATTACCATATTTTAAGAGTGGTTTGACGTGGGATGTTCAGGGAGCGACATCAAAAATATGATTTTCATTGGCTCATAATGAACTTAGCCAATAACAAACTGCACTCGCGTTTCAAGTCTGCTTCTGATTAATTTTATGACAAAGATAAAAGCTGACTAGCCTTAGAAGAAACTTACATTGAATTATGCTCTAATTACATTTATTTACTGGGTAACAAACAGTTCAACACATAACCGAGGTTTCTTTCTTGCTATTGAATGTGCAGTGCTGCGAAAATTGTGTGTGTTAAGATTTGGTGCATTCATAGACGCTTTATCGCAGTTAGCGCTTGAAACAAAAGTGAATGTTTTTTTCGCCCATTACCTACACACCTACGGTATGGGTTCACAGCTGATAGTTGAATTCGTGCCTATCCTATTCGGCACAGCGCGACGCTTCTTGTTTGTAACTCATTCACTTATCTTTATACAGAGACGGTGCATCCGCGATCATTTAGGTAATGTTAACTAAGCGAAGCTAAATCAGTGTTACTGTGACATCTGCCAACGTTGCGCACGTTTCAGATTCTGCATCGTGGATTTACCCGCGCTCGCTGTCTGAAAATCAACGCTAACAGAATGGGACGGCGCAATGCAATGAGAGAGCAACATTCGTCCGATCGTATCCCGTCTATCCATGCATATTTTGTCAGCGTTTAGCATGGTTATGCACAAGTTGGAGCGCACTCAGTATGTATGTGTTTTGTTTAGACGCGACTGCTAAGTGTTGGCCCATGTGTGCACTGTACTGTACGTTGTTTGTACCAGCTGTGGTGCCGCAATAAACGATGCAAACCTTACTTGATTGACGTTGTTTTTGCCAGTCGAGGCCTGTTTGGTCACCTGGCGATAAGCTACAGTACCTGTGTACGAAAAGTACACACGCGAGACGCGGTTTAGCGAGAGGAATAAGCAAAATACTACAGCGGGTCCCAATGTGGGAGGGAGGGGGGGGGGGGGGGGGGTCGGGGGGTACAGCAGGGCGCGACCCAGCAAAAACGCGGCTTTTCCCGATGATGATGATAGTACTTGCAGCGCCATCTCCGTTCGCCCTAATGCACTTCACTACGCCGCCGCTACTCTGTGTTCTACAGTGGAAGGTACAGTTTCCGTTCTCTAAAACGCGTATATAGGTGTTCTCTGCCACCGTCTTCAAGAGGGAACAGCGCAGTGACATAAGTTTGGATCCCCTGTTTGCCGATGCCTCGGTCCAAAGGCTAGTGGTCGCTTTGCTCTTCGCGACGGACTTTTATACAAGACCAATCACTCGGCAAGTGGGGCGCGGTATTTACTCGTTGTTCCAGAAAGCCTTCAAAGTGATGTTCTTCGTGTCATGCACGATGATCCGACGTCAGGACACCTTGCAGTCATTCGAACTTTGCATCGAACGCAGGAGCGGTTTTACTGGCCTAAAATGCGACATTCTGTTAAACAATATGTGTCGAGCTGCGACAAATGTCAGCGTTACAAGCGGCCGACAAGCGCTCCTCATGGGCTCCTTCATCCCATAGCGCCGCCTACTACACCTTTCGAACAAGTTGGTATCGACTTGATCGGACCGTTTCCACGGTCGGCGAACAAAAACCGCTGGATCATCGTGTGCGTCGACCACCTTACTCGGTACGCGGGAACTGATGCGCTACCTTCCTCCACAGCCGCTTGCGTCGCTACTTTCTTGCTACGCCACGTAATTCTTCGCCATGGTCCTCCCCGTGTCATTATCAGCGACCGTGGTCGTCAATTCGTTGCCGACGCAGTGGAAGAGTTGCTTCGACTGTGTACTTCGCAGTTCCGCCACTCAACTCCATATCATCCTCAGACGAATGGCCTTGTTGAACGCATCAACCGTACCCTGACCAACATGCTGGCTATGAATGTCTCATCCAATCACAAGAACTGGGATGAGGTCCTACCGTTTTTACGTATGCCTACAATACAGCGAAGCACGAAACCACTGATTTCTCTCCTTTCTACCTGCTCTACGCTCGGGCGCCTCGCAGCTCTCTCGATACCATTCTGCCCTTTATACTTCATACTGAAGACTCAATCGCCGAAACATTATGCCATGCTGAAGAAGCCCGCGAAATCGCTCGCCTGCGTACGCTAGCGTCACAAGATTGTTCAAAGGAGCGGTATGACCAATGCCATGAGACAGCATCTTTTGAAAAGGGTGATTTGGTGTGGCTGTGGACCCCTCAGCGCAGACGCGGGCTGTGTAAAAAGTTCCTGGCCCAGTATACCGGTCCCTTCGCAGTCATCGACCGCATTAGTGACCTAACGTACGTGGTCGCACGCGTAACGCCACATGGACGCCGGTCAAGCACTAGCCAAGTTCTGCGCGTTGCGCGCCTCAAGCGGTATCAACCTACCACTCAGCCCTGACCCCTCAGGCCGGGCTTCGTCTGCGAAACGGGGAGTGTAACGCGTCATGGCTGGGACAAGGAATGAACAGGAGGACGACGTGTCGCGCGTTCCGGAGCTCAGAACGAACCCAGCGCTGAACTCTTTTTCCTCGGCTCTCATCCGCCATCTGTAAATAAAGCCATCTCCTCGCCACTCTTCGTAACAATATCATAAGTAATACCATCCTTAATATTGCCACGATAAATGCAGAAGAGGCAACAGCCGGTCACCCTGCAGAAATGGCACCGATCGAAAAGCACGTCCTCTTCGTTGTCTTCGTCTACCTCCACGCCACAATGCGCGGTGCGCAAACTAGAACTGCGGACGGCCGTAACTGGACAACGCACACAAATGCACTGAAGTCTGCGTCATTACTCCCCCCCTTCAAAAGCATCGGCCCGATGCTTACACAGGAATGAGGGAAGGAGTGGTGATCATCGTGAGTAATATGGCTTCATCCTAGCCACATGAACGATGTCCGGTTGTGGTGTGCGGCGGGAGCGTCCCGTGGTGCTCTCAGGAACAACTATGTAGTTGACGTCGTGGAGACGTTCAATAACCCGGTAAGGTGCGAAGTAACGGCGCAGAAGTTTTTCCGACCTTCCTCGTTGGCGCACAGGGCTCCAGATCCATACTTTGTCTCCAATGCAGTAGGAAACTTCTCTGTGACGTAGGTTGTACCTGTGAGCATCGTATTGCTGCTTAGAGCGAATGCGCAGGCGAGCTAATCGACGAGCGTCCTCGGCCCGCTGGGCGTATTGGGCAGCATTCACTGTGGTGGTTGTGAAGGGGTCAGGCAAAAGCATGACGTCTAACACTGTGGTAACCTCGCGGCCATGGAGCAAGCGGAAAGGAGTAAATCCTGTGGTTTCTTGTACGGCGGTGTTATAGGCGAAAGTTACGAACGGAAGAACGCTATCCCAATTCTTGTGATCCACGTCGACGTACATTGGAAGCATGTCAGCGAGGGTTTTGTTGAGCCGTTCGGTTAGTCCATTCGTCTGCGTATGATAAGCAGTCGTGCGACGGTGAACAGTGCCGCTGAGGTACATCACTTCTTCAAGTAGTTGAGCTGTGAAAGCTGTGCCTCTGTCTGTAATAACCACGGATGGTGCACCATGTCGCAGAGCGATTTCATGAATGAAGAAGTTGGCGACGATATACAAAGAGGTTCCTCCACCTCTACGATCTGATCTATGAACACCTTCTGATCTATAACCCGAAAAGTGTACAACATCCTGATCATTCTGAAACGAAGTTTCCGTAAATTCCATGAAGTTAAAATTGTAGTCAAGCGACTCAAGAAATAAATCAATTTCTAGTTGTTTGTTGTTCAAGCTTCTTATATTTACGTGGAAAACAGACATGCTGTCATTTCTACTGCTCACGTTATGTACTAAAAAATTGAAAGAAGGAACATCGTGATACACAATCTTAGTGTAGTCAGCCATCGAAACAGAAATGCAATAAAGGGAAAGCAAGAACGCGGCGAAGGTATCTGCGCTCAAGCAATTTTATCAAGATCCGCTTCGCATTCGATGCGCAATGCACGCTGGCCAGAAGCATTACGTACAAAAAGTTTCCCATCCTTCTGCCACAAAAAATCGTAGTGCATTTCCCAGGCCTTTGCTTTCATCATCCAGAGAAGTTTTTTTTTGTTTTGCGGCCTCAAATTGTCTCTGATTGGAACCGCAAGTTTAGCATCTCTAAGTTCAGTTCTCTTGGACATCCACTCATCCACCAAGCTCATCCACATTGCTACAAGAGCCTAGATATATTGACACTGCCTATTGTTGCTAACCTCTAATTGTAAATGGGATATTGCTATCGTAATAGGGTAGATGCCATGCATTTTTTCTTTGGGCTTGTTTTCTTTTCTGAGTGAAACTCGTTGTTGTTGTTGTTTTGTGGGGTTTTACGTCCCAAAACCAGTTCTGATTATGAGAGACGCCGTAGTGGAGGGCTCCGGAAATTTCGACCACCTGGGGTTCTTTAACGTGCACTGACATCGCACAGCACACGGGCCTCAACATTTCGCCTCCATCGAAATGCAGCCGCCGCGGCCGGGATTCGATCCCGCGACCCTCGGATCAGCAGCCGAGTACCTTAGCCACTAGACCACCGTGGCGGGGCTGAGTGAAACTCACGACATGCAGGTATCCTGCAGCATGGTCCACACTGTATATGTCGTGCCTATTCAATAAGTACTCTTCAAGCCAGTAAAACAAGTACATGCAAGAGGATTTCTTGTATGAATGATGTATGCACATATACGGCTGCAAGCCTTCTGGTTGGGAAGTCATGAACTGACTTGTACTACAGGACTTCATAGCATTACATGGCCAAAAGCTTCAGGGGAACGCCTTCTTACTATTCTGTTAGCTGCCACAAGTTCCTTTCCACAGAGTGGTCCACAGATTATTTCAGTACATCATTTGTGATAAAGGATGACAAATAATTTGGCATTCCTTGCTTAAACATTTGCTGCCCACTCGAGCTGCTGCAGTTTTGCAGTGGTTACAGTAGTCAGCCGCCAAAAAGACAATTCAGTTCTGCCCATGACGATCACATTCCGAAGGCAAAATGCTTGAGGTTCATGTACTTTGATTTAGGTGCACATTAAAGAATCGCAGCCGGCTGGGGTTTCAGGAGCCTTCCACTATGGCTTGCCTTATATTGCTATTTTAGTATTGGCACATAAAACCCTAGCAGTTACTAGTGGTAGCACCTATTTCATAACCACTGAGGTGTCACGGTGTGGAATTCTTAAGTGTGTGTCATGGGTGCTTTATAACATAAAAGGAATTCTGAACCACGTAATGGAAGTTGACGTTCCATTATGGAAAAATTCACGTTCCAGATCAATAGTATGCATCACTTTTCCGTACGTGTTACTGCATGGATGGAATTCTTGAGCGCTAATTTTTGGCCATGAAGCACCACCATGTCAGAAGATCCGGTTAATGCTCTCATGTAATCTGGTCAAACCGCACCCATGTGCAATGTAGCAGTTTAATTTTTCATGAACTAGGGTGGTTGGATGCTAATTATGAGACAAGCACAGTGTGCTTTGACATCGCTGACGCTTTCTTTTGCCTTGAAACAATGGCAGTCTTTTTCCTTTACTTTGTCAAAACTATCCAAACTAGAAGGAAAGCCCAGCTTGTCATACCTGCGTGTGTTGTCTGCACGTCTTAGTCTTTACTTTAAATTTACCCTATGTATGCACATTCTTTTTGCAGCTGTGTTGCATGTGTACGTCGAGGATGCAACACCAAGAATGCTCCTGAGAAACAAATGAGGAGCCTGCTAGTCCGCAAGCACGTGACACAGAGTCTGGGTGGCACGCGGCGATTTCAAGAAGATGGTTAAAAAAGGGAACACCAAGAAAATTGCCACTTTTTGTGTATAAGATGGTTCTTTTAAAGGAGATTGCATTAAATGAGGCTTGACATAAACATCACTACAATTATGCTTCCTGATCGGTAAAACTGGAACGAAAACTTGGAGTACAGCTATGGTCACCACGAAAATTAGCGGTGTTTAAGCAGATCAGCTGATGCCATGCATGTGTACATTGCTCACCCTTTTTCACTTGTTGCATTTCGGCTTTAAGCGCGGCCACTGGGTGTTATTGCTTGTGTTGTATTACGCACCTTCTACCTGCAGCATGGCATGTTGAAAGGAGTATTGGATGAAGGTTCAAATATTTCATGTTTCACACTGTTTCGGATAGTTTGTGACATGATTTGTTGACCACTCTGCGTACTTCCACAATAGCTTAAATCTGAAGGTGTCATCATGCTGATCTTTAGGGCGAGGGTTCGATTCTGGGCCGCGGGAGCCATATGTCGTTGAGAGCGAAATCCACGATCCATATAAATAGCTTTAAGGGCAGTTTATGGTACCCCCGGCAATGACAGCTAAAGTGCTTTACCATTGTTTGCTTCAGAATCATATGGTTTTGGCACGTAAAATCCCCAAAATGTTTGTTGTCTGGTCTGAAACTTCCATAGAATGAAGCACAGCTGCAGATAAAACAAAATTCTTACTTGCAAATAAAACAGTTCCTGTGTCGAAACTGCTAAAAACGGTTTTCTAGTTATATCCATGGGCGTGAAAGCAATAGGTTGTAGCTGTGAATCATGAGCACGCTTGGCCGAGCCTCCTGCATGCAGTCCAATACATGCAGACAATTAAACATGCAGGCGACTAAAGCATGCAGGGCCATTAAATAGGCAGGCCATGCATACCATTACAATTAAACCACTACATGCAGGCCATGCAGACCATTAGAATTAGACCATTACATGCAGGCCCAAATTACGATTGCCCTTAGCCCGATAGGCTGCTGGAATTTTCGCCTGGGGTCTACTGGGACAGTATCGAACTCCTTTGCGGCAGAAGGTGGCGAGAAGCAGGTGCAACAGGCGTTATCACCTCATGAAGTGGAAGCGCTGAGAGGTCAGTCTGAATGGTTGCAGCAAATATTTATGAGCCTGTCAGCCACCTGTCACAGATGTTTACGTATTACCTGTTACAAGTTTAGTCACTATGGCTCCCTGGCTGCTACTAAGACCAGTTAGCTCACTCATAAGCCACAGTAACCTGATGCAAGTCTGCGAAATGCTGAAATTTTTGCCTATACGAATGTGTGTGCATACCAAGGGTTAAATATAGCTAAAATATATCTGCCACTGTCCTTGGCTGCCTACAGTAGTTATTCGAATATTAAGCCTAAATTACTGTCCAGTATGGTATTGGAATCTCAGCTGGAATAAGCCTTCGCAAAGTTTGCCTGCTATGTTGCATTCTGCTCCCTGTGGTGCCTCACATCACTTGTTCCACTCTTGCTCAGTGTTCTTATTCAAGTATCTGCCACATAAGAACTACTTGGTGGTACTTTTCGATAATGTGGCAGCTGGATGGTTGGGCTATGTGTCGACATTCCACAACTTGCAGCAAAATAACCTCAAGATTTCTGATCTTTCCTAAGGATATCATGCTCTGACCGGAATCGGTAGGACAAGTTAGCAGAATTCGACACAGGAGCATGTATGCCAGACTTCTTGTGGAAGTTAGTGAGTTCCGTGTGTTTAATGTATGGCACGTTAGCAATCTGCGACTGCGTCAAAACAGAGTGGTTGCATGATCAGAATGCTGCAAAGCAACTGTGACGCTCTACCACGCGAGCTCATTACGGTTCCCACCCGTGGTGGCAGACTGGATAGTTCTTGTTTTTCTTTCCTTTTTCTTTAAGGAAAGTATTCGCTAACAGCGCGCAGTGATGCTTAAACTTACCACATACAAAAACCTCTGACGACTGCGAATCGCCTTTTGCGAACCTATGAAGAGATCGCTAAAAGGGATGTAGAACAGGGAATGTCGCAGGAGCCAACCTTTCGACAAGTAGACTTGTCTTCGTCAGGACTGTGGCTCTTGTAGTTTCTATTATGAACCTTTGATACAAACCAAGCACAGCACATGCACAGTGCACGGTGCGTGGCAAAAGCTCATCCGTATATACCTAAGTCGTAGCTAGCGGGGCTTTCAATAATTTTCTGTTCCTTTCAACCTTTCACATAATTATGAGCAGAAGGTTCAGTGGCAACAACAGCAACAAAACTTAGAATTTTATGGGTGTTGGCGTCTCTTAGTAATGAAGCGCCCGCTGCTTTCGAAGCGGTGAAGGCTTAGTGACGATGTCGGCGCATAGCGAACAGGTGACCACTGCAGGCGGCCAAACTGAGCAGCCACTTATCCGTTGCTCGTATTCTCAGTGTGTGCACCCTATGCTGAAGAACACAAATGCAACCATGCAATGTTTTATCCAATTATTCACATGTGCCTTTTGCTAAAGGCAGCAGTATTAAATGTTCTGGAATGTCGTACGCAAGATATAATAAAACAAACCAGTCAGAAGGTGACCGCAGCCTATTCTCGCGGATCTTTGAAACAATTGCTACGGCACGTACGCGACACATCAGGTTCTGACAGCAGGTCGTAAACATCTGTACATATCATCCAACACCTGCCTAGCTTCTATGAATGTATGCGAACATTCGTAGTAGTAAAGAAAAAACGAGGCACCGTTTTCTTTCTTCTCTGTCATGCAACTTCGAAATTCGCGGACATCTGTGAGCATTTTGTCCAAGTTGCTTTCTGTGCACTACAGCCTCTATTATATGAAGCAGATTGTTTTCAAATGACAACGGCAATGTGCTGATGCATTTTACAGCGTCGGCTATTCTGGACACGTCACGATGGTGTCTGTTCGCTGCCACTACCAGTTTAAGCAACTGCTAACAGCTGCAATGTAGAAAAAGTGCTTGGTTCTTGTGCGGACTTGGACCTAGCAGGAATAAAGTAAGACTGAAAGGAAAGGTTAACAGAGCGCAGATGAAAATCTAGTTTATACACCGCTGCTGCGCTGCGCCTTCTATGCAAGCCTGGGAGTTTTTTTTTTCATTACTGTTCATTTAGTAGAAGTAACAGGAATGAGAAATGATGCGAGCACACTAGCTAATAACGACACGTCCAGGCCACATGCTAGCACTATCAGCATTGTTTCGTAAGCAACTCTAGAATGCTGAGCCAACTGAACTAAAACACGCACATGGACAGATTTACACAGCGTTGCATTGTCATTCATGACAAGGATTTGCGCAACTAATAAGCTGGCTTATTCGGAATACGGAGTGAGCGGCCATGCCACCTATGCTCGGGAGTTATCCAACAAAGATGTTGACGGTGCTGCTTCAGGAAACTCGCATGCACACACCGTGAGGTCATATCGGTGTATTCTGTAAAGCTGGCCGATGGGTTTTCATTTTTATTTCCTTGATGTACCTTGTTGACACCTGCTCGCTTGGCTGGCACAGTTTCAGGAGGGGGTATGTGTACACTGACAAAACCATGCAGTAAGCACTTTCAACATTACCCTTCATGGAAAAATGCACTAGAGAGGATGGCCAAAGTTACTACACATATGCATAAACCCTCCGTGGCCATAATATACATTGGGGCTGCTTAACCACCACCTTGATTTTCTCTTGCTTAATAATGAAAGCATCATCAAAAAAACTCCATGTATTGTGGTAAGCTTCTCTTAGTGTATTCTCTAGTCATTAGGCATCTGACCTACTACAGCTTCAGTTATAAACAAGTATAAGTAGGATGTACATAGGTGAGATATATGTTAGACGTGTAACTGTATTCATGTAGTGGAGCCACGTTTCTTTTTCCAGAAAATTTAAATGTCAATGATAGGGGATGGTACATTAGACAAAAGATAAAATGAAAGAAGGGCAGGTGTTAAGGCCATGTTTATTCATTCATTAATTTCTGGAGTTTTAGATCCCAAAAGCACACCTTGCTTATGAGAGACATTGTAGTGGAGGGCTCCGGTAACTTTGACCACGTGGGATTCTTTGATGTGCAGTGATATCGCCCAATACACGGGCTTCCACATTTCGCCTCCATTGCAGTGCAGCCATACCTGCCAGGATTCGATTTCACGACCTTCGTGTATGCACCTGAGAGCCATACCCACTAGACCACAGTGGAAGGGCACATTTCTTTGCTAGAAACGGCCTAGTGATCCCAAGGAAAGCAATAGAGCAAGTTGGGCAGCTGCCATCTCATGAAAAATGTGTTCTACTTGACGCCACCTGGCACAAAGTGTCCCACATTCATCGCCATGGCTACGAGTCGCGCTGCCTAGCACTGCCGGGATTATACGCACACAAATACACAATGATGTGGACGGCAGAATGACTGCTTTTGCAGCTCAGTCGGTAGAGCATCGGACGAGTTATCTGGAAGTAGTACGTTTGGCCTTTATCAAAGGCAGTGTGTGCGGTTTTCTCGCCCACTTAAATTCTTTTCCATCTATTCCATAATTACTACAGCACAGAACATAAAAAACTGCAATTTCCCCTGTGCCTGTCTTGGCTTCATCAGGAGTAAAAAGGAAGTTAAAATATATTTAAGAGCTGAAATTTCGTCCCACAATGTTAGGCTGTATGGGAAGCATGTTGCATATTCTGCCCAATGGTATTAGCAATGCCTGTAGACTGTCACGCCATCAAACGGATTGGAGGTGAACCCACCCGAGGAAGGTTAGCAGACGACAAAATGGCTGCCCTGGTCGCTGCTGCCCTTGTTCGTTTGTGCTAGACCGATTGTTAGCGCGTTGGCAAGAAAAAAGAACACGACAACCTTGAATGTTTCGTGCAGCATTGAATAAATCTGGGCCCTGTGACGGGGTAAACCTTATTCTTTCTTGCGAGACGCGGACGTTTCTTGAAAATACATGGTGAAGCTCGTCGCGCAAGCCGCGATGCTAACGAAAGCCCACGCCGTACATGTTCCAGCTCCGCGAGTTTTTTTCAAGCTACGTGGTAAGTGGAGTACTGTTGTCTGAACTTTTCCGTAGAAAAAAAATTACAGCATATCCACGGAGTGAATGATGATGAGTGGGCGAAGCTCGGGATGTTCATCGTAGATCGTGCCGAGTTCCGGATTAATTTAGTTAACGCGCATGCTACGAATCCTCACGGTTCTACTATGCACAATGCACAAGTGAGATCTCCCACCGGCACTTCATTGCAAGTCAAGATCCAGTGCCTATACACACACACACACACACACACACATATATATATATATATATATATATATATATATATATATATATATATATATATATATATATATATATATATATATATATGGGTTGCCGGTGAACGCTTCTCCAACGCGAGCAGTCGGTATTTCTCAATCAAGAAACTCGCTAGGAGACGCTGCCTGCGCCAACGTTGTCTCTCGCGTTTGCCGGGGCAGTGTCAAGCTTGCCGGGGAGCGCGTGGCTCCCGGCGCTCGCGGCGAGGGCGAGCGCCGGGAGCCACGCGCTCGCCCTCGGCGCGTGCGTGCCTCCCGGCAGGCACGCGCTGGTGCCTACCTGCTACTACATACATCGGGGATGCACGACCCACGCCTTAACGAGCTTCGCCCTTAAAAAAAAACTTTTTTGTAGAAAGTCACGCTGTTTCGCTTGTACGTATTACCCGTTGGCGTTCTTTTATTGCACGATCGACGCCCATAACATTGCATGCGGGGGAGTCGCGTGAGCTCGCGATCTCCTGTTTGATAACTAAGCAGTATGAGGGCCTTCGTAATGGAAAGGTCTCGCATTAAAATAGGGCGCTTTATCATTCATCAGGAAAGCGCTGTTACGAATCTTTGTGGTGATTGTTCAGTCATCCGCGGTGCGGCGTTCGTACCATATGCACTGGGACCAAGTACAGATCGACCGTGTCGCGGGGTGTCCAGCAGTCCCATTCCGTTGGAGATAAAGCATGATTGACCGATGGCATTCCTCGATATCCATGTTAATAAAACCCAGCTGGGCGAACTTGATTCATAGTCCTGCTCAGTACATCGTCTTTTATTACCTGTGCATCGCTTTAAAGTAGCGAAACGTGCAGTCGCGGCAAGCCGGGCCGCTGTGTTTCTAAACTTCACCAGTACCGTCCGAACGGCGTTGTTGTTGAGAAATAATTCGATGCTGTGAAGAGTATGCATATGCGCACTTAAATTTCAAGATACATTTTTCTGTGTGCTGAACGTGGAACACCCAAGAGACAACTGTGCATGGCTATGTCTGAGCATACCTGTTCGATTGGGATGTCGTGTCGCAGTGGGTCGTTCGTTACCTGTATGTATGTATGTAGTGACCACCGCTTGCCCTCAGCCCACTACTGCATAAAGGTAGGTATGCGGCACAGAAAGCGGGTATGTGTGTCCAGGCCTGGACAAACGTATCATCATCATCATCATCATCAGCTACCTCTTTCCTGAAGCCACGCACTACGCCACGAAGCGCACATGGAAAAATGCACCACGATGACACTAAATTCCCAACATTAACGAAAGACTGCCCGTTTCTAACGATGATGATGATGATGATGATGATGATGATGATGCGTTTGTGCTAGCGCGTTATGGCGCGTGTAAGAAGCTGGTCTAAGACGCTGTGGCCTCTCCGCCTTATACTCTTTCAGCAGTCATGTGATGGCGTCGGCAAACGCGGTGCGCGTTCCGGCCCTTGTAAGCAGCTGCGCAAGACGGTGTGGCCTCTCCCCCTTACTATACTCCATCTCAGAAGTACCTTGCAGCACTGTGGAAGCTGCAGGTCTTCTTAGCCAAAGGGAAACGCGAAAGCCCCTCAAGATATATTCATCCGCATCGCGTCGTCTGCTCGTCGTCAGCTGGGCGTCGCTTTGGCGTCGGCTCGCCTGCAAGAACTTCTTCGGGGACGCCACCTCGCCGTTTCTTCGATGCTCAGAAACCCATTTGTAGCGGGAGCGTTCGCTGGCATTTGTGAGGAAAGCGGTTCCTTTTATGACAGCGTTCATACTTGCGCTCCCACGAAGTTCTTTTTTCCCCCGCACCAAACACATTAAGCACCACTAACCTTGCTTGTTTTGTAAAATAGTTGATCTTTCTTCTGTAGCGCTCTGCAGATTCATTGGAAGCACCTTCAGTAGCCATCGCACACTGGTCTTTTGCGGAAGAGCAAATTATCGGCGCAGCAAACAATTTTAGTCATTCGGGGCGTCTCTCATCGTGGACGCATCACCAGCGCTAATGTTGTGGCGCCATCTGCTATGTTTACATGAAACCAATTTTACGGTTTGCCACCACCTTGGTAGTCCTAGGAGCATGTAAACAAAGGAGCGATCTAAATAACAGCAACAAAATATACCTGATGCCTTGCCCTCAGCGTTAGATCTGACTAAGCGATGACAGGTTACAACATTTATTTTTTTGCTGCCTGGGTAGATAACCAGTAAAAAGCGCGAATTCGGAAGGAAGCGGGTGGTCTGGGCTGCATGGGGGCTGCCATGTTCCCGTACGTCATCGTGGTTAGGGAGGTTATTACGATGGCCACCTGGTAACTGCCACAATAATTCAGAGTTTACGAAGCACATGCCTAACGTACTTCGTATCGCTGTAACGCGTCATGCAAGAAGCACAGCTAAATCCCTTGTATATGATTAATAATGAAACAGTTATTCCCGGAACTATATTACATGCCGCGCAAGAGTACTGCCTGTGTACTCCTCGTAGCTTCGGCAGCGCTGCAAGGTAATTGTGAGATGGAGTATAGAGTGTACTGCACGTTTGTAACGCGTTTGTACTAGCGTCCCCTTAAACGCGACATCCCAGCGTTCGAATAGTGTTTCTCACGTCTTTACATAATGATCAACTGGGCAAATTACACGGAAGATTCACGGTATACCGATGATTCCCTCCGGAGCTTCGCCCACTCATCATCATTCACCCAGTGGATATGCTGTGATTTTTTTCCAAAGTGCAGAAATTCACCAAAAGAAGGCTTCTGGCACCTGCTAATATCTGTGGCAGCTGCATCCGTGGCGTAACATATTAGTTGTGCAAAGGCGGTTCAAACAGGTGCAACAGTGCACTAACAGCTGTAAGAAAATCTCGAGGTATATGTTAGTAACTTCAGGAAGTAATATGGTTAAACCCTGTGGATGTGGTCATGACTAGAATGTGTATTGTGCATGTAAAATACATGAACTGGCAGCCTTGCTATTATTCTTTATATATGTATACATGCTTTAGTTTAATAAAGCCTTTATAAGAGAGCTTACTGGAAGCTTCTTCTGATTACCTAGCATGAGTGCACACAAGCTTGCCTACAGCACTTATTTATTTATTTATTTATTTCCAAATACTGCAGCCCAATGCAGGGCTATTGCAGGAGTGGGTTACATGAATACACTAGGAAGAATAAGAGCATCATCACAACAATATCGTCACCTCCTAAGCACAACCGGGTACAGAATGAGACAAAAGATAGTAATGTCATTCAAATGACTCCAAAAAATCTGAAATGTTCATTTCACGAACAGAACCAGGTAGATCATTCCAGTAAGCAATAGTCCTTGGAAAAAAGCTGTATTTGAACATGTTAGTACGTGCAAAAAAAGGCCTTATGTTAAGATTGTGACCACGTCTAGTTGGCAGAGCACTAGCATACACGATATAATTGTCATTAGATAGCCGGCATGACGAGTGAACAAAAGAGTGCAACAGTTTCAAAGAGTCCATATCACGCCTAGTGCACAATGGTGATAATTTCAAGGATTTCATTGCAGATGAGGGCGAAAAATCATGGTCATATCGACGTGAAATGAAACGAACAGTTTTCCTTTGGACAGATTCGATTTTTTGCACATCACATACTTTGTATAGATTCCACACGCACGAAGCGTATTCTAATATAGGGCGAGTCAGTGTTTTGTACATAAGAAGTTTGGTGGATTTCGGAGATTTAGATGACGTACGTCTTAAGTTACCTAATTTTTTTAATGCTCTAGATGTAATGTAATCTATGTGATGCGACCTTTGCATGTTGTGTGTGAACATAACGCCAAGGTATTTGTAAGTCTGTGCTCGGGGAACTACAATGTTGTTGAAGGAGTATGCGTAATGCGATGGAGCATGGCTGTTCGTGAATGACAGAATTACGGTCTTTTGGAAGTTAATGCGCATCTGCCAATCCGAGCACCATGAACAAAAATGCGAAAAAGAATCCTGAAGTATGACGTGATCGTGAGGAGAAGTAATTACCTGATAAAGCACACAGTCGTCGGCGTAGAGACGAACTTGGGAGTTAATATTGCTGGGAAGGTCATTTATAAAAATCAAAAATAACAAGGGACCCAGAACGGAGCCCTGTGGGACACCAGACGTAACTTTTACTGCTGAGGATGATTTGGACTTGAATGAAACGAATTGAGAGTGCGAGTTTAAAAAGTTTGCTATCCAGTCGACCAATTGCGGATTTTTTAAAATTACATCTAGTTTACCACGAAGTTTGCTGTGAATTACGGTGTCGAAAGCCTTTGAAAAATCTATAAATAAGGCGTCAATTCGATTACCAGTGTCTAAATTACTCATAATATCGTGCGAAAATTCCACTGGTTGCGTTATTGTGCTGAAGCCGCGGCGAAATCCATGTTGTATGCTACACAAAAGGTTGTTCGATTCAAGAAACTCAATTATGTGTTTATGAATAATGTCTTCGAGCAGTTTTCCGGAATTGGAAGTAAGTGATATGGGTCTGTAATTGGAGAGGAGTTGTCTGTTTCCTGATTTATGTAGAGGCAGGACCTTGGCTAACTTCCATGACTCGGGGACTGCACTTGATGACAAAGATTTGTTAAAGATGATAGTCAAATAACGCGAGCACCAGAGAGCGTACCGCACCAGAAAGCTATTAGGAATATTATCGGGGCCAGTGCACTTTTTCGCATCCAATTTGAGAATCAAGTTTAGGATACCATCTGTGCGAATGACCAGATCTTCGATGGACAGCTCTGGGTTAGAACTTCTGAGCGAAGGGAGAGCGTTATTGTCATGCGTGAATACTGACTCAAAAAAGATATTGAATGAATTAGCTATCTTAATGGGGTCTGAAACAGCCATGGTGTCTATAATAAAGGAATCTGTATCGGTTTTGGTGGGGCGAATAGAAGACCAGAATTTCCGAGGGTTAGATTTTAGTAATGCAGGAAGTTCAATCTGGAAATAAAAGTTCCTAGCACATTCCATTTTTTCACGCAGATCTATCACGGCAGTGTTAAAACGGCTGATAACATCTGGATTACCTGTCTTTTTCAAACGGCACAGACGACGAACGCGACGTGAAGCTTGCAGCAAGCTGCGATTCATCCATGGAATCTGCGGATTTCTTTTTTTGGTTTTTAGAGGAACGGATTGATCAATGCATAACTTCACCATATGCTCAAATGCGTTGACTAAAGTGTCAACGTGACCGTGACTACTAAGTGCGTGAAATGAATCAAAGTTGGAAGCAAGCGTATCTGTGATAGAGGCGTCATCAGCATGAACGAAGTCATGAAACTGCGTAATGTTAGGCTTCTGTTTGTTTAGACGGGATGGAACCGATATGTGCACAGCTTTGTGGTCTGAAATGCCATAAATTACGTCGCATTGAAATGCAGTTTGAGCTAAAAGTGAACTGAGGAAAACAAGGTCTAGCAGAGCATTATGGCGGGTTGGGGATTGTACAATTTGAGTAAGACTCAGGGTTAGTGAAATAGATAAGAGTTCCCTACAAATGGAAATTTCTTGCCCGGTGCAACTTTTCGTTTGCCAATCAATACCCGGTGCATTAAAGTCCCCCATAAAGACAAGTTCTGAGGTACCGAAGTCATGTTTGTGCATAAATGTGCTAAGCCTTTGTAAATAATCTAAGGAGGAACCTGGTGCTCGATAGAATACTCCAACAATTATTGACAGTTTATTCAAGCAGAGTTTACACCAAGCAAGTTCAACATCAGGCGTGTCTGGGAGCACAAAAAATTTTATGTCAGAACGAATAAGTAGCGCTACACCACCACCTTTGCCATGTGATCGGTCATTGCGTACTGCTACGTAACCGGGTGGGGTAAATTCACAATCAAACACTCCATCATGTAGCCATGTCTCCGTTATGGCCACTGCATGAGGAGAGTACGACGTAACAACAGCGAGTAAAGGCACGAGCTTATTAACAATACTTCTGGCATTTAAATACAAAATACTTAGATTTTTAGAAATTCCTGGCAGTCAACGAGTTGTTCTATTTTTTGAAGCAAACGATTCTTTAGCGGCGCCAGTAGAATCACGCTTTAAGGAATCTGTACCATTGTCCCAGATGTATCGCACGTCATCAATATAGGCATGATCATAACGTAGCTTGACTCTGGATCCTTTATCTCGATAACTGGCAGTTGCGTCCCACAGTTTCTTTCGTAAGGCGCGCACATTCGGGGATAAATCTTCAGTTATGTACAGACCAGACCCTTTCAGTGACGAAACATTTTTCATGACGCGCATTTTTTCCCTGTAGTCAAAGATTTTCGTTATCACTGGTCGTGGTCTCCCTTCACGTGATCTGCCTATGCGATGACATCGCTCAATATCTGGGCACTGTGTACGAAGACGCTCTGAAAACACTTGTGTCACAGCATTCAGCAAAGAGACGGTATTTTCATCATGCGTTTCCCGTAATCCATGTAAAAGAATATTATTTCGGCGTGATCGATTTTCTAAGTCATCCGACTTTAAACTGAGTTGGGTGACAGATTCTCTAAGTGACGCGATTTCAGAGTTAAGTTTATCACTTGTCGCGCCATAATGAGTAATAGCTGCGGAAGATTCGAGTGCACTTACACGAGTCTCAAGGGCTTCGAACCGTGAGTTAAATGTTTCTTTGATATCAGCAATATCACTTGCAATTTTTTTCTGCCCTTCCAGTAATTGCGCAAGAAGATTAGCCGTGTCGGTTGGGAAACTGGTTGAGCGGCTAGTGCTACTCGCAAGGGGGGTGTTAACCTCAGTTGACTTAGCAGTATTAGCTGATGCCACACCTCCAGGACCAGGGTTAAGTTCGACGTCACCACTCAAAAGAAGACCATCAAAATAGTGCAAAACACGAGAGCAACAAGCAACAAGACTGTTCGGGCAGAACAGCAGCAATAAGAAGCGGTCGTCGGAACGATAGCTGTAGGCATCAGGAATATAACATACCTGCGTAAAAAACAGGCAGCGATTTAGTGACATTCCGGCGTTGCCGCTGTTCTGCCCACTGATGCGAGGATCCGCTGCGAAGTCCTTTATAGCGTCTGGTGCTGACGTTGTCGACCACGTGTTAACGATGAATGGCTTTGAGTAGATGACGTCGGTCACAGGTGGAACACGTGGGAGCCCGTCGCTAAGGCTGCGTGGCGTGTCAGGGTCAGCAACTACCGGTGAGATAGGATCGACCACGGACACACCATGGAGGGTATCATCATGATGCAGAGGCAGCGTGCACGATAAGGCAGTGTCACCGCAGAGCAGTCCACAGTAGAATCCCAAAAGCTGCGTAAAAAACAGGCAGCGATTTAGTGACATTCCGGCGTTGCCGCTGTTCTGCCCACTCATCCCACTATCCAGGCACATCTGCCCACTATCCAGGCACATCTATCCAAAGTTTTATCAATAAAGTCATTTACTTCTCTAAAGTTATTTCTTGGCTTTTGTTTTACTTTATTTAACACAGTCCCTCAGGACAGCAAGCTTTGAAAACTGTACAGCTGCACCATCTGCAGGCTTTTTGTAATTACTTGTATAACGTTCAAATCATTGAGTGACCAAGGAGTACAACAGTCCTGGCTAACGATTGTAGAGAGAACGCAGGTGCAGTTTTGGGATCCCCAGAAAACTAACCATATCAACAAGTTATAAGGAAATCAAAATTGCACAGCATGGTTTATTTCCTCTGATCGTTCATACACTTCCGTACCAGCAAACGTTGCAAGCTAACCTACCTAACCTAATACTTCACTGAAAAGTGCCCGTCTTGTAGTATTCCAGAAGTTCTACCATGTACGTCCCCGGACTCCAAACATTCGCCATACAAACTGCACCAACCCCGACAACACCGTGTATCCTCCTCCAGGACAAACCATGACTCATCTTCATTCTTTGTGCAAGCCTCAAGAGACTGCAATGACCATCCCAATTCAACCATGCTTCATGAGGACCCTCTTGAGAGGACATAAGACTTGGTCAATGACTGTATGTCACCTCATGCAATGCCTGATCAGACGCACTTTCGTTGACTACGAGAATCCTCTTCATTTTAAATACATTGTCAAAGAACTAACCTAGGTTAAATGAAATGCACACACCCACCCTTCATGTAAAGCCCCCTAGGGGGCCTTTGAGCTATCAGAAATGAGCGATTCACTACAGTAGAGAAAAAAATGAAATGACCTAACCAGTTAGCATGAGTTTCTGACACTTCTAGAAATGTTGCTATAGAAACCTTATTTGGTGTGTGGATGACGTGTGCAGTTGACACTGAAGTTGACTGAAGAACTCGAGCAGCCGCAATGGTGGGGACCAAATGGGAAATAAACAGGGACGACCGACATGGCAGCTTACTGTCACATTTCCTTATTGCATTGGCACAACCTACGAGGATCCTGTTCCTATGGCAGCCACAGTGCAACACCATGCCATGACGGTAGGGATCACTGGATTTCTATCTCCATGTGAACCATGGCTTCTGCCCGAGCAAGAGCCACCGCTGATGGTTCCCTAGTTGTCCGTGCCACTATCCAAAGGCCAATTACCATGATTCCATTCAGGCTTTCTCGACAATGGATTATGCGTTAGAGCCATGCTAACCTATGTGGCATCTGGGGGCACCATCCACGGCGTTTTGGTCACCGAATTTTAGCCTAACGACAGGCTCGTAGCTCTAGCAGCGCATAGCTAAGTATGCAGGACGAACTATAGGACTCAAAAAGGCACAAGACAACCGGAGCACTGAACTTAAAATGGAAGGTTTATTTGAGACGTTAGTATTTTTTTATAAGTATGGTAGCACAAAGTAACAGGACACAAGGAGAAGACGGAGAACACACACAGCGCTACACACACACACAGCGCCTGTGTCCTGTTACTTTGTGCTACCATACTTATCAAAAATGCCATACCAAGAAGCCCGCCTTGCAACTTTACTGGAAACGTTAGTAGATATAGGAACGCATGGCGTCATAAGTCATCGATGGGTGCAGGCCGCTGTGATGTCAAAACATATAAACACTTGTCTTTCCACATAAATGAATGTTATTTATAAACAAAATAGAAAGTATTACATTTAGACAGACGCAATATCAATATAGTCTTGTAGATTTTAAAAATGTGGTGTGTATAACAAAAATAAATGCACTACAGTAAACACGGCTACGATGCACGATATGATAACATGCTGCACGATGAAACCCTGAGTACACAAGAGATATCACAGTAACTAATGTGAGTTGCAGGATAACGTTTTCATTTGTGTAATGTGTGTATCATAACAGGCTGTGTAATGAACCTCCGAGTGCAAAATAGACATCGCAGTAATAATGAAAATGTGGGATAACATTTTCAATTGTGTAATGAGTGTGCAATTCAGACTTGCAAAAATGCCCTCTGAATGTTTGCACCGTCTGGGTCGTGGAAAAACCTGGGTGCACTACAAATCCCATATTAGTCGCTGCATCACCAGTCATTCTAGTTGATCGTGTGGCAGAGTTGCCACAAAGCTTGTCAAAAAGCATTTCATACACTGCCTTTTCATTTTGAGTCGTGTGTCATTCCAGTTATTGGTACACTTATTTTGTACATATCGTGTCTGTGCAGAGCTCTTTAAGCAGAACTTTCAGATCATTCGACAAGCAAGCATTCCGTTTCACATGAGCTACACTCCCTAATGATCGTGCCACTAAGAGTTTTGCAAGTTAATATTATTTGCAAGTCATGGTGATGTGCTATTAAGCAACTGTAGGAGGCAAAATGGAATGTTAACTTTCTGGATGCCCAAATGATATTTCTCCTGCTGCCATATGTTGCACAAGGGGTCAAAAACCACAAGAGCTCTCTTCCTGTGGTTTTGTTTATTTTGCTCTGCCATTTACAGTGTAACCAATAGAACGAAATGAAATAAAAAGAAAAGAACTTATGACAATGAAAATTACATGAGTGCTGATCGATTGAGAAACAATTTAGACACAGAAGTAGTGGGGAAGATAAAATGTAGTGATCACAGATTAGTAAAGGCAAAGATTGTACTTAACCTAAAGAGGGCAAGAAGTAAATTATTTACTAGAAAAAAATGCAATCTAGAGGTAATCAGAGCGAAGAACGAAGAATTTAAAGTAGCCCTAAGCAACAAGTTCGAGGCCTTAGGCGAAAACGGTGACGATGTAGAAGAAATGAAGAAAACCATAACGAAAACAATCCTTGAAACAGTGATAGAAGTCGGGGGTAAAACAACTAAGCAAACAACAAGTAAGTTCTCCCAGTCTACCAATGAATTAATAAAAAAATGCCAACAAATGAAAGTAACTTCACCAAAAGATAAGATTGAATTCGCAGAACTGTCAAAATTGATCAGTAAAGCCAGGCAAAGATATGTAAGAGATTTTAACACGAGAGAAATAGAGAAAGCTGTAGAGAAAGGCACCAGCATTGAAAGTCAAAAAGAAACTGCAGTTAGGGCGAAACAGAATGCATGCGCTAAAAGATAAACAAGGTAACGTTATCAACAGGTTCAACGAAATAGTAAAAGTAGCAGAAGATTTCTACTCTGCTCTGTAGAGTTCTCAGACTGACCATACAACCTTAATAGAAATAGAATCTGAGGAGGACACTGAAATTCCATGCATAACCGCTGACGAAGTCAAAAAAGCTGTCAAAGGCATGTCCCGCGGTTAAGCAGCCGGTGAAGATGGCATAACAGCCGACTTGAATTAAGACGGAGGAGATATTGTACTTGAAAAACTTGCATCGCTCTTCACGAAAAGTGTCAAGACATGTAGTATACCACGCAGTTGGAAAAATGCGAATATAATCCTTATCCACAAGAAAGGTGACATAAAGGAGTTAAGGAATTATAGACGAATTAGCCTACTCCCAGTAATATACAAGCTAATTACAAAAGTAATTTCTACGAGGATAAGAGAAACACTCGACTTTAATCAACCTAGAGAACAGGCTAGATTTAGGAAAGGTTACTCGACAATGGACCACAGCCACGCTATCAACCTAGTAATTGAGAAATACGCGGAATATAACAAACCTATTCATATGGCGTTTATCGACTACGAGAAAGCATTTGACTCGATGGAAATACAAGCAGTTCTAGAAGCTCTACGTAGACAAGAGGTACCTGACATGTACGTGAAAACCATCAACAACATATACAAAGATTGCACAGCCACACTACTCCTACATGAGAGAAGCAGAGAAATCCCGATCGGGAGAGGTGTGAGACAGGCAGATACGATATTCCCGATGCTATTCACTGCATGTTTAGAGGAAATCTTTAAACGCCTAGAATGGGAAGACAAGGGAATTCAAACAGACGGAGAATATCTCAGCAATTTAAGATTCGCAGACGACATTGTGCTCTTTAGCAATCATGGAGACGAACTACAAAACATGATTCATGACCTAAACAGGGAAAGTATTAAAATTGGATTAAGAATGAATAGGCAAAAGACCAAAGTTATGCTCAATAGCCTAGCTCAGGAACAGGAATTTAAAATCAACAATGAACCCTTACAACGTGTAAACGAATACGTATACCTGGGACAGTTAATAACAGGAAGTCCTAACCATGAAAAAGAAATTCTCCGTAGAATAATGTTGGGCTGGAGCGCATTCGGAAGGCATTACGAAATCATGACTGGAAACTTACCGCGCTCAGTAAAACGAAAAGTATTCAATCACTGCATTCTCCCAGT
The DNA here is from genome assembly GCA_013339685.2 of Hyalomma asiaticum. Taxonomy (NCBI): domain Eukaryota; kingdom Metazoa; phylum Arthropoda; class Arachnida; order Ixodida; family Ixodidae; genus Hyalomma; species Hyalomma asiaticum. Next base: position 158,284 of record JABSTT010001714.1, read on the forward strand.
ACTAACGTACGGTGCAGAAACGTGGAGGATAACGAAAAAACTAGAGATAAAACTAAGGAGCACGCAACGTGCAATGGAAAGAAAAATGTTGGGGGTAACACTAAGAAATAAAAAACGAGCGGAATGGATCAGAGAACAGACAGGAATAGCCGATATTATTATATCAATTAAAAGAAAGAAGTGCACCTTGGCAGGACATGTCATGAGGAGGAAAGATAACAGATGGACAGTAAGAGCGACGGAATGGATACCAAGAGAGGGAAGGCGTAACACAGGCAGGCAAAAGGTTCGATGGAGCGATGAAATTAAAAACTTTGCAGGCATAAAGTGGAACCAACTCGCTCAGGACAGGGTGGATTGGAAATCGTTGGGAGAGGCCTTTGTCCTGCAATGGACCTAAACAGGCTGATGATGATGATGATGATGATGACTCGGAACTACCAGAGGCAATGAACAACCCAAGTAAAATTGGCCGACCATCGCCTTTTGGCCAGTGTTGGTCCTCGCTCGGCTACAGGTTCTGTGCCGACTCAGTTGCCGTAAGTGTTCGGGTAGTACACGGGCGGGCATAGGCTTCCGACCACATCGGCGCTAGCTTGGCCATCGACGGCGGCACGAGGTAGCTGGAGACTGTAGCGCCGAGCGCGCGCTTTTGTGCTGGCCAGAGGGCTCGTTTGTGCGTCGGCCAAACGTGCTTGACCGAGTGCGGTGGTGGAGTGCCTTTTATTTCCATTTCACAGCCATCGGAGTTTTTTTCTTTTCGCCTTGCCTGCAGAGGGCAAGGGCGCCGGAATGGCTCGAGTAGCAGCAGCCTCTCAGCTACGAAATTCTTGAGATCTCCGTATACTTAGAGTAACATAGACCACAGGAGTGACTATCTTAGGTTCTTTACATAGATCACACGAATGACAATCATTGCTTCCTTAAACAAACACTCAACAAGTACTGAGCCCCAAAGATTCCACTAGAATATTGTAGCACCGAGCACTGCTTATCGAAAGAAAAGTAATGTCGGTGCGAAGCACGCAAGAAACAATACGCCAGGCCTATCACCCTAAGAATGCTTCGGCGCGAACTATTTTAGAAGCAGGCAGCCTCCTTCATTTGGGGATCTGTAGCGACCCTCAGCCATTACTGATGAATACGCACTTTGTCCTGTTTTTCCCTACTGCAGGGTGCAAGTACCGACGAGTTGAAGAAGAGAACAAAACACGACCGCCATTGCTCATCAGTAGGTGAATTCTTCGTATGAGCCGAGGTGGTCGTGCACAGGTACAATTTAGACTATGACGAAGTCTTGCACTGGTAAAAAAACACTACCGCAAATGCATTTTGCATTATCATGATATTGTACCAACCCCTCAAACGACCAGAAACCTGTAGCGACTACGAATTCAAAGCACAGTAACCGTCTCGGACTGGGGTCCAAAACAACAACAAGCAGTCGGCTTCATCCCCGGCGTCGTCTATAATGCGCGCGGTTCCACAGAGATACACGGAGAGCAGGAGGAGCCGTGCTTTTTTCTTCCTTTTTTTTTTCAGTAGACGCCCCACTACTCACCCCACCCCGCTGCGTCTAACCTCAAATCTTCGCCCCTCGTTCGCACTGATACACGGCTTCGCTCTGTGTCGTTTCCGGTCGTATCGCGCACGCCGTTTTTTTTTCCTCGTGTGTGCGTGCGTGTGTGTGGGCGTGGGCGTGTCCTTAGGAAGCTGCTGGGGACGGGCGATTTGTGGAAAAGTCTTCATTCCAGTCTTGCAAGCGCCTCGTGTTGTGTCTTCTGAGGGCTCCTGGCAAGAAGCTGCAAGCGCGGTGCACACACTCGCAAAGTGGTTTTGAAGAGGAAAACGCTAACTCTGCAACCCTTGAAGACAGGAAGGCTCGACGACACCCCATAGTGCGCTCTGTACAACTTCGACCACCTGGACGTTGACGTCGCACACTCGAGGATTTGTAGCGTATCGCCTCGATCGAACGTTCCTCTTCATGCACTCGCTTGGCTTGCCGTTCGGATTGAGGATCTCCAAAATTTTTCTAGGTAAGTATAGGATGTTCCCCGTCATGTTTATCCTTTCGCACGTATTTTTGTCACGGCGTGCATCACCGCCTTTAGGGCGCGTGTCAGTTACACTCATGTGTGGTGATGGAAAAATGTAAGGTGAGCGTCGCTGGTGCCGCGTAACAGCATTGAAGCCGCAAGTGTCGGCCCAACGCGTGATCTCCTCGTAAGAACACCTGTTCGTTGTAATGCGGCGATGCTACGGCAGCGCAGACGCACAAATTCACTAAGGCTCTCAGAGGTCATGTAGCACGACATAATTACCGAAAAAAGGAATCGCAAGGACCAACTCTCTAGTTAAGACTGTCTGTGTGAATTTGCTTCCTCCGTAAGCGCATGTCTTCAGGCTCCTTTTGTTGCTTACGCTCAAGCGTGTCGCATTCTTGCTCCACCACTTAACATAAACGAACATCAATTATTTTACTATGTTCCATTTGTTTGATGGTAAGTGATTATGAAACAAAAAAAGAAGGATGACCATTACTTTTTCTTACATTTCGTGCCGTTGCACTTTGATACGGGCAGGACGGCGTGTGTTGTTTGTTTTCTTCTCTTAAATCTTATTTTGTGGCTATTTAGGAAGTTTCATCATCATCATCATCATCAGCCTGTTTAGGTCCATTGCAGGACGAAGGCCTCTCCCAACGATTTCCAATCCGCCCTATCCTGATCGAGTTGGTTCCACTTTATGCCCGCAAACTTTTCTTTATTTCATCGCTCCATCTAACCTTTTACCTGCCCCTGTTGCGTTTTCCCTCTGTCGGTATCCGATCCGTCGCTCTTACTGTCCATCTGTTATCTTGCCTCCTCATGACATGTCCTGCCCAGGTCCACTTCATTCTTTTAATTGATATAATAATATCGGCTACTCAGGATTTTCTTCTGGTTTCCGTCTGGTACTATATTTAAAGGCGCTGTGCGGTCTAGCTTAAGCCGAAATTTGAAAGTAGCATAGCTGTTCCCACATTTTTCTCTTTTTTTTTGTTCTCAAGGAATTGTAAACGTTTCGGAAATTGCGAAAACCGCTTATGCAGCAATCTTGAAAAGTTATGAAGTGTAGTAAATTTTGCCCGTGCTTATTTTTGCTTCATGTACTAGCAAAAATAAAAGCTAGATTTGTTGCGCCAACGGGCGGCGCATTTCGGCGATACCAGCTTGACGAACCGCAAGAAAGAAATAAACAAATTCATTTCGGATTCTGATTCAAGCACGTTCCATTGCGCTCCGGCTAAATTCCAGTTCGCATAAATAAAAATCTATGACGGTCCGTGAACCTGTTCTCAACAATGAACCAGCTCACGAAGCATTTGGGCAAGGTAAAATCAACACGTTCTACACTTCTGGCTTAATTATGCTAACTCAAACACCCCTGACAGCACTGCTCAGACGCCTACACAGCCTGCACTCATATGTTTCCCACTACTCGTATTTTGATGTCTTCACTTAATGTTTTTAATCATTTGGTGTGGAGAGCTGATGGGCCAACCGTAAGCTTTATAAGGATGCGGGAGAAAGTGGCCGTCGACAGATTGGAAACCGACATTCATGTATTTATATAAACTAATTTCAGTGGATATAGCTACAACTGATATGGCCAAGAACGAGACCGTGAATAAGTCGAAAAAGAAGTACAAGCGCTGAGTACACAAATATTTTAGACAATTGCTTAGTCCGAAAAATCCTTGTGACCCCCAGTCGATTCTACGTCCACCGCTCGACGTCGAATTTGCCCTTTCGTACGCGAGATGGTTCTATTTTATGGCTGCGCGCACTTCCTTATTTCATCAACCCTCACAAACAGGCAACGCGGAATGTACTAACAGCCCCGCCACGGTGGTCTAGTGGCTAAGGTACTCGGCTGCTGATCCGAGGGTCGCGGGATCGAATCCCGGCCGCGGCGGCTGCATTTCGATGGAGGCGAAATGTTGAGGCCCGTGTGCTGTGCGATGTCAGTGCACGTTAAAGAACCCCAGGTGGTCAAAATTTCCGGAGCCCTCCACTACGGCGTCTCTCATAATCAGCACTGGTTTTGGGACGTTAAACCCCACAAAACAACAACAACAACGGAATGTACTAACAGAGTACAATAACTGATTCGTAATCAAAATCCCATCTCAACCTAATAAATAGGAACAGACAATAATACTTTGAAACGAGTGTCAAGTTGATGATCGCAAACAGTCGAGATTGTCAACATACTCCCTCTAGGCCTACAAAGAGCAGCTCAAGGGACTGTCAGCGCCAGTACCCGGAGCGTCGGAGAGGAGACTCGCTCCTTTGCAGCCGTTTCGTGGCCAGCTTGTGGAAGAAATTCGATATCCGCTTCGGCACGGCGAACGCGGTGAGCATTCATCACGGTGTGCGTGCAAGAGGGAACTCCTTGGTTTCGGCGGCTGCATTTGTTCGCCTTCACTGACACTTTCGAGCAAGAGAGCCCGGACCCCGCTGCCACACGTGCTAACGATCCGCATACCATGCTTATCTTTGGAGGCATAGCGACTCCGTGACCTTGTGGCGGCGGGGTCCGCCCGAGAAGTAACACACTGCCTTTCGAACACACGGCCTCCGGTTCGGGAAAGCAAAGGGGGCACTTTCCCCCCTCAAGCCGCACCATCATCCACAGAACTGTTACTATTATATGGCTCTGTTTTGCTTATTTTGTTATTCATTGTGTTTGCTGCATGAAAAAGTGCTTGTCATGCGCCTTTATCATGTGGGTAGTCGCGCCGTTCTCATTTCCTCGTCAGAAAACTGCCTGTATTCTTATCTTGAACATGTGTTTACGCTTTTTGTTTACATGTATTTTCGTTGGAGTTTCCGAAGGAGCAGCTTCCCGGAGGCGTCGGCTACCGTATGCAAGGTCGCTAAAACGTGGCTCATTGGTGCATATTACAGGGACGGATGGCCACAACAGAAGACGTCTATGATTGAAAGCCGTTGGTTATGATTGATGTCGTTCAAAAATAAATATATTGTTTGAAAAATAATTGTTTCCGCTTGGTTTTAACTGGTCGATGCCGCTGAAGGTGTTTCTTAGAGCAGCAGCAGCATTTACCAGGTTTATGGCCGCGATGTGTGCAGCAAGTACAAGTGGGCCCTGTTATTTATTTTTGACAGCGCAATTAAAATTGCTTGTTGGAAGAACATCTGAATTATTTTTTGTTCTCATCATTTGAAGCATTAATAAGCAAAATGTTTTTCTAGTCCCTGGCGTTTGCTTCAAGCGCTGTGTGAATTTGAGTCGGAGCGGATAAACTATCCCTTATTTCAATAAATAGCTCAAAATAATATAGCTTTATATGAATTTAATTTACCATATTTAGCGGTGAATAATCCCGGAAGCGCAGTGGCCGTGCTCCTGCCACCGTCGGCAAGTGCTCGGGCCGCGCGTGTGGCCCGAGGCTGGCCCTTACAAGGACAGCCGGAAAACATGACGTCGTCTCGAAACCGTTGGCCGACCAGTTGGCGACGGTCGGCAAACAGCCCGGCCACTAGCAAAAAACGAGATCGGGCCCAACTTTCTTGCCGACGTCGGGCCGGCTAGCTTTTGAATGGCCACTGACGTCGGCCCTACCTACTGCCGAGTTCATTTTTTCGCCCGGGAAGTTGACGAAAATGTACAAGACTGTAAATTGAGTACAAATTTCAATCATAAGTGGAACACCTGAGTAATTACTACTGAAATTAAATTTCACAGGCATGGTACTACTGCGAAAGCATTACATGTTCATAATTATAAACATACAATTGTAGACACCGTAGGTTCACCAAAGGAATTTAGTGATAAGAATTGTTTGGTAAGACAGAAGCAGGTGGTCTTTTTGAGATGTCGCCAAGCAGGTGTGGTACTATAAAAGGCTGGTGGACGTAGTAGCTTTGGCCAAAGAAAATGGCTGAACTAGCATAAGGAAGTAATGCTAGGTAAGCCTGAATGGCTGTCGGGCATATGCACTGTCTCCAGGAATTCAACACAACTCTGTGCCTACTTTGGATGAGCAGAATGGTTGGCAAGCAGTTAGCACACCTCCTTGCATCTGTCATTTGCTGGCCTCAGCGCCTTGTTCAGCAAGTTTTCATGCTGCCAAGCAGCATTGCTTTTGCCCTTTAACGTAGGTAATAAGCTCAGCTCGTCAAATATTTACTTGCAATTAAGGCAAATGATAAGGCCAGCTTGTACAGCTCTTTTTGGTTGTTAGCACTGGCCTGGAAACAAGTTCGAGTGTCTTCAGCTCTTTCAGGTGGTATGCTTTTATACTACGCCTGTTGTACATAATATCTGGTGCAGCAGAGAGACAATTGAATAAAGTAGTTAAGAGCACATTCTTGTTATGTTGTCAGCTGACAGTTTTAAATTATGTTCCCCAGGATGACCGTGCACTTCTGCGACATCCGTAGTAATTTGCAAAGTATGCCTTGCATGTATATACAATGTTTCTTATGTTGTAACCTGTACATTAGAAGAGCTCAATCATGACGCCACGCATTTGAAGTTAATAAAAGGCAGAAACACCAGGCTGGGCATGTCGAACACACTAAAAAAATACACGCATATCTACGGAGTGAATGATGATGAGTGGTCGAAGCTCTGGAGGTTCATCGGTAAAAACCGTGAATCTTCCGTGAATCTTGCCCAGCACATCATCAAAGACGTGACAGACACTGTGAGTATATATAGAAGAAATTTGTTATTCGTGAGCCGTGATCTTCCGTTTTATATATTTATTTATGTGTAAATACTGCCAATCCCGAAGGGATCATAGCAGGAGGGCATATACAATATTAGAATACAAACCAGCACAAATCTTGGTACACTGGCAATACATGTACTTTGAAATAAAGTGGCAACAATAGCGATTAGTAACACGTTGAACCTAAAATTAAAATGGGTTCGCACGGTAATAAAAGCGTGGTGTAAGGAAAGTAAGCATTCCACACAGTGGTGCCGTAACGCGAAGCGAGAAAAACATGTAGTGCACTTCCAGACATTTAAACGGTAAAAAAAGGGCATTTTTACACAGTAGTGCTGCAGTGCGAGGCAACAAATACATGCTAAGGCACTTTAATTAAAGCAAAAAGAAATAAGAACAACAGAAAAATCCGTTTAGAAAAGAAGAGGCAGACAGGTCAGTACGAGGGGGAAGGGAAAAAAAGGATGAACCGGAAATATTCAACAGAACTCAAGATTCGCTTTCAAGTGCAGTTAGAAACTGTGTTAATGTTGTGCTTTCTAAGATATGTAAAGGAAGGCTATTCCATTCTGTTATGGTCAATGGAAAAAAAAGAATTTTTGAGGCAGTCTGTATGGAATGCGTAGTCAGTGAGCGTGGTTATTTCTTGTAGGACGTGTTTGTAACCTAGATATGTAGTTAGTTACATCGATATTTAGTTTGTCATGTATAAGTAAGCACACGAATTTAAGTATAGCTAGTCTAGCTCTGCGCTGAAGAGTGTCTATGCCAGCGGTTTCCATCTGTGCAGTTGGTGATTCATGGGGCGCCTAACCTGTTAAAAATGAACCTAATTGCCTTTCTTTGTACGGCTTCAAGTTTGGTGATGTCTTGTTAGTAAAGGGCAACCATGCGATGTTTGCGTACTCCAGTTTGGGTCTAACAAAATCATTATAAGCCAATAGTTTGGTCTCTGAGGGGGCTGATCGAAGGCGGCGTCGGATGAAAAACAGTCGCTTGAGTGCGGATGCCGATATGCGATTAATATGATTACTCCATCTGAGGTCCTCACTTATAGTTAATCCTAGGTACTTGTGTTCGGTGACAGCGCTGAGTTCCGTGTCACCAATTTTATATGGAAATAATGATTTGTTATTTTTTCTCGAGATTATCAGTAGGTTGATTTTTTAGCATTTAACGTCATCTGTCAGTCAGAGCACCATTCCATGACAGTTTGTAAAGCGCGGTCAAGGGATAGATGGTCTTCACGCGTGTTAATTGTCTTATAAATAATGTAGTCACCGGCAAACAATCTGATGTTGACATGTATATTGGCAGGCAAGTCGTTAATGAAGATTAAGAAGAGGACTAGAGCCAGTACACAACCATGTGGAACACCGGATAATACTTCGGCATACTGACCATCCATTTGCAACAAACTGTACCCGATCTGTTGAGTAATCGGCTACCCAATTGATTATGGGGCCATCATCTAGCATTAACTTAAGCTTATAAATTAACTTCTCATGGGTTACTTGGTCGAAAATCTTTGAAAAGTCTATCAACAAATCGCAAGGTACCATTTAAAACAGGGAATGTCGCGGGAGCCAACGTTTCGACAAGCGGACTTGTCTTCGTCAGGGCGGCCTGGCGTCTTCGTCAGGCCGCTCTGACGAAGACGCCAGGCCGCTTATTTATTACCTGTTACAAATTTATTACCTGTTACAAATTTAGTGACTATGGGCCCCTGGCTGCTACTAAGACCAGTTAGATCACTCATAAGCCACAGTAACCTGGTGCAACTCTGTAATGCTGAAATTCTTGCCTATACGAGTGTGTGTGGATACCAAGGGTTAAATATAGCAACAATGCCACACATCTGCCACTATGTCCTTCACTGTCCACAGCAGTTATTGGAACATTAAGCCTAAATTACTGTCCAGTATAGTACTGGATTCTCGGCTAGAATAAGCCTTCGCAAATTTTGCCTCCTTTGTTGCAGTGCTCCCTGTTATGCGTCACATGACTTGTTACACTCTCGTTGAGTGTTCTTGTTCTAGTATCTGCCACATAAGAACTACTTGGTGGTGCCTTTTTTTTATAATGTGGGAGCTGTGAGCATCGTGCTGCTTACCTTATGCAATTTCTGTGTGTTTGCTGGCTGCCTGCATTGTTGCTGCTTTGTGATTAATGCCCATCTAAAATTTATGTGTGGTTTCTTACCAGTGTCAATTTGCCATGCCTAGCTGCGCACATGGTGCAAGCCTTGCTTGTTTAGTGCCTATCATAAAGATGTAAAGAACAGTTAGCAATAGACTGATCTCACCGTGAGTTCCACTACGCCGCCGCTGCCGCAGTGCACGCCTGTACTTGGAGTACTCAGTTCGTTCAGCTGCATAGCTGCTGCAGTGGCACGCTGTGTTTATGAGCTTTAGTAGCTTTATGTGAATGAGGCTGGATGGTTGGGCTATGTGTCGACATTCCACAACTTGCAGCAAAATGACCTCAGTGTTTCTCCTCTTTCCTAAGGATATCATGCTCTGAACGGAATCGGTAGGACAATCAGCAGAATTGGACATAGCATCATGTACAGCACCCTTCTTGTGGAAGTTAGCGAGTTCCGTGTGTTTAATGTATGGCACTTTAGCAGCCTGCGATTGTGTCAAAACAGAGTGGTTGCATGATCGGCAAGCCGTTAAAGAACTGTGATGCTCTACAAAGCGAGCTCAATACGACTGCCACTCAAGGTGGCAGACTGGACAACGCTTGTTTTTTCCCCTTTTCATTAAGGAAAGTATTGGCCAACAAAATGCAGTGATGCTTAAACTGACCGCATAAAAAATCAGTGACGACTGCAAATCGCCTATTGCGAGCCTGTGAACAGACCGCTAAAAAAAAATGTAGAACTGGGAATGTCGCAGGAGGCAACGTTTCGATAAGTGGACTTGTCTTCGTCAGGACTGCGGCTCTTCTAGTTTCTATTATGAACCTGTGATAAAAACCAAGCACAGTGCATGCACAGCGCACGGTGCGTAGCGAAAGCTCATGTGTATATACCTACGTCGTAGCTAGCGGCACTCCCGATATTTTGCTGTTCCCTTCAACCTTTCACATAATTATGAGCAGAAGGTAGAGTGGCAACAACGGTAACAAAACTTAGAATGTTATGGGTGTTGGCGGCTTTTAGTAATGAACCGCCCACTGCTTTCGAAGCGGTGAAGGCTTAGTGATATCTTCGCATAGCAAACAGCTGACCGCTGCAGGCGGCCAAAGTGAGCAGCCACTTATCCGTTCCTATGCTCCCTATGCTGAACAACACAAATGCAGTCATGCAATGCTTTATCCAATTACTCATGTGTGCTTTTTGCTAAACGGTGTAGGCGACAGTATTTGGTGTTCCGGAATGTCGTAAGCAAGATATAACAAAACAAACCAGTCAGAAGGTGACCGCAGCCTTTTCTCGCGGATCTTTGAAATGGACAGAAACATTCAGAAAGATCATAAAGTTCAGATAACAGGTCGTAAATATCTGTAAATATCATCCAACACCTGCCTAGCTCCTGTGAATTCATGTGAACGTTCGTAGTAGCAAATAAAAACGAGACCTTTTTCTTCCTTGTCCATCACTCCACTTTGAAAGTCATGGACATCTCTGTGCATTTTGTTTCAGTTGCGTTCTGTGCACTACAGCACTATCACATGAAGTGGTTTGTTTTCATATGACAACAGCAATGCGCTGATGCGTTTTACACTCGGCTATTACGGGCTCATTACGATGGTGTATGGTCACTGCCACCACCAGTTTAAGTAACTGCAACAGCTGCAATGTAAAAAAACGAACTTCTTGGTTCTTGTGCAGACTTGAACTTTGCAGGAATAAAGTAAGACTGAAAGGAAAGGTTAACAGAGCACAGAGGAAAATCTAGCTAATACGCCGCTGCTGTCAGTGTATATAAGCCGTCATCTGGGATTCTGGTGGGCAGAATTTTGACCACCTGGGATTCTTTGACGTCCAGTAATATCGCACAGTACATGGGCTTCATCTTTTCGCCTCCATTGCAGTGCAGCCACAGCTTCCAGGATTCAATCCCGCTACCTTCGTATCCACACATGAGTGCCATACCCACTAGACCACAGTGGCAGGGCAGATTTCTTTGTTAGAAACAAACTAATGATGCCAAGGAAAACATAGGGCAAGTTGGACAGCAGCCATCTTACAAAAAATATGTTCTACGAGCCGTCGTCTGGCACAAAGTATTCCATACTCATCGCCATGGCAACGAGTGGTGGTGTCTAGCACTCCTGGGATTGTACACTCATGAGTACCCAATAATGTGGACGGGAGAATAACTGCCTTAGCAGCTCATTCGGTAGAGCATTGGACACGTTATCCGAAGGTTGTAGGTTTGCTCTTTACCAGAGGTGGGCGTGTGTGTTTGACCACTTAATTCCTTTCCATCTATTCCATAATTACTACAGTACATAAAAAAACTACAATTTCCCCTATGCCTTTCTTGGCTTCATCTGGAGTAAAAAAAAAACTTAAAATATTTTGAAGAGCTGAAATTTCCTTTCACAATATCGGGCTGTATGGGAAGCATGTTGCATATTCTGCACAATGGTATACTCAATGCTAATGTTACTTTAATGAGCTGTTATCAGGTGACATCGTTGATTGATTTCTGGGGTTTGACATCCCTAAACATGCACTGACAATCTCCGACATTGCAGCTCAGTTTCAATCACCCACGCCAGAAAGTGGACCTGGCGTTATGATCTTGGCTGCCATTGCTACGTCGCAGTGAGCTCCATGGCCTTAATATTGAGCAATAAGTGTCGCTACTGTACGTTTAGTTATTGTCGGATTTTATCCAATGCATTATTTAAAACCTGGAGCAGTTAGTCGAGCACTCAAAATAGGTGAGCTGAAGTCAGACAGATATAAACGCAGTGGAGTAGGAAGGCACAACTCCAATTTTCGGAGTGGATCCTTCAGTTTTTATGGGATAGCCGGCTCTCACGTGGCCTACATTCCCATGTTTCCACATTTAAAAAACAAACTCCAATTTTTTAGTTTTGTCGTTTTCTTACAACTTCTCCATTCTCACCAGGAATAGAAAAGTGGTTATAACACAAACCCATTTTTTCAGTTTTGCTCAACCTAATATGTGCCGGTAGTGTCCCTATAAATGAGGGAACTCCTATACCACACTGTTTTTGTCTTTTTCAGGTGCCACACTGCTGTCCGAGGCCACTCTGAAGAAGAGTCAAAGAAGGCCACAAAAGGTTTGTATGGCTGTTCCAGAAAACTAGCAAGCTGAGAGGACCGAGGAGAAATAAACAAGTCGGCCATTTTTTGATATCAAAACTACTGTGCCTTGCAGCCTGCCATTATTTCTCGGGCATAAAAAAGTGTGCACATTTTGATCCACAGTACATTTTAATTATAGCACAATCGTACTAAGATTAGTAACATCCGCTGTTTTGGCAACACTGTAGCCGTGCGAAGTTATAGTATGTGGCACCGATCGGTTGGTGGCAGATTACAGAAAACTAGCCAGATACACCAAACCATGCCAAACTGGCCGGGTAAACCAGATCACACCAAAACACGCCAAACTGGCCGGGCACACCAGATCACACCAAACCACGCCAAACCGGCCGGATACGCCAGATCACACCAAACCATGCCAAACCAACCGGATACGCCAGATCACACCAAACCGGCCGGGTACACCAGACACGCCAGAACCCGTGTCCGAATTTCTCCTCTCATGTGAACGGGTAAAACGCACCAGACCCGGTCTGGTGGGTTTTTCGACTGGGAAGCACTAAAGACACACTTTAACTTTACACTCCTTGCCTTCGCTTCTCCTTCATTCAATAAATAACAATAAAGACGAAATAACAATTAAGCATTCACGCGATACCCCCAACACTCTGCGACGCATTCACTCGAGTTCCCCCTGTGGGAAGGTGCGGGCGGCATTTTTTTTTCTCGTATGTCATTTTTGTGTCTGAGTAAGCTATGCCTGGATATTTCAACCATCAAGAGGTGATGCCACAAGCAGACATTTTTCATCCTGCATCCAACCGTCGGCACTTCAGGTAGCTGTAGCAGAGCACAAGCCACAGACACTGTTCCCTTCAACGAAGGACCCTACTATATTGTAACAAAATCATTAACAGGGAAAAAATACAGCTTTTCCTTGGCAGTTTGTCAAGTTTTTTTCTATGCGGCTGCAGAGTACAACTACGTGTCAGTGCTGAAGTGGTGGACCTTAAACATGTTTGCAAATTGCAGGGGTTTTACATGCCAACCCAGAATATGATTGAGGCACACTGTAGTGGAGGGCTCTGAGAATTTTCACCAGCTGGAGTTCTTTGACGTGCGCCCATAGCACACAGCACATGGGCCTCGAGAATATTCACTTGTATTGAGAAGGTGACCACAATGGCTTGGTTCGAGCACACATTCTTATTAAAAATTAAGCCGAGCACCAGAACCACACTACCACCGCCGCAGCCATTCGTTAGCATTTTTACTGTATTGCTGTCGTGATACAGAGAGTTTACAAAACTTGATGCTGGGCGACTTGGTTCATACTTGGTAGATAAACTATGGAAGCGCACACACAAAAACACGGAATCAGTGAATAAGGGGCCCACTGTAGTAGAAATATGGTTCAATAAAACTTGCTGCTGGGCGAGTTGGTTCATACTTGGTAGATAAACTATGCAAGCGCACACGCAAAAACACGGATTGAGGAGACACGGACGAGAGCAAACCAAAATGTTGATAGTTGACGACGACGGAAAAGCAGAAACATTGAAGAAAGGAACCACTGTAGTAGAAATATGGTTCAATAAAACTTGCAGCTGGGCGAGTTGGTTCATACTTGGTAGATAAACTATGGAAGCGCACACGCAAAAACACGGACTCAGGAGACACGGACGAGCGCAAACGAAAAGGTTGATAGTTGACGACGACGGAAAAGCAGAAACATTGAAGAAAGGGCCCACTTTAGTAGAAATATGGTAGAATAAAACTTGCTGCTGGGCGAGTTGGTTCATACTTGGTAGATAAACTATGGAAGCGCACAAATAAAAACACGGACTCAGGAGACACGCAAGAGCGCCAACCAAAGGGTTGATTGTTGACGACGACGGAACACCACATTTCTACTACAGTGGGCCCTTTCTTCAATGTTTCTGCTTTTCCGTCGTCGTCAACTATCAACCTTTTCGTTTGCGCTCGTCCGTGTCTCCTGAGTCCGTGTTTTTGCGTGTGCGGGCTCCTGCCTTCTTCAATGCTTTCGCAGCGTTTTTGATCAAGTCCGCGTCTAATATTGTTCTCAACAGTTCCGTGAAGCCACAAGGATTCTGCGGATACCTCATTTCAAGGTGTGTGAGACTTTATTAACGTTTTACAAGCGCCATTGCGGACACCCCTGCAGACGTGCCCCTGCGTCCCTGCCCCTGTGGACGCGTCCCGGCGTCCGCGCCCCTACGGACGCGCTTGGGGCCTGAAAAGTCTCGTCGCTAACGTCTGAAGATAGAATACCAAGTTACCGGAGAAAACATATCACCCAACGAGGTTTCCGAAGAGTTCGGGTGGCAGCAGGCCAGCTCTAGAAGGGCAACCGCACGCCGGACCGCGACTAGCCCTAACGTAACAGCTGATATGTCGAGACGCAACGAGGCGGCCTCAAGGGAACGTGGAAATGTTAAAGCAAAGATTATTCGCGCCAGTAGGATGCCACAACTGCCCAAGGAAGACTTCAAGATTATAATCCGACCCAAAGGAGGTCTCGACATTGCCAAGACCGGTCCCACCGTCGTGGCTGATGCAATCCTCCTTGCTGCCTCGCTCAGACAAGAAGATCAGGACACCGACACAATCTGCCCCAACCTTCAGCAAAACATAATCGTGGCTAGTACGCCGAAAAGAGCAAATGCCGACAAATACGTGCGCATCAAGCAAATTAAAGTCATGGAACATACTTACAATATCAGTGCATACGAGGCTGCGCCCCACACCACCTGTAAGGGAGTGATTAGGGGAGTCCCCCTCCTCGATGGACCTTCTACTATCGACTCCAAGATCGTGAACGAACGCAACCCATTGGCCCTTGCGGCCAAACGAATCGGCACCACAACTACCGTCATTGTTGCATTCGATGGACTAAAAGTACCGAACTTTGTTCGATATGGCCCAACTCTCGTGCGCTGCTCGCTATACCGCAAGCAAGTCGACATATGCTACGCCTGTGGTCGTCTCGGTCATCGAGCGGACGCGTGCCCTACTCCCGGCAACCCCATATGCCGCGGTTGTGGGATACCCAAGCCAGACATGTCCCACCAGTGCACCCCAAAGTGTAAGCTCTGCGGCGGCGAGCACCAGACAGGCGACAAGGAATGCAAGCAGAGATTTCAGATGCCATACATCGTAAGAAGACGACGCTGGGACAGAGCGCGTGCTGCTGCAGAGATGGAAAACGATGAAGGCCGAAGCACCGAACCAAGCGTTAAGCCACAACCCAGCACGGCACAGGAGTACCCAAGCCTACGACGTCCTCGCTCAACCTCCAGAAGTCGCCCAGCGTCTAGGGGGAGATCCAGGTCCCTGTCAAGCCCCAGATTCAGTTCCCGAGGACCGAGTCAACCCGCAAACGTCGACGTCCCCACGAACCAGGCTGGAGCTGTCAGCTGGGCCAGCACAGTCAAGGGATCTCAAAAGGTAACATCGGGGTCACTTCCAGAGCATGACAACAGGTTAGATAATCAAAATAGTGCTAGCACAGCCAGTACCAGGGAAATCACTCAACTCAAAAGAGAAAACGCGCTCATGAAAGAAACTATCCAGAAATTAATGCTCGAGATAGCTGAGATTAAAAAGAAAAACAATGGTACTGCTACTCAGTCATCGCAACCAGAAGCCTCCCCTGTCAGGAATGACGACTCCGATGACGCCCCAGCTTCTAAGAAAAGGGCAATAGCCACCGCTGATTCTGATAACGTGGCTACCAAGGTCAAATCTGAAGTAAAGGACCTGCTGGTCGCCATCAACGAAAGCATCAAGCAACTACAAACCACGCTATGCGCGATGCAGGGCACTATTAACTCGCACAACGAAAGGATGACCAAGATTGAGGCGTATTTAGACACCGTCGTAGCACCGGCGTTCGCAGGTGGCGCTACCGTTTCAACTGCATCGCTTGCACCAACTAATAGCGGCATATTGCAATCGCTTTTGCCGACCCAAGGCCTTCAGCGGGCAGACGATAGCAATGTTCATGATGGATCGCGCGTCTAGAAGCTTTTACATATGGCAATGGAACTGCAGGGGCTATGCCAGCAAAAAAGCCTCCTTGCAGCAACACATTAGAAACTCAGCTGATAAACCTAACGTTATAATCCTACAAGAAACACTATGTGCCTCGATTTCCCTCCCTGGTTTCCACCCAGTCGTCGCCCGCACGGAAGGCAGAGGTGTCTGTACGCTGGTATCCAAAAAATTAACATTTATAGAACATGACCTGGAGCTCAGCAACATAGAGCACGTCTTTGTAGAGATACTCCCACACGGAAAGTTTCGTCAAAGCATCTTCATCCTAAACCTATACAGCAGTCCTAGTAACCACAGGCAAAGATTTAAGGCACTCCTGAAGAAAGCACTGAACTTTGCTCACAACAACCGCTTAATAATTGGCGGTGACTTTAATGCCCCGCATTCAGCCTGGGGCTATCACTACGACACTCGAAAGGGGCTAGAGCTGTGGCAGGGCACACTAGACCTGGACCTAACGTTGATAACTGACAAGGCCTTTCCAACCAGACTAGGCACTTCAACCTGTAGAGACTCTACCCCCGACTTCACATTCGTCAAGAACGTGGAGGACCCCGTATGGACAAACTCGGCCACAGAATTAGGCAGTGATCATTACTTGTTAGTTACGCAGTTTCCAGTTAACCCCAACAGCAAGACACAAAGAGAATTCACTTGGACGGACTGGGATCTTTTTCGCCGTATTAGAAACAACAGGGCCCAGTCTCCTGCTTCTAATCGTCCCAAGCTTGATGCATGGATAGATCAAATCAAGCAGGATCCTTCCAGCTCTACCAAGACCGTTATGACAGATCTCCCCGTAAGGAGAATGGATAGCAGACTCGCCCATCTCATTGAAGCGAAACAATCCTTGTTAGCTCGATGGAAGACACAGCGCCTGAATAGAAGACTCCGCAAAAAGGTATCTGAGCTTAACAGAGACATTGAGGAACACTGTCGAGTGCTCAACAAACAGCAATGGGACGAGCTATGCAATTCCATCGATGGCCAGATGCGTAACGGCAAATCCTGGAACCTCCTAAAGCATCTACTCGACGACACCAATACCAAGTCTAACCAGAGGCATCGCTTGAGACGCATCCTGCATTTGGCCGTTAAGGGAGCCTCAGAAGAAAGAGTCATGCAGGACCTAGTCCACAGGTATCTCCCTACGGGACCTGCAGCGGCACACCCGGATTATAATGGCTCCCGGAATCCGAAGCTTGACTCTGAATTCAGCATAGAAGAAATACGAACGGCTCTACAAGCCCTTAATGGCCGATCTGCCCCAGGTCCTGACGGTATTACAAACAAACTCCTGCGTAATCTTGATGACCACTCAGTCAAGTATCTCACTGAAATAATCAATGACAGCTGGAATAGTGGTACCATGCCAGATGATTGGAAGACCTCGCATACTATATTAATCCCGAAACCCGGCAAAACGCCTAGCATAGAGAGCCTACGCCCTATCTCGCTGACGTCATGCCTTGGCAAAGCTATGGAGCACGCAATACTCCACCGGATTGCTCGACATCTCGAGGAGAACGGACTTTATCCGCATAGTATGGTTGGCTTTAGGTCCAAGCTGTCTACACAAGACGCCATGGTTCAAATCAAGCAAAAAGTCCTAGACGATAACACCCGCGGCATCAAGGCGATTCTCGGCCTTGATTTGGAGAAAGCCTTTGACAAAATTTCACACTCATTCATACTTGAAGCAATATCCAACCTTAACCTAGGCGCAAACTTTTACAACTATGTCAGATGCTTCCTATCCAATAGGAAGGCAATTCTCAAAGCAGGGGACCTATCCTCCGATGAGGTCGACCTAGGTGCATACGGCACACCCCAAGGTTCAGTCATTTCCCCGACCCTATTCAACATGGCTATGATTGGACTGGCCAGGGAATTAGACAAGATCGAAGGCATTGAGCACACAATATATGCTGATGATATCACCATCTGGGCGACTAGCGGTTGTGAAGGGGATATAGAACAGGCATTGCAGCTTGCAGTCGATACCACAGAGTCCTATCTCCTCCCCACGGGGCTGCGATGCTCGCCTGCTAAGTCTGAACTGCTCCTTTACCGCCCTGTCAAACGGGGTCCGAAGCCCAGGGGTTGGCAGGAATCCTACCAAAGCATAAACCTGCATACTCGCTGTGGCACAGACATACCAAAGGTCAAGCATATACGCGTCCTTGGTATGATTATTGAAGAAAATGGCACAAATACCATGACTGTTAACAAGCTGGTAAGGAAAACGAACAACGCCATACGGCTTATCAAAAGAGTTGCCAACAAGCACAACGGAGTTAAGGAAGAGAACCTCATCCGTCTGGTACACTCCTTCGTCCTCTGCCATTTCTCATATATTGCTGCTATGCACAATTGGTATCGGAGTGAGAGAGACAAACTCAACGCACTTATTAGAAAAGCAGTCAAGAGCGCCATCGGGCTTCCCTGCAGCACCAGTACAGATAGGCTAATGCAGCTTGGTATCCACAACACCCTAGAGGAAATTGCGGAAGCACAGGAGCGCTCTCAGATCGCACGCCTATCCTCCACAATGACTGGCAGACATATCCTCAAGAAACTTGGGTACACGGAACAGTCATACCATGGTGACTCCGTAGAAATCCCACCAAGCATTAGGGATCTTATAACAGCAACGCAAATTCCCAGAAATGTTCACCCGGAACACAATCTCTCAAGACGCAGGGCCCGGGCCGCAGCTATCCTCAAGAACTATCAATCCGACAGCAACGCCTGTTTCGTAGACGCCGCCTCATATCGAAGCGGTCTGAAGTTCACTGCCGTGGTTATTAACCACAAAGGTCAGCTCGCCAACTGTACCTCGATCTACACCAAGGACCCGCTAATTGCCGAGCAGGTTGCGATAGCACTCGCTATCGTCAACGACAGCATGGAAGTAATCTTTAGTGACTCTAGATCTGCAATCCGGTCCTTCGCGAACGGCAGAATTGCCCCGCAGGCGCTACGCATTCTCCAAAACAGTCCCAAGGAACTTCGTCATCACACGCTCATTTGGTTCCCTGCTCATATCGGGCAGATCCCTGGCTGTCCCGTCAACCTCAACGAGTCTGCTCACAGTTCTGCGCGCGCACTGACTGACCGCGCAGATACTGGCCGATTCGAGGCCATGGAAAACAGGGATGTCCCGTCAACATACAACGAAATCACGAAGCATTTCTACCTCTCACGCCGTGTCTTCCCACCGCCAAGCCCTAAACTAAGCAGGCCTCAAGCGCTTACTCTGAGGCTATTGCAAACCGGTACTTACCCAAATCCGCATATACTACATGTCATATACCCAGAAATTTACCCTGATGACATTTGTATCAATTGCAAGCTCACCACCGCTACGCTCAAACACATGCTCTGGGAGTGCACCACTATGCATAACGATGCTAACCCCGATGCTACCTCGGCGAAGTGGGATGCTGCTCTCCGCAGCTCTAGCCTAGCCGACCAAAAATGGGCCGTCCAGCAAGCCCGTGATGCGGCTGTCAGGCTTGGCCTTTCAGTCCCAACGTGGGAGCCCTAAACGCGTTTGCGCGCTTCTTGCAGGACACTAATAAAGTTTATTCCATCCATCCATCCATCAGTTGTCTTATCGCCCAGGGCACGTGCAGGGCACCAACGCTATGCAAGGGAGAAGACCACCACTGCCACCACCGCCATAGTCATAGCCATCACTGCCATCATCATCACTGTCATCGTCGTTGTCCAAGTGGTCACCATCACACTACAGCCTCGAGAGCCGTATACTGTAAAACGTCCACTTGGCACCCAGAGCAGAGCGCGTCGTGTATTGAATTACCTTTGTATACTCACAGACTCCACACTCAGCACCAGAACAATGATGACAATTCAAGAATGTCATCTGAGCTGGGAGGCACCGCTTTGTAAGGCGCTGCCGCTGGTATTGTGTCCCAGGTTGATCCATAACGTGAGTGTATCGCGAACAGCAGGTGCAGGTGAAATTGCGCATTGCTGAGCGCCTCTCTTCGTGGGAGGAGCGTAGAGAGGCGTCGGGGGTCGTGCGCCGAAGTTGAACAGAATGTGCCAGTCGCGTAAGGTGCGTCCTGTCCATTTGCGTCGCACAACTTGGATATAGTTCTGATGCGAGGTTATCATGTAGAGCACTGCGCCTTGATGGCGAAGTGACGGCCATCGTTGACCAAAGACGCAGCACGTTTGAATTGCTTGAAGTGATTTAGGGATGCTGCGAGTGAATCAGTGGTATATTTGTACCGGCGAACGGAAGTGCAACGACGGAGAAGGTCGTGGCTGAGGCTTACTCCAACGTCATTTCTCGGGGCCCACCGTCTGCGGTAAGCATGACGAGATGAGACTACCACTCAGCGAATCAATTACTAGCGGATTGTGCGGTCTCCCACTGCGCGTCCCAAGAGCAAATAATCCTTTAATCCTCACCACTCGTTGCGTAAACGTTGGCCTGCTCTCGGGAATTGGTGGGAACTCGGATGCATTAGCGGGGCTGAATGACTCAGCCTGCGGACAGGGGTTTTTCGATCACCTGAGTTGTGATTGTTGCGATTCGAATCACGATTGAGCCGAGTTGATTGAACACGATGCCAGTTGTGCTTTAGCAACAGAAAGCTGATGAAATGTTGAACCCAAGCTTCTCTTCCCGTTATACAAGCGAAAACTGTAACCTTAGCATGTGCTTACAAGCTTCACGCTTGCCCGATGGCCAAGCTATGGTAAATATGATGCCTCCTTTTGGCCCCTTCACGGTTTTGTAACATATTTACTATGATGCCTATTTATGTGTCTCAAGGAGCACACCGGAGTTCCCCTTCACCCAAATGGAAGTAGGGCGCTCTGATTCTCGGGCAGGTCATACACTCATCATCTTAGTCGTGTATAGTCTTATATTAAGAAACCTCAATCAATTTCTAGCTTTTGCCGCACCGTTTAATTGGTCGGAACAGCGAAATTGTTCTTTTGTCCTTAATGGCGACGTAACTGGGAAGGGTGTCCAGTTATTGACGCCATGATTATAATTTATGTTAGTCGTACGTTTGTACACCGTCAAAACATAATATCCCATTGTGCACTTCGTTCTTTATTCCAGTGTATTTCGCGCTGTGGATACGCAGTCGCAGATGCGGAGACAAAACCCGCAGCTTCGAGCGATAATTTCTCCGGAAACACTGACTGCACTGCACGCTCGGGAAGCCCGAATAGATCCTCCATAGATCATATGCCTTCGGAAGCGGGGAAACCACGCAAGCAAAACCGTAAAAGTCGTGCGGATCGTTTCATGAACCCATGGCCCTCTGCAGCAAAAAGACCCTCGGTCGGCGGCCGTCTTTTGGGTGTGCCTCAAGCACGAAGTATCAATCACTGCGGTCCTGTTACGTGGCATCTACGGCTGCCTTTTCGTTTGGGACGCAGTCAGCTTCAGGAAATCGACAGCCGTGTTTTGCAGCTTTAGCAGCGAACCTCAAAAAGGCAATCCGCTTCCTGCTGCGCTATCGCTTGCTGGGCCAAAGAATTAGCTGGCGTGACATCCGGGCATCGACGTCGTCGCCTTTCTCTAGCACTTGAGGAGCCGTTTTCTTTACCATGCAGCAGGTAGGGACGGTAAAATCGTTGAACGATTAATGGATTAAATGTGCACCGTTAATCAATTAATTGCTATCGATGTCGCCCTTTCAATCAATAGAAATATGAATTAAAACTCTTCGTATAATTGATTATGGAACCCCCTCCCAACAATTACAACACCGCCTCTTGGCCGGAGCGCTTCTTTGCGAGGCGCGGGACGCCGGGACGCAGATTTCGAGCGCATATTTCTTCGCTAGTAGAAGGAGCCGGAGCCGCAGGTGGCCGTAGCCCACCGAGGCAGAAATGAATTAGACCCCATCTCGGTCGACTACACCATCTACCTCCAAGCCCCCGCTCCCAGCGCGGGCAGGAGGTGACCCCACCGCACCCAGGCAAAGTGAACTCGCCCGTTTCTTTCCTGCTCCCAGCATACTTAGCACTAATCCTTTCAGCTTCTCTTGCCTTATTTTCTCCTGTCGTATATAGGTTAACAATCGCAAGCATACGTGGGACTTGTGTGCTGCATGGTGATATTATACATTGGTGTTCATGTTCCCTTTCTGATGTCGTAATGCCGAGCAATCGGAAGAGCAGCGCCATGTGGTGGTTGTTCGAAGCAGACGAGAAAATGAAGACCGGGAAGTGTATTAATCCTGGGAAGCAGTTCTGAAAATCTGTGACGGAAATGCGCGGTCGAGGACTTCAAGCCCCCAGATAGGAAGGTTAGCGCCGTGAGTTGACCGCTATTGGCGCGATAGTGTACCGAAAGAACTTGCTTGGAGCAGTCATTGCGCGCGTTTCTCGATCGTGTTTGATGAGTAAAACAATCGCATCTTCAACATGCAGACGCTTGCAGCTGTAGATACGGCTGTGGTGGAAGAAGAACTCGACCTAAATATTTGCTTTTCGCAGCGGTTAGCTGCAGGAACATTTGTTCCTGACTAGAAGTTAGGTGGTTAGGTGCTGTGGGTTCCGGATAGGCCTTTTTTCAGTATGCGGGAGAAAACCCGAATTTCGAAGTTGCTCATCGTGTCCCGGTCCGTTCCGATCTTCAATCACGTGCACTTAAAACATAATAACAGCACAAGCAACAAGTACAAACGACGGACGCACACACATGCACACATCTAGTCCTCGTTGCTTGTGCTGTTATTACTTTGACCTATCAACACGCCAACTTCTTCGCCCTTCACGCAATCACTTTATGAAAGCCGATTGCATGGGACGAGCTGTAAACTGCAACTTGCAGGGGGAGCTCTGGGTCCGTGAAAGGATCCTACAAGAATTATATCAGAAGGGCGCAGTCATGCAAGCTCGTCAAACATTGGATGTGGTTAACACAAGCTTACAACAAAAGCTTATGATTGTCGTGTCTCCTGTGACTCCTAGCTTTTAATTATAGTGCATGTGCGCTACTTCGTGCGTTTAAAGCTGCGATTACTTGTACATCAGTTCGAAGCGCGTTGTTGTCCCGTACATTTGAGGTGCAAGCAAGCCAACTCGTCTTTTTAAAAGAAAGGGCTGATCGCGCACAGCTCATTTGCCTTGTAATATGAATGTGAAAGATCCTCTCCGACCGGCAGCGTTTTCCTGGCGTGTAAGAAGATTCCTTGCCCCAATTGGGGAACTATAATTTGTTATTCCGGGGGTAAACACAGCCCAAGACTGATGCTCCCAGTGACAAAATTCCCCCGCAGATCGCAGGTGCTGAGAAGACGGCGTCACGATCGAGATAACTGGGACAACGCATGTAGGCGAGACAAATTTACTTGACATCGAGGTTCATTCAAATAACTCAAAAGCCGACATAGCACAATCAATGGTACATGAAACGTGTCACATCAGACCCCGCGTACTCAGTTTTAAGTCATGCGGCCAATGCATGCTTGTATGGAAGAAACGCGCATCCTTGACATTAGGTGCCTTTTCAGAGCACCAGAAACCCCGGATCGTCAAAGTTTCCGAAGAACGTGCGTGTCTCGTAATTGTATCGTGGTCTATCAAGTACTCCATTATATTGTTACGAGGCGCACCAAACCGAGGCTGTCAAACGAACGATCGGCTAGGCGAAGAGGAAGAAGAAGACACAACTCGCGAGAGATTCTGGCAGCCATACTGCTGGAGCCGCAGCCTGTGTATTTGTGAATGCACCATTCTGGCTCTACCACATCTCTGTGATACCCCGTGACAATTTGGTGGAGGTGCTGGGCAGCAGAAGCACTTGATACGACGGAGCTCCGCAGTGGTCGTCGAGTCGGGGTGTTCATAATGCCAGACCAGGACACGACCACGCCTGCGTCGGTCAATACGACCCCTGCGCCAGCCCCAACACCGCGACAACACCACGACAACAGGGTCGACGATCGTCGTTACGCATCCTAATGACCCAGGGACGTTCTGCGGTACGGATGAAGTTGACGTCGACGATTGGATTGCCGACTATGAGCGCATCAGTGAGATCAATCGCTGGGATCCGACGCTCATGCTGGCGAACGTGCTGTTTTACCTCAAAGGAACAGCAAAAGTATGGTTCGAGAACCTTGAAGAAGAGATTGGAAGTTGGCACACTTTCAAAGAAAAGCTTTGTGCTTTGTTCAGGAAGCTCCAGGCTCGAAAGGCAGCCGCAACGAGGGAGCTATCTACCCGCGCTCAGACGTCCACTAAGCCATACATAGCCTATATACAGGACGTCTTGGCTCTTTGCCGCAAAGTCGACGGTGACATGACGGAGTCGGGCAAGGTTAGCCACGTGCTAAAGGGTATAGCGGATGATGCGTTCAACCTGCTGTTGTGCCGAAATTGTGCGACCGTCGACGAAATCATTGAAGAATGCCGGCGTTTTGAGCTGGCCAAAAGCCGCCGTATCGCACGGTCAGTCGCCCGGTTACCTAACACCGCCCCAACGTCATCATGCGAGGACGGACTGGCCTCTCGTCTGCAGTCGCCGCCGCCGTCGGAACTTGCACGAATTGTGCGTCGGGAAATTGAAGCTTTGGCTCCTGGTATTCCCGACAGCAGTCACGGCGATTCTCACGTGCCGGCAGTGTCCCTGGTACAGTCCATAGTACGGGAGGAACTTGGCAACTTGGGCTTCGACGTTTGCAGTGCTGCCCACTCTCCGGCGACGGAATTTCGCCCAAGGACAGCCCCACGGCCAAGCTTGCCACCCCAGGAAGAGCGGTTCTATCCGCGGTGCCGTAATCTGGCTGAATGGCGGACGCCAGATGATCGCCCAATTTGTTTCAACTGCCGCCGTATAGGTCACGTCGCACGCTACTGCAACCGTTGGGTTTCGCCGTTACGATCCCGGTACGATACTGCTAGCCGCACCGACAACTACCGCCGTTTTCAACATACCCAGCCATGGAGCGATGATTACCGCCGCTTCCAGCCTTTCGAGCCGTACCCCGTCGATGCCACCACTCCGCCGAGTAGCCGGTCCCCGTCGCCCCGCGGTCATCAGTCCCGCTGGCCGCCAGCACGTCGCCCGTCGTCCCCTTCCCCTCCCCGACGACATTCGACATCGCCGCTCAACCCCCGACAGGGAAACTAAGGGATGCTGCTCTTAGAGGTGACGCTGCATCTTCGACTTCCACCGCAAATCCTCTCCTCGTAGTGCCGACACGACGAAATCTCATTGACGTTGACGTTGACGGCCCAACTGTTTCCGCACTCGTCGATACGGGAGCACAAATCTCTGTGATGAACGATCAACTTCGTCGGCGCCTTAAGAAAGTAGTTACTCCCGCCTTTCCTGGTGTTATTCGTGTCGCTGATGGAAGAAGTCCTGCCGTCATAGGAATGTGCACAGCTCGCATCACCATCACCGGTCATCATATATCCGTTCTGTTCACTGTCCTTGAACAATGCCCTAACGACCTTATTCTCGGACTCGATTTCTCGTCGACCCACGCCGCCCTTATTGACTGCGCAAGCGGGGTCCTTGAACTTGAGCTACCTAAACTTGCCGATCTTCCGGCGTCGCCGTTACGGCGCTTATGCGCTCTTGATTATGTTCGGTTGCCACCACAAGCCGCCACTTGTGTTGCCTTGACGACCGCGTCACCTGTTCCTGACAGCGACTACGTAGTCTCTCCGGTAGTTGACGTACTGTTGACCCGTAATATTGCTATGCCTCACATCCTCGTGACTGTTGTCGACAACTACATGCAGCTCCCACTCCTCAATTTCAGCCACTCGACCCATGTTCTCCCGCAAGGCATCTCAGTGGCCAACCTCTCCCCACTTGGTGAATGCGACATCATGGTGTTAGATGCTGACACTCGTTCGCCCTTCTCCGCAACAGAACAAGCAAGGCCGTTCTCCGAAGAAATAACCAAGATGATTGCCCCTGATCTTCCCATCTCAAAAGCTACGGAAGTCCACTCCCTCCTAACAACCTACAGCGACATCTTCGACTTCAATGACCGCCCTCTGGGACAAACGTCGCTTGTAAGTCATCGAATACATACCGGTGATGCTAATCCTATCAGACGGCGGCCATATCGTGTGTCCTATTCAGAACGCCAGGTCATACAACAAGAAGTCGATAAGATGCTCTCCAAAGGTGTAATAGAGGCTTCTTCAAGTCCGTGGGCGTCACCTGTCGTCCTGGTTAAAAAGAAGGATGGCAGCTGGAGATTTTGCGTCGACTATCGCGCCTTGAACAAAATCACACGCAAAGACGTATATCCGCTGCCTCGCATCGATGACGCCGTCGACTGTCTTCACGGTGCCCGATTCTTCTCTTCCATAGATCTGCGCTCGGGTTATTGGCAGATTTCTATTGACGACTTGGACCGAGAAAAAACTGCCTTTAACACACCCGACGGCCTCTATCAGTTCAAGGTCATGCCCTTTGGACTGTGCAACGCCCCAGCAACGTTCGAACGAATGATGGACTCTCTCCTTTGTGGCTACAAATGGTCCATCTCTCTCTGCCACTTGGATGACGTCATTGTGTTTTCCCCAATGTTTGAGAGCCACCTTACCCTCTTGGAGACCGTTCTAGAAGTTTTTCGTCGAGCGGGGCTCCAGCTTAACTCAAAGAAGTGCAAATTCGGCAGACAACAAATTACTGTGCTTGGTCATCTTATGAGTGCTGCCGGTGTCCAACCTGATCCTGACAAGGTTACCGCTGTCAAGAACTTCCCTATCCCTTCGTCTGCTAAACATGTTCGTAGCTTTGTCGGATTATGTTCGTACTTCCGACGTTTTATACGCAATTTTGCCATCATCGCCCGGCCCCTCACGGACCTTCTAAAGAAAGATGTGCCTTTCGCGTGGGGCCACGACCAAGCGGCTGCATTCTCGACGCTGATCCACTTGCTGACTTCACGACCTATATTGGCTCACTTCGACCCATCCGCGAGTACTGAAGTTCGCACAGATGCCAGCGGGCATGGAATCGGCGCCGTCCTCGCTCAGCGTCAGCGCGGTCAAACGCGTGTTATCGCATACGCCAGCAGCCTTCTTTCCACGTCTGAGCGCAACTACTCAATCACAGAGCATGAATGCCTAGTGTTGGTTTGGGCTGTCGCTAAATTTCGCCCGTATTTGTATGGACGCGCCTTCTCAGTTATAACCGACCACCACGCTCTCTGTTGGCTGTCATCTCTCAAGGACCCAACGGGACGCCTCGGTCGCTGGGCTCTCAGGCTACAAGTGCATTCATTTGAGGTCATCTATAAATCTAGCAGGCTGCACCAGGACGCCGACTGTCTCTCCCGCAATCCGGTGGATCCTGCTAGCTGCGCTGACCATGGAACTGACTCTTGTGTGCTCGCCATATCTGACTTAGGCGACATCAGCTCAGAACAACGTTGTGATGAAACCCTCAAGCGCATGATTCAGCAACACTCATCTGGACGTTCCGACCCTTCTCTCCGCCAGTACTTCCTACACGATGCAGTTCTGTACCGTCGCAATATGAAACCTGATAGCCCGGAATTTTTGCTAGTTATTCCCCGACACCTGCGTACCACAATCCTTCAACAGCTACATGATGCTCCGACTGCTGGACAGCTGGGCGTTTCACGCACCTACGACCACGTGCGGCAGCGGTTCTTTTGGCCTGGTTTGTACCGTTCTGTGCGCCGATACGTTGCTACCTGCGATTCTTGTCAGCGCCGCAAACGCCCTACTCTTCCCCAAGCCTGCCTTCTTCAACCTATCGATATTCCACCGGAGCTTTTTTTCCGCGTGGGCCTTGACTTGCTCGGACCGTATCCTACATCGGCATCCGGCAAGAAGTGAATTGCCGTCGCAACTGACGACGCCACTAGATTTGCTATCACGCGCGCGATGGCCAGTAGCTGCGCTACAGATGTTGCAGATTTCCTACTCAATGACGTCATCCTTCGACATGGGGCTCCGCGCCAGCTCCTCACGGATCGTGGCCGCTCCTTCCTTGCAAAAATCATTGCCGAAATCCTGCGTAGCTGCTCTACTGAACATCGGCTTACGACAGCGTACCATCCACAGACTAAAGGGCTGAACACATGCTCCGATTTTGCATGCGATCCGACGTCCGGCGATGCGATCCGGCAGTCGTACCGGGTGTACCGAGGGTGTTTTTGCAGCACCGGTTCCCTGGTGCGATCGTCCGGTGTGCGTCAAACCGTGCAGATTTTCTCGTTGCCGGATGGAAAGTTCGGACGGCAGCAACCAATGACAGGGCGAGCGGCGAAACGTCATGGTGTCGTGATGCATGGTTCGACGAGAACCAGGAGACGGCAGACTGGGGAGCGCCATATTGAATGTTTGGGCAGGCACCACGGAGGTACCACGCACCTTTTCTGACCATGGAGGCTTCATTGCCCAATGAACTGCTGATATCTCTGGTGCGCATCGAGCCTGCTCTGTGGGACCAGCGTTCGCGCGTTTACAGGAACGCCGACGAACGCGCGGATGCCTGGCGAAGAGTCGCCCACGGCCTAGGCCTCGATGTCACAGATGGTAAGTAGACTAGAGCTTTATCATTTCTAGCTCAAAAGTGTGCGTGCCGCAAGGCAGATCACGCTGGATGAAGTTTCCAACTTGGGGTGCTACCGCGTAGCGATTCCTTTTTTCGTTCCAATGCCTTTCGGCGTTACGTCACTGCTGTCGTCATCGGTGGGCGGCGACGCTTGACGTATTTCAAATTGCCCAATCGTAAGCGGCCGCTTTTTCTCCTCTTTCTCCGCCGTTCGCGGGCTTGCATAGTAATTATGTTTGGTAAGGAAGTAGTTAATAAAATTGCGGTTGCGCGCTTATTAGATGAAAATGGCTTAGTAGCATTAAAGCGCAAAAGCGAAGGAAACATGAGGCAAACAAAACGCAAACACACGTGTATTTCTAGTCGTAGCCACATTTGCGCCGTACGTGAATCCAAGCCATATCGCTGAGCGCGAACAAAATGGCAACCGTTGTGGGATACAGCTGACTGTGTTTTCATCGGTTATTCGTCCGGATCAGCTGCAACATTGTCGCAGAAGCGTAGTACTTTCGCCTGAGGAGAAATTCTACACTCCACATTTTTCCGGGAGTGACGGAACACTGAATTGAGGTGAGCACAAAGTGTTACTGCCGTGGTCTGTTGCCGCTACGTGCATTGTTTGATGTGCGCGCTTTGTTTTCCTGCAACAGGAAGCTGTTCGGAACACAACTCGTCATATTATCGGACAGTAAAGTGGAACATCGTGAACTGGCCGCGATCGAGAACTCGCAAGGTAGCGAGCGCCGTTTGACGGGGCACGCCCACGGCACAGCGTAATTTCATGAAATCTGTGATCAGCTGCAGTCCGTTGCGCAAGCTACCAGCCACTGTCGTCGTCGATCCGAGAGAGCTGCTGCTGCATTCGCAAAAGTAAGCACATGCACTACATTACCTTGTTTAAATGAAAGAAATTGCGAAGCACGAAAATAAAGCAAAATGAGAGCACGAAAATAAAGTTTGCTGGCGTGTATGCCATAAGATCTTAACATCAATTCTTTAGCACTGCTTAACTAACGTGTTGTCATGTTCAGTGATGTGTTTTATGCTCCTCACAGACGTGCGAACGTATGAAATGGTGGCTCGTGTTAATGTCTGTAAAAAATACAACTCGGAATATACAAATGGTGCCATTTCTGCTTTTTTTTAAATGTAAGTCCTGCACAATAAGGGGCGCTATTTCGAGTTCTTTGGGAAGTAATGGGTGTCACGCGTATCTGCTATGCTCATGACATGCTGCTTGCCGAGTAGGATATTTGCCTTCTTCGCACCCATGTGCGATTTACTCATTTAACTATTGTCTACCTTGTGAAATCGGAACTTAGTCGTTTTGTTTAAAGCTGTGAACGTCAAGAAAGGAAAGAGCCAGAGCTTCAATGTTGAGCTTTCCACATGAAGTGTTCGCATTTGCTTTGCACACATGCTTTTGTTTGTGCTCTGTCCAATAACAAATTAGCATAGACCCCCCTTCCAGCAGTGCTCGCTAAAGTCGGTCAGTACGTGTATAAGTGCAGATACATAGACATACAGTTGCTTACTCGTTTTCACATAACCTCTGTATATGAAAACAAGATGTGAATGTTCTGAAAAATGCAAGTGTATATGTTTGCTAAAGGTAGGCATGCTTTTATTTCTGTATGTTAGTGTGCATGTAAATTTGTGGTGCTTCAGTACAGACTCACAGCATTTGTGCATGAGCTTACAATTCTGTAAATTGAGATAGAAACAGTAATGCCGTGAGGCCTTGTTAGCATCGCCTTGCACATAAATTGATTTTGATCTTTTTTTCAACCAGCACGAGGAATCCGAGAAGCCGAGCCAGCAGTAGCTGGGTGCATAACGCCTGGTGCACGAATTCAGGGTGCCAGATGACATCGAGTGCCTGCTGCAGCAGCTTGTCTATGCCCTCACCAAGTTTACTGCCCCAACTCAACCCCACTCCCCCTCCTTGACCTGCCTCATTAGAGTACGCATGCATAAGAGCGAAAATTTTCATTATGATACTCTTTTTTTTCTTAAGTTACTTCATGTACTGGTGATTGTTTGAAGACTGAGTATCTGCAACTTATGACAGTGTTTAATTGAAGCATTAATTCACTGTTTCAATTATACCACAATAGTAGGAGTGTCCAAAACACTAGGCTGCGCCAAAAGCTCACTGTGGAAGCGTAAACTTCCAAGCATCCCATCACTGTCATTTAACATCAGACACGACGGCACACTGCAAATCTGCATGTTCATTGTAAGAAAGCTGTAGGTTGTGATAACTTCAGGTTATGTTGTCGCGACTCACATGCACAAGAATCATTTTACAAAAGAAAAGTAGCTGAGAGAAATTTCTTGCCTATGCACCTGTCTCTGCGGTGTAGTTGCCTGTATTTAGTCTTTCATATATATCTTTTTACTCCTGTATCTTTCTACTTTGATTTATATGTTTAGGTTTATGCTAAAAGTTCTTTGTTGAACTATGGACAATTTCTTGCTCCTTTCTACCATTTTATGTTTATAGGATTCATACAATAATATATTGATTTACAACATAACACTCATGTGCATATTTCTCACAAGATTAGCAGAACACTTTGTTGGACTAATTGGTTTGCAATCATTTGTTTTGTGGCACTGAAAAATACAAACCACAAGAGAGTATCAGTGACCTGTCTCATGTGTGGTGCTCATCCCTTGTACTCTCTTGTGGTTTGTGTATTTTGATGCCAAAAAGCAAGAGATGTTCTTGTATTTTATGAATTCAATGCGAGCTGTGATTACTTATTTTTGATCCTGTTTGAAGGCATTTTGTATGCTGCAAGGTTCTCTTAGGTGCAGTATTTTCCTTTCTGGTTTATTTGTACAATCACTGCGCAGTTCAATACGTGGATGCATACTTAGTTTTGCTGGTGAGCAATCCTTTTTTTTTATGCTATGCAGCTTATCAGAGGTTTAGTGGTGTTACCTGTGATATCTTCTGATGCATACATCCACAATTTTTCATCAGAGTGGAAGGTCATGGCAATGTGATGCCTGTGCACTGCAGAAATTACACACGCTTAGAACACACCTTGTGTCGCATAGGCAATGTGGTGCTTGATATTAAACATATTCATCATTTCAATTCTTTCGATGCTGTGTTTCATAAAAAGCAAGTAGCTGCTTCCTTTGTATGCTGTCAATTAATAGCTGAGTGTTTCATAACCTCCTACACCACACATTATGGAGCTGGTTAGTTGCTGAGAATTAATGGAAAATTGTGCAACATTGCAAGCAAGGAAATCTCACTGTATTGGTCTACAACTGTAGTCGTCTACACAGTAATCATATTACTGTATGAACATTTGCAGGAATGTTTTACTTACACAAAAACAAGAACTGTAGATGTATGCTGGAAGGAAGCACAATGATGTTAACTTCGAGCAGATTTATTTACTTGTCACTTCTACATTTATGCTGCAGACTTGCTTTGTTAACATTGAACTTGACACACGTTACAGTCCTATTTACACATATAGCTGGTCTTCATGTACATTGGTCTACAATGAACTATTTGCGTTTCTCACAGCATGGTGCAGTTCCCCCCGCCTCCCCCCATTTTCATTCGCAGGGCATGTGAGGACAGAAAAAAATTATAGGTGCTAAATAATGAGTGCTGTTGCAAATGTTTACGTTAGAGGTAGCTTGGCCTGTACACATTTACACCAGCAGTGGTAACTTGTACAGCACAGAAATAAAATTTTGGAATATCCTGGTTATTGACTACCACTTTCTTTTTGCAAATGCAGGTGGTTTTGCTAATGATCAATCAGCCTCTCTATTCTTCGTAATGTAATCGCACTTCAAAGGTAGCCAGCACAGTATTTGGCATGCCGGGCAATGAATTTCGGTGGCATGTTCACCCTCTGAAGCGAATAGCGTGATGGTTACGTGGAAGAGTGGTGGGGAAAGCGGAGGCGCAGTGAATGAGACTCTTGGTCGAGCACAAGGTGTTGTGCTAGTTGCACTTTTCAGTAGCTGGTGGCTTGCAAGCTTCCGTTGGAAGTTATGAGATGAGCAGGAAGCTATGCAAAACATTATCCTGTCTTACCGAACCTAAAAATCGCGGCCACAACAGTATGTTTGCCATCTTTGTAACAACAGCTTGAGCAGCGAGCTTCATTCCCAGACAAATGAGAGTTTGAAAAAAAGAAAAACGAAAACAGTTCCAATTTCGCAGAAGATACTGGACAATTTGCATGCACATGATGACAGCTGCAACAAGATTTGAAGGGGCTTTCACATTGTGTTGCTGTGCGTTACACACTGCATTGAAGCACACTGTTTCATGCGTCACGTGCAATGCTCTCAAAGTTGGTGCTCTTTCTGCTGTGTACTTCCACAACCAAAAAGTAGTAGATTGATTGAATAGATCCAGAAACGACAAATGCTTTGCTGGCAGCCATCAGCATCACCAAGAAACCTTGCATTGTTGGTGAAAAAATTCAAAATACATTTTGTATTTCATGCTAGATGTTCGTTTGTCGAAGCACTATACGCCTGCTTTTTTTTAGTGGACTGCATGCATAGCCTTCCAAGCGTTCCACCTTATGTAGTGGAATACCATAAAAAAACTTGAAATTCAAGAAGAATCCTCTCCATTCTAGTGCAAATCATGCAACAAAAAGCCACATTTGTGCTGTACTATAATGCAAAGTACTCATTAAATACCGTATTGTTTCACATCGAACATTCTAGAGGTGGCTTTATACATCTTTAACGACAGCATGAAAACACACTAAATGTTGCATGGTTGTGACCACGCCCCAGTATGCAGCATGTATTCTGTAATTTAGTCTTGTGGTGGAATTACTTGAACAAGGTAAGTTTCATTTTTGTCAAACGTCTGGTAGCACATTTGAACAACGTGGTGTATAGTCAGCAGAAATGATATGAATTGATTCTTCGATGCCAGTAAAATGGCCACAATATTGCAGCTATGCTTTGTTCTGCTTAACGATGTCACAGTTGTTGCACTTTTATCTGTACTGTCCTCAAATAATGTGCATGCAGTGCCACACTTTGCAACAACGGTGTCCCACACTGCACAGTGTTCTCATATAAATACAGTGATCTCGATCCTCTGCTTTGGGGCAAGCCCTGCGGAACTCTACTCCTGGCTGTTGCTGCTGATATCACCTACGTCCAACTTGAGAAAGCCCTCATTAAGTCTAAGCTTGCGCAATGTAGCACACGCTGCAGTGAATATTAGCAGCGATGTCTGGCTCATGGAGTGCTTAGAAAGATGGTCTGTGGCGAATTTCGCTTGTGCATTGTGTATAAGGGGATGGCCAGGGATCGGGCTCAGAAGCCATGGCTGCAGTGGGTATCCAGTCACCTGCATGAAAATATAATCAGTACCATAGTCAGCTGGCAGCATTTCTTTTCGAGGGGACACACACATGCACACACACACACACGCACACACACACACGCACGCACACACACCTGGGATATATATGCACAGGCATTTGTTTGTGAAAGTGAAAAATATACACATTAGAATTGGAAAAATTTCGGGGGCGGGTTGTCCATGGACCCCTCTCCTACTATTCTTTGGGAGTAGTGCACCAAGCTGTGTGCCATCGCTTTACAGGAAAGTTAGTACCACAAGGAATAATGCTACTTCACTGCAAAAGCTGCGCTTAACCTGCCTTAATGATGTGATCTATATATTTACTTCTCCCATCAATTTAGTAGCAACCTGCATTAAAAAAAATCCAGTGACTGCACTGACGGGGGCTGCTTGTTCATCTTAGAGCAGGCATGTAATAGTGCACTCGTAATTTTGTTAAAAGCACTGTTGCACAAGGTATGATGTGCAATTTGCCACTACAGTCGTAACTTCGCAACAAAACCGGTTTTCTCTCATTTAAGGAGGCATTCGCCTAGCTCTACAGTGCGCCCCGACGTCGTAGCCGAATTCCGGTCGTATGCAGTCCACAGCGAGAGTGCGCACATCCGAATCGTAGATATAGGAAAATGTGCGCGGTGACCACGCATTGCACGCAAATGCAATAAAGCACGCAAAAGCAATAAACCGCCCAACCGTCATATCTCACACGATCACCTTCAATCGCCGTCAGGTCCGATGGGGATCACGATCGCGATGTGCGCATCGCGATCTCTATCGCACTTCGCTCACATCAGCGCCAGACTTGATCCGGATTAGTTTTGGCCATGTAGCAGCGGCAGCGTTGATTACGATCAAGAAATCCAGCCCTGTTTGCCGCGGTTGAGTGTGCTCGTGTGCCACCGGTGTATGGATCTGGTGCAAGCGTACTAAACAAAACAAACAAGGCAAAGTACTCACGGACATGGCGTTGAGGCCGTAGAAGTGGTGTCCGCACATGAAAGAAGTCTTCCTGCATCCCTTGGGCACATTGACGCCGATGAGAGCGCTGTGCACACATCCGACCACGCCGGGAATGACGCCGCGACGAAGAAAGCACTCCTTCACGGCCGCCTTTTTGATCGGTCGTTGTTGCCATGTGGCCCCAGTGGTTCGTGTCGCGCCGGCGTTCACAAAAACAAGCGAAACGCACCAGACGCACTCGCTCACCGTCGCGTGCAACACCCGAATCGTCTCCTCGTGAGAGCTCCCGGTAGCATAAAAACGCGGCGCGCACAACACCTTCCGTTCGACCGACCGACCCGTCGGTCGCTTCGTTTCCAGTTCCTACGCGACTTCACCGCTCAAGCATAGCACGGACGCAAATGCCGTCGAAATTCATCACCCGGCAGGTCAAACGCGCCGTCCGATGCCCTCCGTCGACGTAGTCGAGGCTCGCCGGCGCCCGCCGCAACAGCAAAGCCGCCGCCGTTAAGCCCACCGCCGCCCCGAACCTAGCAGCCGCCGCCATGTTCGATGCTTTTTCCCATTCCTTTCAAAACGCATAGCTCTCCGGCGATTCTAAAAAATGTTCCTTTCGGTCGCGCATAATGAGGGCGTAAACGTCATTTTGACGTTATGGATTCTCCGCCCTTGCTGGCGTCAGCGGCGCGAAATTTGTTTCGACCAATGGCACGCGGCCAGGAAGTGAAGAGACATGAAAAAATAAATGTAATCGTTAGGCGGCAGGCATCCCGTGATTCTGCGCTCTCGCGGACGTCAGGCGACGTCAGGCGACGTCATGAGGCGCGAAATTTGCTTCGACGAATGGCAGGCGCCTAAAAGCATAAAGTGACGTCAAAAAGCATAGATTTTGGAATGGAATCGTTACGCGGTAGCACCCCAAGCTGCGTTTCAAAGGCCCAGATGAGCGGTGCCTTGAAAAGATAAGCGGTGCCTTAAATCTACAAGACTGTTCGCACTCGGCCCCGTGTGTGGCTCGTAGTGTGTTCATCATCTCGTTTGAACGTTTGCAGTCATTGTTCGCACCTCAGCAGCCAAAAGAAAAGCGAAGTGCCAGCTTTAAGGTTTGATGCTTGATGGGCATGCGCCACATATAAACAAGTGGAAAAGGCTAATCGAATTGAGAAAGTTAAATTTTACTTGCCGTAACAATGATAAAGTTAGTACGTTTGTACGCGCCGTGTGCAGTGTACAAGCCAGGATACGATGATGGTACGCGCTAAAGTGATTTATTCTTTAAGGTATACCATGCTTAACTAGCTGCATGTGCAGTTTTTTTTTTATTCATTATGCCCCATGAAAATGACGTCGGCGTGTATCCATTCAGGTCCAGGAGGTTTTTCGTTTGTCTATGTAGCCTGCCACAGGCATTGACAGCAGAAAAAAAAAAGGGGGGGGGGCAAAATGGTAAAAATAAAACCTTTCTTTAAAGTGCCTCACAAGAAAGTCTGTTTTACTGATGTAGCAGGGGACGCACAATGTCGTTACCGCGATACAAGTGCATGCAATTCTTCATTTTAAATCTAGCTATGCTTCACTTACACGGTTACATTTGGTTACAATACTGTGGTTACATTGCGACCAAATGCCTTGAGAAAAGCACTTAATGCTTCTATGGTACCCCTAACAATTGAGCATAACTGCTGTGTCAATACTGCTTTTGGTCTGATGCTACTAACAGAAGTATTGCAATGCTTGCAAGATTTGTCATGGCATGCTTAACTATCGATTGATGTAAAAGTCATTCACAGTGGATGATCCATGCATCATGTTACTCCTTTTTCTTTAGCAAACCTTAAGGTTATCCTTAATCGGTGGCGGAATTTGAGAGACACATTCTCAAGAAAACTGAAAGAGAGGAAAAAGAAGAGCGGAGCAGGAGCAGATGAGCCAGTCCCGAAGTGGAAGTACTTCGACCTGCTCCTGTTCCTAAGGGATATCATGGAGCCACGCCCGTATGTCAAAGCTGTGCTTTAATTTTTAGCAAACCTCAACGTTTTCAAATGTGTTCTACTCAGAACCTGAATGTCCTGCTCCGTGCAAACTGCTGTAAATTGTGTTCTTACTTAGTGTATTTCACAAAGGTAGTTATGCAAATCTACAGTCACTCTCTGCAAAAATATTGTTTGATGCACGACTACTGCACCGAAATATGCACCCCCCCCCCCCCTTGAAACCTCAGCTCCTGCATCATTCAAAGCAAAGCCATCTGTATTAGTGCTATGTAATTACCATGAAGCTTTTTGTTCTAAAAGCTCGAATGAACATTTTATGGCCATCTTCACCATGGTGGGAAAAGAAATGTACATAACTTGTGGCTTTTCTTTTCACAGTTTGTAGAAAGCATCATGTGTAAAACACACAGGCTGATTATACAGTGTGTGGGGCTTAGTGAAACAGCTGTTGCTTCTGGCCTGTTTGCCAGCGTTATGTAGAAACATCACAGTCATGCTGTCCTAGGAAGGCAATGAATTTCACAAATGAGTGAAGTGTGTGTAGATATGCTTCAAAAAGAAATGGTAACACGCTTTCTCCTGCATTATATGGACGTATTTGTCCATCTTTTCAAAAAAAGCTTGGTATAGGAAGCAGGCTGCATCTTTGCTTAGAATGAGACAGCACAAGAAACGGGGGACAAGCACTTGTGTCGTTGGTGTCTGCAGTATTCTCAAAGGGCTCTTCACCATGCCCTATTGCAGAGCTTAGTAGCTAGGGGAGCATTTCACTACAATAATTTTTCCAGTCAACCTATTATAGTACAGATTAGAAGAAACCGAAATGTTCAGTAGTCATGCTGCCACAGGACCATCCTCTGCTTCAGGCTCTCATTCCCAGATTGCGTTGGTTAATGTGCAAAAGAGGCATACTTCCCGTTCACATTTTAGACCTCATTCTTGTCAACATAATTGTAACTGGAACTGAAGAGCAGAACGTATCATCCCAAGGATGTATCAACCATATGAAAGTGCACTGTGCTTATGGTGTGCTGGCCAAGGAAAGGAAGCATATTATTGTTAAGCAGAATCATATCAACAAAATTTCAGTGTTTAGCTTCATTACGTATTTCTTGTGGTAGCACTGTGCTGTGTGGTTGCTGATGAAGAGCATTCACAGCCTATAGTCAGTTGTGTTCCAAGCAGCACATGTGCATGTGTGTTTTCAGCTTGAAATGTTATTCTTCCCATAGCACAGCCGTTGCATACTTTGCAGGCAAAATCACGTGATACATAGTAGAGAGCGAGAGAAATGAAGAGAAAGGCAGGGAGGTTAACCAGTGATACATAGTATATGTACCATATGCTTAGGGACTAGTTGGTGCATTGCTTCTAAAAGCAAGGATTGCACAATAAACACTGTGCACACGGCAGAGATGATGACACTTGTGCAAGTGTCGCTTCTCTCCCCTTTGTGCTGTGTTTTTTGTGCAATCCATCCTTTGACTCTATGTACCATAATTTGCTGCAGTATGGTACATACTCTACTGTAGTGTAGTATGGACCTGTAGACCCGTGTGCATATCCAACATTAGCCTTGATCCTTGCTGAATTTATGCATACAAGTACTTTGGAGCGCTATGTACCATACTTTACTGTAGTATGGTACATACTCAACTACTGCAGTACAGTATGGACCTGTAGGACTGTGCATAACCAATATCAGCTAAGCACTCTGTTTCCTTTATGGTGCATCATTAAGCCCACGATTTTTGGGCCAGCTATGTAACTGCATGGCCATCTGGCGGGACAGGGAGTATGTGAACTGAAATTGTTGCAGATAGTTAGAAATTGTAAAAGAACTTCTGCAACATGCTGAAAAATATTGCGTTATCATTTTGTTCTCGTTCACATTAACCCAGCCAAGGCTATATTTGCTGCGAATGGGAAGATAGTTAGGTAATGGTGTGGTAAAACTGAGTCTGAGTCTTTATTCAAGACATGCATGCATATATACATGGCTGAGGAGAAGGAAAAAAAAAAGCGACTCAGTCGTGGCTTGACGATGCTCCCTTCGCCCCGTATACATCGGTACTACAGTATGCATGGAACAGAAATAGCACAGGCATGAAAAACTCAAAACTAGAAAAAATTCATAGCATATCCACGGAGTGAATGATGATGAGTGGGCGAAGCTCGGGATGTGCATCGTAGATCGTGCCGAGTTCCGGATTAATTTAGTTTGAATACTAAACGCGCACGCTACGAATCCTTATGGTTCAACTTCGCACAAGTGAAATCTCCCAACGGCACTTCATTGCAAGTGAAGATCCAGTGCCTATATATATATATACATATATATATGGGTGGTAGGTGAACGCTTCTCCAACGCGAGCAGTCGGTATTTCTCAATCAAGAAACTCGCTAGGAGACGCTGCCTGCGCCAACGTTCTCTCGCGGGTGAGGGCGTGTTCTCCTTCTTTGCGAGCTGGTACAGCATTCCTCTAAGAAAGAGCGTTTCCATAGTCAACGTGCGCCTTTCGCTCTCCCTCTCTGTCTCTCTCTCTTTCACAAGACAGCAGATGGAAGAGTGAGAGAGCTCGCGCACCGGGAGGCACGCGCCGAGGGCGAGCACAAGCCTCCCGGTTGCATGGCGTTGCATGGTATTGTGAGTGGTGTAGGTTACACGATACGACGCGTGACAACCGACCCACCCACAGCTTAAGGAGCTTCGCCCCTAAAACAGGGTGCACAATAAAAAGGACAATACTACAAATAGATTAAATCTCCGGATACATACATGTAAATGTATGTGCAGACACATGGGAATGGTTGAGCTGCTTTTATGGGAGCCTCAGCGCAGCCTCTCATGTACAGTGACAATTAAACAATGATATGCATAAGACACTACAGTTAACCAGTTAACTTTGGATGCGGTTGAAATAAAGGTACTCCCAGGCATTACAAGCAAGATAGGTTTGAAACAAGTCATATATGGTGCCTTGCCACAGTGGTCTAGTGGCCATGGCACTGTTGCAGATCCGAAGGTCGCAGGATCGCATCCCGGCTGCATTTCGATGGAGGCGAAATGTTGAGGCTCATGCACTGTGTGATGCCAGTGCTAGTTAAAAGAACCCAGCCGGTCAAAATTTCCACAGCCAGCCCTATAATATGGTGCCTCTCAAAATGAAATCATGGTTTCGAGATGCAAAACCCCAGAAATCAATCAAATCAATTCATATGTGGTCATCATTTAAACTTGGTATGTAATCATTAATTCAACATGAGGGCTTAATGAAATTGCATTCAAGTAAGCAGTTGCATAGTATGCACAAAAGCTTAATAAAGTTAAGCATATAGGAACAGAGGATATCTTTAAGCATGAACAAATATAAATTTGAGCTGCAGGTTAACAGTACACACATCCATAGTAACTATTTTGAAGACTAAGACAGCAAAGAGGCAAAGGCGGCACCACTTGTCACCTGCCTGCTTTTGAAGCTCCCTCTCTTCTTTCTTTTTTTGAATGGGCAATTCTTCAGATGTGTATGCAACATACTCCCAGACTGCCATAATTGTGAATGCTAAATTAGCCAGTTATTAAACTTGTAGTGTGCTAAAATAACATACAGCTCAACCCTAAATTCAAGCAGTGTAGAAATGCATAGCACAGCACGTATTTTAATTACACGCACACATACACAAAACCCCTTGCATAAAAAATGTGTTTTTATTTCTGTTACCATTGTACAACAGCATGGCACTAATTTTGTGGCCCTATATTTTTTTTCTTAGAACCACAAGCAATCTGGATGGAGAATTCGAAGATTCAAGGTCCCAGGACACTCCATCAACCCTTTTCAGATCGATGTTGCCCCGTGAGAGTTCCGTGAGCGACAATAATTACTGCCCCAACACACCGGAGCACATATTGTCGACCTCTCCTTCATCTCTATGTAACACCCAGCCTTCTCGCTTTTCTTTTTCGCCTCCTCCTCCTGACCCTGCCCCTGTTTCAACTCCGCAATCTATGACCCCTGTTTCTACACTCCGAGGGTCGCGGGATCAAATCCCGGCCGCGGCGGCTGCATTTCGATGGAGGCGAAATGTTGAGGCCCGTGTGCTGTGCGATGTCAGTGCACGCTAAAGAACCCCAGGTGGTCGAAATTTCCGGAGCCCTCCACTACGGCGTCTCTCATAATCAGAACTGGTTTTGGGACGTTAAACCCCACAAATCAATCTGTTTCTACACCCCTTCAGCCTTCCCCTTCCAGCAGAAAAACAACGCAAACAAAGAAACAACACAAACGAAAATTACAAGCACAAGATATGATCGACAGCATTGACAGTGAATTAAAGAAAGAAAAAATGGACAGATCGGAGCGGTTTTTATTGTCGCTCACGGAGCACCTAGACAGAGTGCCCCAAAACTTGAAGGGGCATTGCAAAATGCACCTCCTAGAAGTCCTGCTTCATTACGAAGCAGGCTAGATACCGGTGAGCCTATCCCCATTGTGGGCACCGGTGGTAAGCACAAATAATAAATAAATGTTTATACAAACAATTGGTGGCCACTGCTGGCGGTGTACTTTGTTTAAAGCCATCAAAGGCAAATTCGAATGTTGGCTAGAGCACAATTTACTTTCATTTTGATGAAAGCTTCATAAAGATGTACAGCACCCTCCACCATGACCAGACTGAAGACAATGTAGCCATTCCTTTTGCCTGTGCTGTCACTTTGGGCTCAATGGGAGCATTTATTTTGACCCAGCAACCCCGCAGCAGTTGTGGGGGCTCACGGCTGGACTGGAGATGCACATGTGCACAAAAGAGTGCCCATGCACCTTTCAATCTAGCTTGTAGCTGCCATTCTTTTTTTTTTGTGTGTACAAGATTTTTTTTAACGCAAACTCGACACAAACTCGGTAGCGCAAAAAAACGGACAAAGAAGGAACAAAGGACAGGCGCAAACTTCCGACTATATTTCGGAAAGCCAAAGCGGGTCTATATGTAAGTGCACACCCTTTGCACACGCTCCACCAGGAATGATACATAATCGAAGGTTCTCCTTGATACTGCTATCAAAACCAAGTACATGAGAATCTGCCGATTAAATCTGATGCATGCGCAGAAAGAAAAGGAATGACAAGTGAACAACAAATCAACAGAGCATAAATGAAGAAATGAAAAAATCAACAAATAACCTGTGCACAAATGAAGAAATAAAAAAAATGAAGAAATAGAGTAGGCATGTGGGCAATACAAACCTATAAAATGCCCTAACACAATGTACCACTTGGTGCGATTACAAAAAAACCATCTAAAAACTGCTGCTCCTTAGCAAGCAATGTCAGGGAAGGCATGCTTACGCATTTTTTTTAAGTTTATATGTTCAAGTGGAGGTACACTGACGTGCCACACGCAAAGTGTTTATTTACATTTCCTATGAATGAAGGTGCATTCTATGAAGCATCATTTTCTAGATAGATATAACTTTAACGCATTCGCTCTGCAAATAAAACTGTCAGCACTTTGTGTTCAGAGCTATAACACAAATTTCAGCTTGGTGTTTCATTCCTTAGTGTCTAACCGCTGTATTTTACACCCAACAACGTGAAGATGACAGAATACCTAGGCTATTGGCCCACTAGATCGAGCAGAGCGAGTACACACATGCAGCTTCGAAGTGTGTGTGGCTCGAGTCGTCTGCTAGCCACTGCACTGTTGCATGCGCATATGTCATGCATAATGTTCAGGGTGTTTGTTCCTTCTGCTGCAGCTGTATTAAATGCCTGCATGTATTGTTGTGCAACTACACAAAAGTGTTTCACCTTGCGCTGCAGTCTTATTTGCAAGGATCACTGAGAGTGTTCGATGTCACTGTCACAGGCCGTCTGGCATGATTATTTCGGTTTATAGCTGCTGCTGCGTCTTTAAGGCATACGATAAGGAGCAGAAGCCATCCTCAACAAATTGCGCTGGAGGTGTCGTGTAAATGCCATGTGGTGGTGATACCGCCTCACAATACCTGGTTTTGTGGCAACAACACAAATGAGCCGAGATCGTGCTCATCGCAGAAAGCACCCAGGAAATGCAGGCACTGCTGGACATCTGCCAGAGTGAAATCACTCTCCTGGGGCTTTGCTTCAACTTTAAGAAGACGGCCCTTCTCAGACTAGCGGGCGAGTGCACCAAGGAGGGAGCTGTGACCCTGGGAGATGCCCAAAGTGAGCAGCTGCACCGAATACAATTACTTGGGTGTAAAATTGTCAGCATTGATGGACATGTACAGCCTACACGAGGCGAAGACACGTGAAGCTGGACAGCAGGCTCAATGCATCCTTCAGCACTGTCGTTTCTGGGGCTGCAACCGATATTAAATGGTGCGTGACCTTTGGAAGCTTGTCCACGTGCCTGGACTGAGGTTTGCGAACGCAGTCGTGAACACTTCTGCAGCCACTCGCAAATGGCTGGAGCGGCGACAGTGGGAAGTGGGCCGCATCACTATGGGCAGTCATGGCATGGTGGTGAACGAGGTGGTCCAGGGGTACATCGACTGGTCAAGCTTTGAAGCGCATGAGGTGGCCAGCAAACCAACGTTCACTGTCGCCTGCTGTACATGGCCCGCGAGACGTGGTCTCGACGAGTCTTTGACTACCTTATGGCTACATGTATGCGCACCAAGTGGGTACGGAGAGTGTACCAACTCGAGAAAAAGTATGGGTTTTTTTGAGGCGCTACTTGCGGCTGAAAACTAACGGGAGTGCACTAAGGAAATTCGCCACCGTATTAAGGAGGCCAAGGTGGACAAGTGGAGACAGGCACAGGTGAACAAGTCAACTCTACTTACCATGAGCACAAGAACACTATCGCTCCAGTCCCACTCTATGATAATGGCTTGGGAAGTGTGCTGTTGTTTGAGGCGAGAGCAGGGGCCCTGCGTACTCATCTGTAAACAAGCCTACAACAGTGAACTCGTGAGTGTGGTGTGTCGCGCAGGTGGTGGGGCTGACGAGACCATCACACACATTGTGACTGAGTGCATGCAAGTGAGTCTCACCAATGCGAACACCGATCTCGCTGCCGCACTGGGTTTTGTT
The DNA here is from genome assembly GCA_013339685.2 of Hyalomma asiaticum. Classification (NCBI taxonomy): domain Eukaryota; kingdom Metazoa; phylum Arthropoda; class Arachnida; order Ixodida; family Ixodidae; genus Hyalomma; species Hyalomma asiaticum. The sequence continues at coordinate 202,332 of JABSTT010001714.1, forward strand.
GGCGCAGATGGCGTGGTGGACTATGCCGCAGGGAGGCGCAGCAAAACTTGCTTAGGACAATGGAGGAGAATGACTCTCTAGGGACTTCAGGTGCGTTCTTAACCCACCAACCCGGCCAGTCTGTCTGTGTTTTTGTCTTTTTTTTTCTTTTATTGTACTATTTATTTACCATTGGCTGGGGTGCCAAGGGGCGCCTGCCCGTTACAAAGGGAATGAATGGCCTCACCATCATCATCATCATCACTTTAGTAGTTTTCTTTCCTTCTGCAGCGAACTGAGATCAATGAGCAAGAACTCAATACTGAACTATGTGTCACTCATGAGACACAAATACCAACATTGTTGACAAAACCCAAGCATGGCCAAAGAAAAGAAGATGCGGAAAAACCTAAGAGTGCCAGTGTGAGACTGGGTGATGCCAGTGCCCCAGGGAACGGCAGGTTACGCTTCTTTCACATGTAATAGGAATGTTCTGTGCGCTTCAAGCACTAACGTAACATTGTGGCACCGTCTATATAACCACTTGACTGCAGTCAATGCTTTCAAGAAGCTAACGGTTGCCTGAAGCCGCTCACAACGTTGCGTCACTGTGTACATTTCAACGTGCGCTGCTGACCCACATTAACGCAGTTACAGTGCTACCCCCTACAGGTCGATTTCTCGGCCAATAGTGAATGAATCATGATCAAAACGCTTCAGCATCAGGGCTCAGCAGTAACAAATTATGCAAGCATGTAAGGCCTAGAAGCAGGGGTATGCACATGACTACCGACGTCTACATGAATTGAAAGTGAGCATGGAAGGCAGCAACAAGTGAAGTACGGCAGGGACGCAGGTACACCACAGGTATGTGGTGGAAGGTGGCAACGACGACATCGAAAAGGTTGTATTAAGGAATGTGCATGCGTCCCTTCAGTCTGGCCCTGCCTGCACTTGGAGGTGGGCTAAATACCCCATGCTATTAAATAATGCATCATGTGACCAGCTGTGCTAGCTTAGTGCAACAGTAGTGCTAATGAAAGATCAACGGTGCGTGTCCAAGTTACTGTGACATGTGCACTGGCCAAGAGACACTGACAAAAGTCACACACAGAGTGCTACGTCCAACTGACTCATTCTACTAAGAAACCCCCATATGTAAACATTTCCCATTCAAGTAGCAGTGAATCCACTGCAAAACACTGATATTTATTTCTCGCACTTTTCACTGTAGACACCTTGGTGCAGCCACACACATTTCAAGGAACACATCTAACGAGTGTACATAATAAATGCAATGAATACAACCAAGAATAAATGCAAACAAAAAGATATTTTAGATATCAAAAAAGGGGAGAGTGCCAGAAGGAATATAACAACCGTAAAAGGATGTTCTGACAAGCTAAAAAAAACACCATAAGACACAAGATACACAATGAAAAAGTGTAATAAAACGTGCAACAGCACATAACTTTCATTTTTATAATCCATGTCAGCATGCACTATTACGGACATGTACAGTAGAGTCTCAATAATTCAAACTCTGATAACTTAAACTTCTGGTTAAATCAAATTTAAAATTTGTTTAGTCTGCGATGTTTTCAATACATTTTTGCTTCAAACTTCACTTCAAACCGCTTACCAGAAATCCTCGCTTCTACGATTCTTTTTTGGCAAACATCCATGCTTATATATATTTTTTACAGCCAGCAACTGAGTCTAACTGCCTGACAGCATTTGTCAAAGCAGTCAAAACTGCTAACAAAATGTTCACGCAAGCAATCTAGTCGGGCCAATGCCTCCTCTGTGTTGGTAGCACTGGCTGGATGTACAGGTGTTCTGTGTGGTAGAAATGCTTGAAAAGGGTTTTGTGTTGACTTGCTTTGTAATAGAATTATTTTTCCTCATACGTTCAAATTGCTACCCAAGCTATCAAGTGTGTAGGCCGAGATTAAGTCATAGTTTACAATTTTACCGACATACAATTTTGTTCACTAGTGCACCTGTGCCATGGTGGAGGGCTTGCATGGTTGGGCGGTTTAGGACCATCTTTTTTTCTGCGATGGCCACTTCACACAGACGCTGACAGCGATGCTGGATTTTCTGCAATACAAGCTAATGCTGTCATGATAAAAAGACACTTAAAGGGGCACTGACATGTAAATTTTCGTCCGCTGTTTTTTCGCTGCAATACGTAGCTGGGGACCTGTGGGCCATAACACGGCACATCATTTGCTCCAGCGCACGTCAGATTATTATTTACCCACTAGTTTCAGTTTCAGTATTATTACCCACTAGTTTCAGTTTTGGTTTGGGAGAGCTCAAAAAACGACAAGGCGCCCTGTGCAACGGGAGCCATCTGGCGCTCGCAATGGAGTAAACGAGTTCGACCAAGTGAGCACACATAACTGTGGCACACTTCCGCACGACAACCGCCGCGTGCTCGTTTTCTTTCACCTGTCGCACATCCTGCGCGTTGTTGTCGCTGTTGCTGTCATCGTTGTTGGGTGGCAACTATTTTCTTGAGGCCTGGCGTCGCCGGCAGTCTACTAACGCCGCCGCAGCGAATAAGCAATGGCGGCTATGACGTCATCATTGCTAGCTGCACTCTCGGAGCTCGGCTGCCGTGGTGACGTCGCGGAAGTTGGGGGTCCCCTTCAGGTCGCCTTTGCTGTTGTCGATGTCGCGATGTACGGTGCCTAGCGCTCGATTGCGCAAGCGAACTTCAATATTCGTTTAAATTACCTTCGGAGCTGTGTTCGCCATTGAGATTTGGTAGATGACGTGTATGTCCACAAAAATCGATCCCGCAGGCTATCTTAGCACCGAAATTTTGGTGTGAGTGCCTACTTCTACATGCATCTGATAATTCAAACAGTATTCTCAGTTCCCCTAAAGTTTGAATTATTGAGAGTCTACTGTAAATGCATGGCCGAATCAGCGGCAGCTCCTGCATTACTGTGCAATTTTGTCATGCCAGGGCACCCTGCCTACACTGCTACTAAAGTAGCTTGCATACAGGTCCCTGACATCCCGAGCAGCTCGGGCAAAGTGGCGTGCCTGCGTACGGGCCAATTGCAATGTTGGCTGTGCAAGCTCACGCCACTGGCCACACCGTTGCTGCCCAGAATCATTTACCAAATCTGCGTAGCCAGGGCCGCAGTAAGGGTCACCCTCCCCTGTTCGCCCTTGCATCAAAAAATTGTGCAGCAGACAGAGAGCCTTGACCATGCGCTCTACTTTTGTAGGGCTTTCCCCCATTGTCCTTTCCAGGATCCTCCACCGGGTCACGAGGATTCCAAACGCATCTTCAGAACACCTCCTGTTCCAAAAAAGAAAAACACATTTTAATAGGTGTGCATATGCATTCCCTGTCCCACTATCACAATTATAAGGTATTTAATTATCTCACCAATACTGGTAAGATATCCCCAATAGTGCTGTTACTGGCCAGCAAGGTTCCAACACATATCTCACTAAAGTGCTTTAATCTGCCCTCTTTTTCATCATTAGATAGTGTGACTGCTCACAAATAATGCACATCCTCTTTCTAAACAGCAAAGATCTGTTCATCATATGCTTCAACAAATCTGTTCGCGTTTCCGCTGCCGCATAAATGGCACTGTCTATCTTGGCTACAACCAATTCTTTTTATTCACATGATCAGTACTCCTACCGCATATTTTATGTAAAAGAACAACTCTGGAGACCTTTTTAGGCAAGTGGATCTCAATGAAGTTCACTTGGTGTGTCACTGGGTTGACTGATTTGACGTCACTGCTGGGTTGGATTTCGGTTTCTGTCTCGTGCTTTCTTGCAATTTAAAAATTATTTTCACATTTGCTGAGTATCTCTACTATCAGGAGCACCTCATGAACATAGAATCGCCATTACCTTGACATGCTCAAAATACTGCCGGAGTTGGCATTTACATTCATGCTAGCAGATGATGGGGCTCAAGTCCGTGCATCCAATTAAGGCAATCTTGAACTGTTCTCGCACACTCTATTTCGATGAAAATGGCGACTCACAGGGCCTATCACCTCCTAGCTACAGTCATGGTTGGCTGTAAAGCAGCCATTATCATCATCATCATCAGCCTGTCTATGCCCAATGCAGGGCAGAGGCCTCTCCCATAGACCTTCAATCATCCCGCTCCTGTGCTGTGACCACGCTATCACCGCAAACTTCTTGACCTCATCTGCCCACCTAACTTTCAGCTGTCCCCTGGTTCGTTTGCCTTCTCTAGGGATCCACTCTATTACCCTTAATGACAAACAGATGACTTGCCTTTGCATCACATGCCCCGCCCACATCCACTTTTTATTCTTAATTGTTAATAATATATCATTAACACGCGTTTGTTTCCTGACCCACTCCACTCTCTTCCTGTCCCTCATGTTACACGCACCGTATTCTATTCCATTGCTCGCTGGGTCATCCTCAATTTAAGTTGAACCCTTTTAGTGATCCCTGAAATTTCTGCCCCATAGGTAAGTACCAGTGAGACGCAGCTGTTATACACTTTGCTCTTCAGAGGAAATGGTAAGCTGCTATTAATTATCTGAAAATGCTTGCTGAATGCGCTCCACCCTGTTCTTACCTTCCTAATTATCCCAGCCTTGTGGTTTGGATCAGGGGTCACTACCCAACCTTCATAGACATATTCGCTTACAACTTCCAATAATATTTGGTACTGTTTTCCACAGCGTCTTTTTCTGTTGAAAGTGAGAATATCACATAAGCTCATATATTACAGCATGGCACAATCAGAATCCACGTTGTTTGTTGCTATGGCAACAGTACACTGGAAAAAAACGGGCAGCCATGTAGAGTGGACTTCCCCCACGTAGGTGCTTCAAGCCAATCGACCATTTGCGGAAAAGCTACTGTGCATGCACGGCAATGGTGCAGCTAGCGTCCTCTACAGGTGCTTTGGGTTTGGTTGGAAAACATGAGCGACCGACGTGGCCAGCCGCCGGTCGTGTACAGCTGTTGATATAACCTGGCGTCGCCTCGCTTTCGCCATGTGTGCGAAAATGCAGCTCACTGTGTAGCCTAGGGATGCACGAATATTACTGAGAACGGAAACACGAAGTTCTACAGGTTCCTGTCCGCGATGCTACGTGTGAAAAAAAGAAATGCTTGGATAGCAGCTGCATGAAGAAAGAGCTGCTGATGGCTCCCCATGGGTCGTTATACACTCGAGAGAGCAGAAGGTCATATTCATTCACATTTTATTTGGTCATTCACTGTGTTTCACTACAGATGCGTATACAATCATCCCCCAGCAACGCGATCGTAGTGTGCTACAACGATGCCAATACAAACAATGGCATAATGTAAACGCCGCTTGTCATAAACGGTAGCGCATGGTTTCTGGACACGGATAGGAGCCTACTTGGCGCGCGTGATATGTAGGCTCCTTGACACGAATGAAGCTTTAACCATGCGTCATCTATGAAAACATGCGCATCTACCAACATGCCCACTCATAGTTCTTTCACGTAAACACCGCACTTCATAGACCGTGCTCACACAGCGCCCACCAAAGCTAATTCATCATCAGTGGCTTCAAGATTCAACTTCAACTGTCTTAGATAACCTACTTCCTTGAAGGAACAGCCGCAATGAGCTTGTCGAAGAGTCGAGGTAGCGGAGTGCAAGTGTCGCCACACATGGTCAGTGTTCATACTACAACGTGAAAAATCCTTGCCCCACACCTTTTCTAGTAACGTAAATAGGATTACATTGTTTTCTGGGTTTTTACTCCCCAAAACCACGATATAGTTACAAGAGATGCTGTAATGGAGGACTCTGGAAATTTCGGCCACATGGGGGTTCTTTAATGTGCACTGAAATCGCACAGTACACGGGCCTCTGCATTTCGCCTCCATCGAAATGCAGCTGCCGCGGCTGGGATTCGATCCCGCGACCTTGGATCAGCAGCCGAGTACCACCAGACCACCGTGGTGGGCATGAAACGAGACGTTTTCTTTCTGTATCATGTTTGTTCAATGCAGGGGCACTTTCCCGCAAAGAAAAAAATATTAAAACAACAAAACAGGTGCACTTGAACTGCTGAGTGCTGCCTCACAAACGCCAATTCGTGAATCTGTTTTCCAACCAAACGTGCCAATAATGTTCTCCTGTTTACATGACAGGTGGCGCTCGCTTTTCCGCAAATGGTCAATTTCACTGGCTACACAGTGTCATGGACGGTGAGTGAAATGTAATCACCTGACCCAACAGAACTTGCTTTTCTTTTGCTTGTATAGTGGATGTTGTAGGCTTAATAACTTAGGACTGAGTACTCCTATCACTGTCACTCTTGCAGCCTTTGTCTGTTGTGCAGTCTATAAGCAACATGTAAATAAGAAATGGGTGCTTGAAAAGTGTTGCAGGGTACCTTTGAGAATTCCTACACAATCCAACTTTAATGTTAGTTTACCTTGCTCTGCTCAGACGATAATTGAAGACCCTCTTCTCGCCCTCAAGCCCTCGCCCAGGGTAAGGCCTCAAAAAGTCTGGTCGAAGCTGGAAGGCCTCATCTCCAACGAAGACACAGGGCGCTTTCCGTGTCGTGCTTGGCAGGGGCAGCTCTGCTGGGAGATGAAGTTTCCCTTTCTCCAAGCGACGACCAAACCTTGACTGCTGCAGAACTCCACCGTCACTCTGCTTGCCGTAGGCGCCTACATCCACGATTACAAACTTGTAGTCGCTGTCGACTACGGCAAGGAGGACGATGGAGTATGTGCCCTGTAACGATTCCATACAAGAGGAATGTGAAATTCACATTTAATAATTTAGAATGACAATGTGATACTGCTCAGATGGCTTTGTTCAGGTGATGTGCACAACGTCGGAATTACCACAAATATTTGTGTAAAGATGACATTAGGTGTGGCTGGTACACAAGACTGGGCCATTTGGTGCAATTTTTCCTGACTACAAGCATGAAAGACAGTATAGTCTGTCACAAAAGTAAACATTACACTTCGCATGACAACTTTGCACTGAGATATGAAACAGAAATATTGTTTTGTTGCAAGGACAAGAGCGAGTCGAAGTGCATTACCCAAGTAAAATAAAATAATTCATGGCTAGTGTTTCCCATTAGACAGCACAAAGCTGATGTTTTAACTTTTTACTCTAAAGCACAGCTGGATTAGATGAGCTTATTACCGCACATGGGCTGACAGTCCAAAGACATTTCATGAATGGACCGTGACAAAAGCAATGAAGCTTCTTTATTAATGCGTCGAATGCCCTTGATAAAAAGCAAAACTGAAGCCTGTTGGTAAATACACCACCGGGGTAACGGACCGGATAGCCCCAATTACAGGTGCATTTACAATAGAAAGAAATTAGTACATTGCAATTTGTGGGGATCAGAGTGCCATGCATCCCGCGTGGACGGAGTGGCGGCCCTCCGGCCCTCCGTCACTCTGTCCCCCCCTCCCCCTCTCCACTTACATCCCACTCTCCCAGCTGGACGGAGTGGCGGCCTGTCACTGTCAAAGGTCACCTACTTTGCCCACGTGATTCTTAACCATTCTGTCATTGGACAGCTGGCAGGTTCTCGCAGGTTTGCGCTTTTCGAGTTTGGAGATTCTCAAGGAGAATTCGTTGGGACTTGGAATGGTGAGCGTACATACTTTTGTGACCCTCCGTTCTACAAGCTTGTTTGCCGTCTCACGCGCCATTTCGAGCCTCATCTACCACCGGCAGTGGCCTGCGATTGGCACCCATCTCTTACTGTGTTTTCCTTCTATTTTCCTTTTCTGTGGCATGCGGTTACGGGTGCGCTGGTTGAGGGTTAGGTGGTTCTCCTTTTGCATGGCCTTTGTGTGTTGTGTTCGCATTGTATTGACTGTTATTGTCGTTTGTTTATATGTCATTCGACCTTAGATTCGGCCTGTTTGTTTGTAATACTAACATGTTATTAAATTACCATGCTCGAAGAGTGACACCTAATATTCTCCTCTTTGGTCACGTGCACCGGCTCGTGCTGTCCTGCCTTGAGATGCGCCACGGGCTAACGCACGTGGCATGGTTTAAGACGAGCAAGCACACTGACGCGACAACCCCATTCTGTGCTCTTCGAGTGCTCAAACACCGCGGCACAGTGTTGCTAACAGCGAGGTCGCTGTTAGTAACCCTAGAAATTGCATTGCATCTGCATTGAAGAGAAATTGCGAAGCCACAAAATGTCCACAGAAGAATGATGTGCACCAGGAATGACACATGCCGTGAAAAGATTATGTATAACAACTTGTATTGCAAATGCTCAAGATGATTACGTCGTTTCATACTACGAATCAAGAGACAAAAGGTGGTGTTGGCTGTGATAAAACTACACAAGACAACATCATGCAGACGTGATAGAACATGACAATGATGGAAATTAAGGTATGCGACTTACTTAGCCCTGAGACAGCACACTTCATTCTGGGAGCACATTAGAACATTAGGCAATGCTGCTGATAGCGGAACTTCAAGTGTACACCATTAACGATGTACGTTCCACATGTCACGATGCATCATGTGCTGCACATTGCAATATCCATTTGCAATAGTCAGATCAGATGCCGAATGCTACTGCCTTTTCAGAGCTTAGAGTGGCACATGAGATATGTACAACAATAAAAGTGTCCTCAGAAGAGCACCACGACAAAATTATAGTACAAACCTTATAATTGAAGTACATAGTACCAGAGTTCTTGGGGCACTTTATGTATGTGCTTCCCGTCCACCGCACCGATGCAGTTCGGGAACTGCCATGTGCGGCTGAAACCTTCTCCTATTCGGAGCCATGCCCGGACATCTGGTATCTAAAATGAAGCAAGCACCCAAAATTTTTGTGAGTAATTATTGGCTATATTGGAGTGATATTCAGTGGCATCACGTAGCATGCAAAAAGCAGTAACAGCAATGACAGTGTCGGCACTAAAATCTCGCAACCAGCGCTCACGTCTGTGTCCCCCATGTTCACCTTGGATCACCAGGATGCATCATTTTTCGACGGGGGACAGATGTGATAAAGAGGAATGCCCGCTGTAGCGGGCACATTGCAAACACTCCACTATGTTCAAGGTAATGATTGCCTGATCATGTTTTGCCGACATGCTGCCTGCTGCTTTTATGGGCAGTCCTTATCGCACATTATAGTTGATCTAAATGTATGAGCCAACAGGCCCTAAATAGGTGTGTTTCATTATGTGAGAACTGTAGAGCTGCACTCAATGGATCATGGCTGTGTGACTGCACCGCATGCAATAACGTTGCATTTGACAGCTTCATGACTCATTATAACTCAGTCACACCACACACGCATGTGAAAAACAGTTTGGTTACTAGGCTTCACAAGCTGATCTTGTATCCACAATTAATGTCGGACATAGAGGGCATGATTACAAATTTTGCAACATTACACACAATTTTACATGGAAATGTACCTACAGGCATGTATGCACGCCGCAGCCTGCGCCACAGCACTCTGCATGTCTCATCCACAGCGAGACGGGCAGTTGAAATGCCCACGCGGAAGGACAGGGCAATATCTTGGATAAGGTCCCCTGAAGACATGTACCTGCATTTGATTAGTATCACAAGTCAGTGCATTTAGCAGTACGGGACAGAGGGCACTGCTCCTGATTTTTTCAAATCCGTCATTCTGTTGCTTACAACTGCTCTATTCTTGCCAGGAATGGCAAAATAATTATCGCACAAACCTAATCTTTCAATTTTGCTCAACGTAATACTTCACTTTATGCCCCTTTTAGCACCACGCTGAGACCAGGGATGCCTATGCAGGTTTGAGTTGGAGTTTATCCAACCACATTGTACAACCAGTATACATACACGTGGTTAGGTGTGATGGGGAAAAGCTGCTTTTCACAGCTTTGCTGGCCCCATCACCGGGAAAACAAAGCAATACAACAGGTCAGCATCAGTAGCGGACTGAGACATGATGGCAGCCGATGATGAACCTGCCATTACTAAAGAATGTCAACAAGCCCACCACTACAATTTGCAAAACGCAGCATAAGGGCATGCCAGACTAGATGAACTCACACCCCAGACATATTATAACATCATGAGCAACTTTACATCAATGTAATCATAGTATTTCTTGATTACAGGAAATACTATGGTGCAAGAAATACTCAGAGGTGCAATAACATGCACTGTCACATTAAATCTAACATTTGGAAAAATTGATCATGCACCAAAAAACACTTAATCAGTGTGTTGCTACTCAGTTGTACTAAATTGCAAATTGCATCACCTGAGGGTCATGGCCAGTCGCTCTGCTGCCGATATTGGCTCCCTCACCACATAATTCTTTGTGAGGTCACCCCTTATAAGGCTAAGCAGATAGTCAAATTGCTGTGGGGTCATCCTGTAATATTTCTTGAAGTAGTCCACGTCCCCATTACGCATTTTCTGCATCTGGAAGAAGTATAACAATTATTGTAGTAGTTATTTAACCCTTAGAAGTGCAACACTGACGCATGCATAACTACCTGCGAGCAGCAAAGGACGTGGGAGATGACAGAGACGAAATGGCTGATCATGGTTGAGTGAGAGCACTTCATAACCATATGTCGAAAGTGGTTGTTGTGCACTTTGTCATTGTGAACACTTCACTTCCTGGCCCTAGATCGGTCAGGGCCGATAACGATTATGGGACCGTGTAATAGAGACCACTGTTCGTCGCGCTAATCGAGATTAAAAGTTGCCGTGTGACACTGTTGGGACCGTGTAGCAGAGGCCACTGTTCGTAGTGATGACAAATCAGATATGTTGTCGCGCTCATCGAAATTAAATGTTCGGCCCCGACGTCGGCGAAATCGCGATCCCGACCCAGATCGCGACCATCTAGTTCCCGATCGTCCATGATCGCAAGTAATTGTGCCCATGAGTGACATCGGTGTTCAAACAACATATAAAAAAGAAACGAGCTGGCGACGCATCTTCTGCTGTCTTAAATTTAAGTGACGAATTCTGCTGTACCAATGCAGTGCAATTCGTCTTTATATTCATCGAGTTAGTTTCATGTGAACTTCTGGCATGCAATAAAGTGTTTTGAACAGTGCATCCGCAACGGATTATGAACTTAAATTTGCGGTGCTCTGATGAGCACACTTACCGTGGTGAAGAATTCGCTCTCGGCGTGGCGGGTTCTCCATGACGATCGGACCCACCACCTACGCTTGCGTCGCTCCTCTTGCATTAGTTGCACTAGGAGGGCTTTCTTCTTCAAAAGCAGAAGTCGTTTGCGGCGCTTTGAAAGAGTCATTGCGGACACAGACAAGACACAGACCACGCAACGAAACTACAATCGAAAAACGCCGGTGAGTGCAGCCGTTGCCAACACCATGACGAATAAATCCGCGAAACTCGGCCATATTAACGCAAAGTATCATATTCTGCGTGAGCCTATTGATCGATGTAGATTGCTGTGACAATTCCTATTGTTTTTTTCACCTGGTAATAGCTAAATATTTGAAAATAATACACTTTAACGTCTTATTTCATTCAGTGATTGCATAGCCGGCCGGGCAACACTGCTGAGGGCGGAGCTTCAACTGTGCGAAAAAACCGACGGTGTTCCTTCATGTGTCTCGAGGCGTCGGATGTCGGACGCCGGACCGTACGACGCCGGACGTCGGATCGCATGCAAAATCGGAGCATGTGTTCAGCCCTTAACGGTCTTACTGAGAGGCTGAACCGCACTCTCACGGTTATGTTGTCCATGTACGTCTCTGCCGATCACACGGATTGGGACACCACCCTACCTTACGTTACTTTTGCCTACAACACGTCCAGGCATGACACCGCCGGCTATTCACCGTTCTGCTTCTGTACAGTCGTCACCCTACGTTACCATTCGAAACGCTTCTTCCTTCCGATCCTTCCGTACCAACCGCCTATGCTCAGGACGTCGTCTCCCGTGCCCAGATGGCTCGCCAGGTCGCTCATACTCGGCTACGTGCTTCGCAGGACCTTCAAAAAGAGCGGTATGATAATCGGCACCGCGAAATCGATTACCCACCTGAATCTCTGGTGTTACTCTGGACCCTGTCCCGACAACGTGGCCTCTGCGAGAAGCTCCTCCCTCGCTACACAGGACCCTACAAAGTTATCCGGAAGCTCAACGATGTTGACTACCTCATCGCTCCGCTACCAAATCGACCGTCTTCTCCCTTTACATCCGCTACTGACATTGTCCACGTGTCGCGGCTCAAACCTACTGCACCATTAGCGCTCAATCATTTTAGCAGGCGCCGGGACGACGCTCAGTCCGCCGGGAGTGATGTTACGAGGCGCACCAAATCGAGGCTGTCAAGCGAACGATCGGCTAGGCGAAGAGGAAGAAGAAGAGACCACTCAATATTGAGCCCATGTCAAATTGGCTTTAGACCTGGGTATTCTATATGGTATGCACATGTAGATTTAGAGGGACGAATTAAGCTTGCTCGTCACAGGCGACAATATGCAGCACTAGTAACTCTAGATTTAGCTAAGGCATACGACAGTGTAGAGCATGTCATCCTTCTCAATTCATTAAAAAGCTTGAATTTCCCGCGCTATATTATTAACTGGTTGTATGAGTTTTTTAAGGATAGAAAGTTTTATTGTTCCCAGCGTGGATTAGCCTCACCGAAATATAATCAGTCCAGAGGAGTCCCTCAAGGTTCTGTTTTATCTCCTGTATTATTTAACGTTCTGTTAAGCTCAGTACCGTTGCACAATAACATTCAAGTGTATGTTTATGCAGACGACATTGCGTTCTTTGCTTCTGCTGGTGATATTCACTCACTGCATACAATCTTACAAGCTTATTTAGGAAGACTAGAGTTATGGTTTAATGAAATTAGCATGACTTTAAATGTTAGTAAAAGTTCTGTTATTGTTTTTCCTTTGAATGATCCAGTAAGCATTTCTCTTCAGTATCGCCAGGAAATAATTCCCCAAGCAGAGTGCGTGAAGTATTTAGGTGTGTTTTACGATCATAAACTGAGTTGGCGCGACCACATTGAGCACATTAAATGTAAGGCTACTCGCGCTGTTGGGATGATACGCAGACTTGGCCAGCACCCCTCTGGGTTACGCAGGGACACTCTTCTTATGATATACCGTATGTATGTTCGTCCGATTCTAGAATTTGGTTGTATTTTATACTCTGGTGGTCCGGCATACAAGATTAATCCTTTGGTTCTTTTAGAGCGAGAGGCTCTTCGGAGTTGTCTCAAGGTGCCAAAATTTACTGCAAATCATGTTCTGTACCAAGAAGCCCGAATACCCACGTTAGTTTGCAGATTCCGTATCCTCACCGTCAAAACATATTTGCAAATTTATGCGTCTTCACAGAGGCGATCACACTTCGTGTTCTGTACTGAAGCGCTAACATTTTTTGATGAGCCTTGGTCTCGCATATACAAACCTCAAGTTTTGTTTGTGCAGAATCAACTAGAGGCTTTAGATGTTAACATTCGCGATATCGTCTCAACGGATAAACCATTGGCCAATGCTAAAATTGAATTGGATATGATATTCCCTTCTAATGCCAAACTCTTACCTTCCAGATACTTAATAGGCTTATTAGAAGATCATTTATGTCAATTGGGAATTGATAACGTAATTGCGACGGATGCATCCATGCGTGAGGAGAAAGCGGGAGTGGGCATTTTTCAGAGTCTTTGTCTTGGTCATATACCTTGCGCCTCCCGGATTATACACCCATATTCGAAGCAGAGCTCTTAGCCATTCTTTTAGCCATTCTCAAACTTCCTGCACAAAATTCGGCAGTTGTTATAGTGACTGATTCGCTTTCGGTATGCACATCACTCGCTTCAGCTTCTCCTTCCAAGTGTTCTGCTCTAAACGCATTCACTTCATTAATTCCTCCCCACTTGCGTGAAATACGATTGGTGTGGGTGCCAGGCCATCGTGGCATATTTATAAACGAGATGGCTGATGTTCTCGCGCGGTGGTCCCTAGATGGGCCGGTAATGCACGTGGTGCCTACTACTGCCTTTGTTACTTTGTCTAGATACCGTAAGTACTCCTTACTTCAAGATTCTTTAAAAATGAAGTTACCCATTGAAGAATATGGGCATCTTTCTTTTGTTTGGAATAATAAGTGGTGCCCCTCTCGTAAACTGGAAGTGGCAATAACAAAATTTCGCTGTCGTATCCCTTCATTAAATTTTTATTTACACAGGTCTGGTCTGGTGCCATCTCCGCTATGCTGCTATTGTCAAGAGCCTGAAAACATTGATCACTTTTTAATTACCTGTCAGCGTTATAGTAGTCAGAGGAAAAGACATTTCGAAATTTCATTCAGGAATTTAAAAATTTCCCTGAATTCTCAGAATATTCTTTCCTTTGGAGCGTCCTCACTAGGTTACAGCAACAGGAACGTTTGCTTAGCCATGTGCAATTTCCTTCGTGACACAAGAAGAATTCGTTGCTAATCATCTTTCCAACCAAAACTTCGTACCTCGAAATTGCCGCCACTAGTTTATTAAACCTCAAATTATTTATTATGGTTCATTAGTATTATAAATAGTCTATCACTCTAACATTTCATTCTTCCTTACATTACGGATTCCTTACTCTTCCTTTGGTTTAGCTCACTTTTTTTTTCCTTTTTTATATTAAGCGCCGGCTTCATGGCCAATCCCCCGTAGTGGGCAAGAGCCAAATAACAAGGAGAAAAGAAAAAGAAAAGAAAAAGATTCTGGCAGCTATAGAGGCCACAACAACAACAACATACTGCTGGAGCTGCAGCCTGTGTATTTGTGAATGCACTATTCTGGCTCTACCACATCCCTGTGATTCCCCGTGACAATATGAACAATTAATAGGCATTACGAAAGAACGTATATCTTAAGCATTGGTCAGTGTTGCTTAGTAGGGCTTTCCGACCAGATGAATACTGTTAGGCCAGGCTCCCAAGGCATTTTATTATTTGACAGGCCTAGTCTAGTAAAGGCACATCCGACAGCCTGCTGTTTCTATGACAAAGATAACCAGTGCTTGGATTGCGCACACAAATGCTCTTTATAAATGCCTTTCCCTTGACTAGCATCAGGTTGAAACATGCAGGTGGCTTTTCTAGAATCATCATTAATACCCGTCACTGAAAGCTTTAACCCACCTTTCATCGGAGCAATTTGCCACATAATTAGCACCACGTCCAAGGAAATGCCAAGGCATTTTGCTTGATAGCCCGCCACTTCATCTCCTGTTGCTTTCAGACAGGGTTTTCCTCCACATGACATGCATTTAATGGTGCTTTTTAGCTATATATGTGTGCTTAATTTTCTTTCAAACAAAGGATACTTACCAGATATTAATCCCTGTTCTAGTATTTGTTTTTGAAAAGAAATGTGCACCTTGTGTGCAGTTGTTCTAAAGGTGTCTGGTAGCACATACTGCAGGTGTGCTATTGAATAGGGCTTTTTTAGGAGAGAGTCAAATGATGCCACAATGGAGGAGAGGAATTCCAAAAAACACATGTGTCCGTCATTTTCACTCCATCCTTTGGCCTTCAATTCCTTCATAAGAAGCTATTACCTGGTCCACCCTATCTAAATACAGCCTGCGAATTACAACATCTATTAAATGTGATGCCGCAAACTAAGTCCCAGGTGACCCAGGGTGCGGTATCTTTTTATCAAACAGGCAAGAATACAAGAGACCGGCTCGGTCACACAGCGTAAATGTAAGTTGTTTTGGCATTGTTTTCTAACAGCAGTTTGCTTAGCATAGACACTAAGATATTACAGGAGAAATTATTTGCAACAAAAGAAGTAATTACATATTAGAAAGCATGAACGCAAAGTAGCCTCTCTCCTTGGTCTCTGTTTATTGTGCTCTCTATTAAGGCAATCATTCTTGTGTTCAAGGGAGAAAAATGTAGCCATTGTTGCTCCGTTCCTTGCCGGAGTCCTCTACAACAGGGGATATGCAAAGTTCGATGGCAGCCATACCGCTGGGAAAGTGCATACCAAACAAACGACAAATCATACACCAACCATGCGTACGGAACGTTACTAAATATGGCATTCTGTCAGTCAATGTATTATTTTGCGTTTATTCTTTACACCATGTCTTGTTTCTTGTTTCCTTGCACTTTTACTTTACCAACGAAAGAGCTTCTTCGGTATGTGTTGCACAACACGGATAGAGCACTGCAATGACTATAGCTGTGCCCCGGGAATCAACCAAGTCATTCACGGAGAAAAAAATGGTATAAGCATGGGTTTATTTTAAGGCCTGCAAGATTGTCAAATCCCAGTTCAAATATGACAGGTATCACACAACGAAATGCAATTTTTTGTCTGCGGCTGAATCACAAAGTTTAGTACCTCATAAGCTTGTTTGCACACAGTGAAGCAGCACAGGCACATTAACTGATTTACTATATGGCAGTGATTGGTTTCTTGACGGAGCTAACGTAAAGGAGCGAATCGTTTACGTTACGACCAAGAAATTCCATAAAGATGCCTGGTCGCCATTGAAACTGGCCACAGAACGATGGCATTAAACTCTTATTTATTGATTTAAACATACTGTTGACCCACATTTGTGGGTCATGACAGGGAAGGAATACATCAATAAGAATTGATACATAAGGAACACTCTTGTATACATGAAAAAAATATATTAGGATCATCAACAATTGGCATGACAAGATAGACAGAACAAACAGAAAAATGAATGAAAATCATTGAACGTAAGTATCAAGAGAACTTTCAAGCGCTTTTACATCGGTGCACTCAGCAATACGTTCAGGCAATCCATTCCATCTTTCCATAACATCAGGGAAAAATGATTACAGAAAGACGTTTGTGTGTATGACATAAGGTCTGATGGCTGCACTGTGATTTATTCTCTTGCTAAATATTCGAGGTGCTCGTATGTCCACGCTTTTATCGATATTTATATGATTCTTGAGAATCTGAGATAATAATTTTAATCTGTTTCTTTGTCGCCTAAGTTCTAGTAACCCCTGGTTGCACAAACCAAGGATTTCGGTGAATAAGTCTAACTTTTTGTACCTGGAACTAATGAAACGTCCTGCCAGTCACTAAAACTGTGATTATCAGCAGTTTTATGCAGGAACGAAAATATACCTGTCGGGTACGATGTCAAACAATCTTTTATGCAGAGCTTTCGATCCGGCAGCATTGACAGCCTCATATATACAGTGTGACATAGGCACTTTCGATCGGGCTCGACTGGCTCTATTCTGCGGTTTGCGCGAATAAGCCCATCGCGCTCAAGAAGTACTCGAACACGGGCTCGATCGCGATCGAAATTACATCGCGTGGCCCCTCCATTGCTTAATCGGAAACGAACAGTTGCTTCGCTGGCAACACATTCTTCGACAAATATGCGCTGAACAGTCCAGAAGCTGGATGTCGAACGCTCGTGCAAAGCGGAATCATACTTTGCTTGAAACGCGTAAATTGATTTCCTTTCCCCAATCTCCACTAGCTTCAACACTAGCTGAGGAGGGAAGGCGTTTGAAGGTTCGAATCGGCGCCCCTCGATGTTTCGAGTACTCGATGGTAGCGCGAAGGAAGAGCCGTTGCCCGGTAAAGATAAGCTTTATTGCACAGTCAGGCGTCTGCCCGGTTCCAAGACCGAACGTCCGCTCTCGCTCACATCCAAAGCGTCGACACTTCAATCCTCGGTTCGACAAAGAGTCCCCCAACAAGCCAATCACACTTGAGGGTTGGCATCACGCAAACCAATCGCACAAACACTTTTATGACACACACGGCATTGGTCAAACACACGTCACAATCTACAACACCCGAGGGGATAGGCTCACTGCGCAACACACGTCATTTCCCTCTCTCTCCTACGTTGTCGCCTGTGTCTTAGCCCCGACGACCGCCGGCGCCGCAGGCCCTCCTCGAACTATCCTAACCGCGCACCACGTCTGTTTCCAGAACACGCCACACAGCCGTGAGAATATTTGCCGCGTGACAATATTGTCCACTAAAGATATGTCATTTTTCATCTCGGCCTGTCATCATCCTTTCATTTTAACGACCTTCGTCGTTAAAACCCTGCACGCTTCGAGAAGCATAATTATAACCCGAATGCGGTTGCACACAAAAGCATCCTTCGGTCGCATCTGGCGGAGCGGCAGCAAAGGACGCGTACTGATGTCAAGCTGTGACTGAAGCCGGGCGTCGTGCGCCGCTTCGCTCTCTCTACACGGCTCGCTTCCCGTTCAACTCTTTATTTCCTCCTTTCTTTTGTTGCCAGAGCGGAGGCTGCACTGTCCCCCGACAGCGCCCCCGCTGGCCTGCGTGGGTTCTTGTGCACTTCCTTTCAGCGGAGCCGATATATATTCCCGGTTTTCGGCAAAGGTACACCGTGGTACGGAGAATCGTTCTGTGCTTTGAAGCATTCTCACGCTGGACCCCCAACACCACGTGGGCCCTGCATACCTTGAACTCACTGCGTACAGGAAAAATGGTACAATAAATCGGATTACCATGTATTCACTACGACGCACGCACGCGCTTATCATCCACATGTCAAGGTTCAAAAAAGAGCACAAATGACGAGACCGTAGTAGACGCTAGTGTAGGCGAAGCTCAGTAGCAGTCCCAAATAAACAGGATAGAATGATTCACTACTCAAACAACTACGCTGAATATTGCCGAGACCACCACAGACATGCCACAAACAGCTCTGTTCCATCACAAAATACGTAAGAAAAGTGAAATGACGACAAAAACACGTGAAATGAACAACGCAGGTTGCCTGGCCCGTCTTAGTAATATTTCGACAAAAAAGGCGCAATCCGCAACCGAGCCAAGCTAAGTTGGGTGAAAATGATGGTTTCTCTAACGAGACATGCTTCTCGCAGCAGTCTGGCTGGGACTGAGAGCAAAAGATGGTGTCACTGTCACGTGATCTATTGCTATGACGTCATTTGTAACGTTTACCCCTAGGTTGGTTTCAAATTGTCCACGTACCGCCACGGAGTGCCTTGTTGGTCCAGTGATCGAGGAAGTTCTTCCCTATTGACATTTTTCACTTGCCCTACGGGCCAACCGAAGTTTCCGATGCCCGTCCGCAGCTACATCGCCCGTCCTTGGTCACTTTGCTTCGAAATGGTGCAGATTGATTGTTATCGAGCTGGCTCCGGCTCTGAAAGCCGTCGCTGCGAAGCTTGCAGTGAGCTGTTCACCGAGATTGATGATTTGATTTGTGGGGTTTAACGTCCCAAAACCAGTTCTGATTATGAGAGACGCCGTAGTGGAGGTCTCCGGAAATTTCGACCACCTGGGGTTCTTTAACGTGCAATGACATCGCACAGCACACGGGCCTCAACATTTCGCCTCCATCGAAATGCAGCCGCCGCGGCCGGGATTCGATCCCGCGACCCTCGGATCAGCAGCCGAGTACCTTAGCCACTAGACCACCGTGGCGGGGCGCTGTTCACCGAGAACATGCCGCAGCAGGTCAGGAACATTCATAGACTTGTAGAAGTCAACAAGTTTGTGAAGTGCGACGTTTGTTTCGAAGTTGTGAACTGCTGAGCGTCCCAACGGCGGAACGTCTCTGTGAGTTTTAGAGCTAACAGTTTTAGGCACGGAAGCGCAAGCCATCCCGATGGCAACGGGAAGGTACCCAAAATAGACCTTTCCTTGCGTGTGTTGGTTCTGAAGCGCCTAAATTATATTACACGGAACTTGTGGCGCTTAGAACTTGCAAAGCAGATCGATTAATTAATTCCCCAACTCGCCTGTCAACACAAGCTTGTCGCATTTATATTCCGCTTTATTTTGCGCAGTTCTTGACACGATCACAGAACTCCTGCAAACCTATATCTGTTTTCAGTCTCTATTCCTTGAGAAATTGTTTTATTGGAGTACAGACAAATACAACTTTACATATATAAGAAAAGAAGAGGATATACGTACGAAAAAGCAATACTTTTGGCATAAAAGTATTCCTTTTTAGTGTGCGTACCCGCTTCTTGTTTTATACGTGCCGGCGGACACACTGAAGTTTCTCTTTATATATATATATATATATATATATATATATATATATATATATATCGTCTTATAAGGGGGCTTGAACATGTCAGACTCCCTCCGCTTTTCTTCCTTCACATGCTGCTGGTTATTTCGTGTGTCTGGGACCAGTAAGACCGTCAGTGATATCATTTGTAGTCATTGTTATTAGCAGAGACACCTGTTTAAATATAGCCATCAAATTAAATTACACAAATTGTTATACTTTATAGGGCATAATTATGGTACCATATGTTGTGGAGCACACTCAATTTGCGTGGTGGCAATGCTTATGGAGTCTTATCATTTACGGTGCTCTTCATTTCACGCTGTGATGAAAAAACACAATATTATGAAAAATGATGCCGCAGCTTGCTCACATGCTTTCTGGTTTGCAATATCATGAGCTCTGCTTCCAGGGAACAAAGCCCGTAGTAAACGAAGCTCATGAACCAAGGCTGTGTGGACATCTTATCTGACTTATTTAATTCTTTCTACATCAAGGATGCCCGCTTTTTTCTCTTGAAGCATGGTTGAAAACCGTGCTGTCGCAGTGACATCAATTCTTTTTGTTTTGCTGGGTTCTGTGAAAGCTTGTTAAAAGCAATGGCATGACGTAACAGCACGGTGTCGCTGTCGCTGTCATTTCGCATCATATTCCACTAAATTAGCCAATTTTTCTCCTCAGATGAGAAATGTTGCATTGCATTAAGGAATACTCAGGATGACTGATGCCTCTCTTTTGCAAGGATGCCTAACCAAATATTGTTGCGAGTGCTCGTATCAGTATCATTCGGAGTTGATTTTCTATGCTTACTTTACTTGTAATGAAATTTATATGCTACAACAGGCATGTCGATCTCCTTGTTTGGTTCACGTCTTAGTCACATATTAATATTCATTGCTGTAGTCAGGTTATGGTGCTTGTTACTTGAAATTTGTAGTGCAACACATGGCATCACAAACAGGGTTGACGGAATGCTAAAGCACACCAGAATGCATGCTACCAGAAGGGTGCAAAGAGTCACATGTGTGCATTAGATGTAATGTTAGCATATCGCGAGAAATGGGGATGAAGGTAAAACTTCATAACGACTCTGACGCGATTTTGCAGCAGTGCAAAAGATACACTTTTCGTTTTCTAGCCATGCATTGTTCCGCATGCGAAAGCCAGGAAACACGTGCAAAGTATATGGATTATAATGTTGACGATTATAATGTTGACGTAATGATGACGTATGGACACAGCTACTTAAAAATAGTCAAAATCGCTGTCAGAGTCGCTGCACGACTGCAGAACTATCGTTGTTTGCGTGCCCCACGTGTAATTGACCACAGCCAAGTGAGTTGAGCGACGGTAGCACGGATTGCTGTCAAGTGACCTAGAAATACATTCGGCTATGTTCACACATCAACAGAAATTCGCCCCTGCCCTGCCGCAATTGTCTAGTGGCTCTCGGCTGCTGATCCCGGACCCTCGGCTGCTGATGCAAAGGTCGCGATGTCGAATCCCGCCCGCGGCGGCTGCATTTCCATGGAGGCGAAATGTTGAGTTCCATGTGCTGTGTGATCTCAGTGCACGTTAAAGAACCCCAGGTGGTTGAAATTCCCGGAGTCCTCCGTTACGGCGTCTATCATAATCAGAGCTGGTTTTGGGACGTTAAACCCCACAAATCTATCAAATCAGAGAGTCGCCCCCTCAATATCGAAAGTGAAAGTGCGCTTTTTAGGGAGCTGCATTAAAAATATATTCATTGCACTGCAAGGCACCTTGGTACTGTTTGGGGGTTCTCGATAGCAGAGCTTTTATTTACAGCAACAGCCCAAGACTGTCAAAATTTTATGTCGATACTCCTTGAGTCATATCACTGTAAGAGTCAATCCAAGTATCTGGTCTCAATGATCATTACATTTGTGTGAAGTTCCTGAGATGAGCTACCAATAGCAGTTATAGTGCAAGGTGCAGTTCTTCTAGCAGAAATGTCCAGCTCTCCCATGGTTTAGTGGAGGCAAGCAGGTTCATCTAAAGGAAGTTGTAGTTGGGCTTGTTAGTCCATACTTCTAAACTGTGAAGTGCAAATCAGACAGGAAACAAAGTCCGGTGCTGTGGTTCATCTGGTCTCAGTGTGTTCTCGGATAGCATTGTTGGCCAGTGTCATAATAAGAAGAACTGCTGGCGTTCTACATGTCAAAACTACAGTATTATTATGAGGCAGCCATAGTGGAAGGTGCTGGAAGTTTGAACCACCTAAAGATCTTTAATGTGCTCCGATTACACACAGTATGCGGCCCTATAGCATTCTGCCTCTATCAAAATGAGACTGCCATGGCAAGATCGAACCCAGGTTTTTTGGGACAGCAGCCAAGCAATGTTGCTCTGCAGCGGCTTAGTTAGGCAGTATTTTTACATTTATCTCTTTAGTACAACACCCTTTTATTACATACTCGTGAAGGGAATAAGAGGAATCGGTTACCTTGGAATTTCCTAAGCGGATTGATCATAATGTTTTGAGTGTTTGGTTCCGACACTTCTGGGGCAATAGGCCTTGGCGCCACTTTATTGGCCTTCCCAGTTGTATCCTCTGGTAACCTACACCCGCTCCTGCAGAACTTATGTAAGGTGTTTGTATAAATGTTTGGTTGCAGGATGTGCATATGATCCAGGAATTCATTTCTTGTGTAAACAAACTAAAAATCCTTCGTTGCTATCTGAACAAGTGAAAGTGTTTGTCCCCCGGGCTCAATGACGATCCAGGGATGTGGTCGAATATGAGGCGTCCCCCCTAATAAGCGAAGCGGCATCTGCTGTGTACCTTTGCACTGCACAGTGATTTGACAGAAATTGCCCTAGTGGGAGGGGGTTGCGAACAGGATAGGGCCGGTGGAGGTAAACCTTCGTCCCCACAAGCAAGCAGAACCATGCACACACCTCTCATTGCCTCCCAAATTACCGTTGTGACAGCGTCGACAACGAATGCGGCATCCACGGCGCTCGTCCTGTGAGAATGTCAGCATAGTGGTCTGCTGCACTGCGCTCGGTAATGTTCGCGCAATATTTCCTGTTTAGGCGGTTTCTTCACCTCCGCTCAATCTGTTTGGAACGTGGTGCGTAATTTATTATATTTATTTTAAGAGTTAAGACGTCGGATTTGAAAACGGTGAACAGCTCACTGCAAGCTTCGCAGCGACGGCTTTCAGCGCCGGCGACAGCTCGATGACAATCAATCTACACCTTTTCGAAGCGAAGTGACCAAGGACGGGCGATGTAGCTGCGGACGGACATCGAAAACTTCGGTTGTGGCCCGTAGGGCAAGTGAAAAATATCAATAGGGAAGAACTTCCTCAATCACTCGACCAACTAGGCACTCCGTGGCGGTACGGGGAAAATTTGAAACCAATCTAGGGGTAAGCGTTACAAATGACATCATAGCAATAGATCACGTGACAGTGACATCATCATTTGCTCGCTGTCTCGTTAGAGAAACCATTATTTTCACCCAACTTTGCTTGCATTGGTTGCGGATTGCGACGTTTTTGTTGAAACATTACTAAGACGGGTCAGCAACCTGCGTTGTTCACGTCACGTTTTTTCATCGCCAGTTCACTTTTCTTACGTATTTTGCGATGGAACAGAGCTGTTTGTGGCGTGTCTGTGGTGGTCTCGTCAATATTCACCGCGGTTGGTTGAGTACTGAATCGTTCTATGCTGTTTATTTGGGACTGCTACTGAGTTTCGCCTAGACTAGCGGTCACTACGGTCTCGTCATTTGTGCTCCTTTATGAACCTTGACATGTGGATGATGTGCGCGTGCGTGCGCCGCAGTGAATATGTGGTAATCCAATTTATTGTACCGATTTTATTGTACGCGTTTCAAGCAAATTATGATTCCGCTTTGCACAAGCGCGCGACAACCAGCTTCTGGACTGTTTTGCGCGTATTCGTCGAAGAATGTGTTGCCAGCGAAGGCACTGTTCGTTTCCGATTAAGCAATGGAGGGGCCACGCGATGTAATTTCGATCGCGATCGAGCCCGTGTTCGCATACTTCTTGACCGCGATGGGCTTATTTGCGCAAACCGCAGAATAGAGCCAGTCGACTCTGATAAGTTCGACCCCGATCGAAAGTGCCTAAACAAAGCTGGAAGATCGAAAGCTCTGCATAAAAGATTGTTTGACATCGTACCCGACAGGTACATTTTCGTTTCTGCATAAAACTGCTGATATCCACAGTTGTAGTGACTGGCAGCACATTTCATATGTTCCAGGTACAAAAAGTTAGACTTAGGCACCGAAATCCTTGGTTTGTGTAACCTGGGGTTACTAGAACTTAGGCGACAAAGCAATAGAATAAAATTATTATTTAGGATTCTCAAGAATCATATAAGTATCGATAAAAGCGTGGACATACGAGCACCTCGAATATTTAGCAAGAGAATAAATCACAATGCTACCACCAGACCTTACGCCATACGCACAAACGTCTTACTGTCCTCGTTTTTTCCTGATGTTATGGAAAGATGGAATGGATTGCCTGTACATATTGCTGAGTGCACTGATGTAAAAGCGCTTGAAAGTTCTCTTGATACTTACGTTCCATGAAATTCATTCATAGTTCTGTTTGTTCTGTGCGTCTTGTCATGCCAGTTGATGATGAACTTAATATATTTTTTTCATGTATAGTAGAGTGTTCCTTATGTATCAATTCTTATTGATGTATTTCTCCCCTGCAATGATCCACAAATGTGGGTCAACAGTATGTTTAAATCAATAAATAAGAGTTTAATGCCATTGTTATGTGGCCAGTTTCAATGGCGACCAGGCCTCTTTATGGAATTTCTTGGTCATGATTCGCTCCTTTACGTTAGCTCCAACAAGAAACCAATCACTGTCATATAGTAAATCAGATAATGTGCCTGTGCTGCCTCACTGTATGCAAACAAGCTTATGAGATACTAAATTTTGTGATTCAACCGCACACAAAAAAATGCATTTCGTTGTCTGGCACCTGTCAGATTTTAACTGGGATTTGACACTCACGCAGGCCTTAAAATAAACCCATGCTTATACCATTTTTTTTCCGTGACTGACTTAGTTGATTCCTGGGGCACAGCGATAGTCATTGTACTGCTCTATCCGTGTTGTGCAGCACTTACGAAAGAAGCACTTTCGTTGGCATGCTAAAAGTGCAAGGAAGCAAGTAATAAGACATGGTGTAAAGACTAAACGGAAAGTAATACAATGAGTGACAGAATCTCAGATTTAGTAACGTTCCGTACCCATGGTTGGTGTATGATTGTCGTTTCTTTGGTGTGCACTTTCCCAGTGGAATGGCTGCCATCGAACTTTGCATATCCCCTGTTGTAAGAGGACTCTGGCAAGAAACGGAGCAACAGTAGCTACATTTTTCTCACTTGAACACAAGAATGATTTCCTTAATAGAGAGCACGATAAACAGAGACCAAGGAGAGAAGCTACTTTGCATTCATGCTTTCTAATATGTAATTACTTCTTTTGTTACAAATAATTTCTCCTGTAATATCTTAGTGTGTCCATGCTATGCAAACTGCTGTTACAAAACAATGCCAAAACAACTTGCATTTACGCTGTGTAATAATACCAGATATTAATAATTAATATCTGGTAAGTATCCTTGGTTTGAAATAAAATAAGCACACATATATAGCTAAAAAGCGCCATTAAATGCATGTCATGTGGAGGAAAACCCTTTCTGATAGCAACAGCAGACGAAGTGGCAGGCTATCAAGCAAAATGCCTTGGAATTTCCTTGGACGTGGTGCTGATTATGTGGCAAATTGCTCAGATGAAAGGTGGGTTAAAGCTTTCAGTGACGGGCATTAATGATGATTCTAGAAAAGCCACCTGCATGTTTCAAGCTGATGCTAGTCAAGGGAAAGGCATGGATGAAGACCATTTGTGTGCGCAATCCAAGCACTGGTTATCTTTGTCAAAGAAACAGCAGGCTGCCCGATGTGCCTTTACTAGACTAGGCCTGTCAAAGAATAAAATGCCTTGGGAGCGTGGCCTAACGGTATTCATCTGGTCGGAAAGCCCTACTAAGCAACACTGACCAAATTTTAAGATATACGTTCTTTCGGAATCCCTATAAATTTTTTATATAATGGAGTACTTGATAGACCACGATATAATTACGAGACACGCAGGAGCTTTGGAAACTTTGAGGATCCGGGGTTGCTGGTGCTCTGAAAAGGCACCAAATGTCAAGGAGGCACCAAATGTCGTTTCTTCCATGCATTGGCCGCATGACTTAAAACTGAGTACGCGGGGTTTGATGTGGCACGTTTCATGTACCATTGATTGTTCTATGTCGGCTTTTGAGTTATTTGAATGAACCTCGATGTCATGTGAATTTGTCTCGCCTACATGCGTTCTCCCAGTTATCTCGATCGTGACGCCGTCTTTTCAGCACCCGCGATCTGCGGGGGAATTTTGTCACTGGGAGCATCATTCTTGCCATTCCATAATCAAAAGAAGAGGCGTGCAGGACACGGACACAAGAAGAGAAGTGCACACCACGAACCGGTTGTAAATTACTGTGTGGAACATAAGCTTCGACCCGTTTTATCTGATAAGGAAGGTTGTTTTGTAATAATGCCGAATAGCACTTTTTCTGATAAAGCCTCAGCAGCTGTTGAAAAGAATTTTAGACCTGTGAAACTGAAACCTTCTGTAGTAAAACAACGAGCTGTCGATCTCCTTTTGAAACATAATCTAGATAAGGTAGCTTCCAGTGTTAAAAAGGCAAAATTGCTCACTTTAGAATTATTTTTCTCGGCGAAAACCCATAAGCCAGAAATTCCGTTTCGCTCGATTGTATCGGAGTCAGGGACGTGGCAAGTTTGTGTAGCTAGGTATTTACAGAATTGCTTAACTTCCTTAAGTTTTTCTGACCCCTTCCATGTACGTAATTCTCAGGCTCTAGTTCAGTTGTTAACAGAGGAAAATCCTGGCGACTGCACAGCGTTTAGCATGGATGTGGAAGATTTGTATTACTCGTTGCCGCATGAAGGTTTACTAAATTGCGTGAAAGAATGTATTCAAGAACAAGGGCAAGAGTCCGGTTTCATAGATAGATGCGGAGTTTCCACAGGTACCTTTCTAGAAATTCTTTCCATGTACTTAACGTCAACATTAGTTGGATACAGGGAAGGCGTGTATGTGCAGAAATCAGGGATTTGTATAGGTTCAAAGGTAGCCCCTATTCTAAGTGATCTCTACTTGAGCAAGTTTGACTGCCGTTTAAAAGAGGCCTTAGGGGACCGCATCATTAGGGTATTTCGGTATGTGGACGATTACTTGGTACTTTGTAGTAAGGATGAATTTGAATCCGTCGTCACCTATGTAAGCGATCAATTTAAACTTAATGGAGATGGTTTAACGTTTACGAAAGAACTACCGGAGAAAAACGTAATACAATTTTTAGATATCTCGTTGTCATTTGAGCGGAATCACGTGTGTTGGCAGTATTCCCCTAGAGCATCTAAGCCGTTGCTAAATTTTGACTCCAAGCATTCGAAAGTAGTAAAAAACGGAATAGCCTTGTCCTGTTTAAAGTCAGCCCTATCGAAGTCGTGCGTGCACCGTTTGACCATTAGCTTTAATGCGCAGGTTGAGCGCCTCTTAGATGCAGGTTACCCTAGACTAGCCATAGCCACAGTAGCTGAGCGTCTTAAGAAGTCGATTTCGACCGGAACAAAAGCGGTAGCAGAGAGTAACATTAACAAGAAAAAGGTCGTGAGTATTCCTTACATCCACGCAGTTTCGCACCGGCTTAAGAAAGTAGGAAGTAAATATGGGGTTAATGTTATGTTTACGGCTCCCAATAAGTTAGGAAGGGTTTGTGCTGCAGTGCATAGAAGAATTGAGCAGAAGGAAGGTAAGAAGCGAACCGATATCTGTCCGGTTAAGCACCTAGCCAAGAACAATTTCACCGACTGCCGCATGGGTGTAGTTTATAAGATTCCTTTTAGCTGCGGACGGTTTTATGTAGGGCAAACTGCGCGTTGTATTAATCAAAGATTAATTGAACACAGGAGGTCGCTATCAGGTGGGACGCCGTCCAATCTATCCTTGCACTTCCAGGTCTGTAGCTGCATGCCCGAGTTAGATAATACCGAGATCCTGTACAGGCATAAGAACGAAGATACGCTTTTATTGGTTGAGGCCTGGTATATCAGTATTAGTGGAAGTGCATGCGTGAGTCAACCGTCGATTAGCTTAAACAGGGAGGAGATAGAATGCCTTGGGAGTTGTCTATCGCGTAGGCGGGCACGTGTAACCGATTGACAGGTGGCGCTACCATTCCGAGCATGCGCAGATAAGCTGTGTGTCTTCTTTCTTTTTCGCCTCTGTGCTGTGCATCAGTTGCTAGTCGGCGTTCGTGGTGTGCACTTCTCTTCTTGTGTCCGTGTCCTGCACGCCTCTTCTTTTGATTATGGAATGTTACCAACTCGCTCAACTTTCTGTCCTTTTGATCATTCTTGCGCTGTTTTAGGGGCGAAGCTCCTCATGGCGTGGGTCGTTCGTCCCTTGTAGTACGTAACCACCTCGTTCTAGGATTGCGCTCGATAGCTCGCGCGCCGGGAGGCTCGCGCTCGCCCTCGGCGCGTTCCACCCGGCGCGCGAGCTCTCTCACTCTTCCATCTGCTGTCTTGTGTGAGAGAGACAGAAAGAGAGAGAGAGAGCGAAAGACTGTCCGTTTCTAACGATGATGATGGGTTTGTGCTAGCGCGTTACGGCGCGTGTAAGAAGCTGGTGTAAGACGCTGTGGCCTCTCCGCCTTATACTCTTTCAGCAGTCATGTGATGGCGTCGGCAAACGCGGTGCGCGTTCCGGCCTGTGTAAGGGGCTGCGCAAGACGCTGTGGCCTCTCCCACCTTACTAGAGTGTACTGCATGTTTCTAACGCGTTTGTGCTAGCGTCCCCTTAAACACGAGATCCCAGCGTTCGAATAGAGTGTTTCTCACGTCTTTACATGATGATCGACTGGGCGAATTACACGGAAGATTAACGGTTTATCGGTGATACACTCCAGAGCTTCGCCCATTCATCATCATTCACCCCGTGGATATGCTGTGAATTTTTTTACCCCCGAATTCACAAATTCTACATCCCCAATTGGGGCAAGGAATCTTCTGACACGCCAGGAAAACGCTACCGGCCGGAGAGAATCTTTCACGTTCATACTACAAGGCAGACGAGCTGAGCGCGATCAGCACTTTCTTTTAAAAAGACGAGTTGGCTTGCTTGCACCTCAAATGTACGGGACAGCAGCGCGCTTCGAACTGATGTTGAAGTAATCGCAGCTTTAAACGCACGAAGTAACGCACATGCACTATAATTAAAAGCTAGGAGTCACAGGAGACACGACAATCATAAGCTTTTGTTGTAAGCTTGTGTTAACCCTATCCAATGTTTGACGAGCTTGCATGGCTGCGCCCTTCGGATTTAATTCTAGTAGGATCCTTTCACGGACCTTGAGCTCCCCCTGCAAGTTGCAGTTAACAGCTCGTCCCATGCAATCGGCTTTCATAAAGTGGTTGCATGAAGGGCGAAGAAGTGGCCGTGTTGATAGGTCAAACTAATAACAGCACAAGCAACGAGGACGAGATGTGTGCATGTGTGTACATCCTTCGTTCGTACTTGTTGCTTGCGCTGTTATTATGTTTTAAGTGCACGTGATTGCAAGATCAGAACGGACCGGGACACGATGAGCAACTTTGAAGTTCGGATTTTCTCCTGCGTACTGAAAAAAGGCCTAGCTGGAACCCACAGCACCTAACCACCTAACTTCTAGTCAGGAACAAATGTTCCTGCAGCTAACCACTGTGGAATGCAAATATTTAGGTCGGGTTCTTCTTCAACCATAGCCGCATCTACAGCTGCAAACGTCTGCATTTTGAAGACGCGATTGTTTTACTCATCAAACACGATCGAGAAAAGCGCGCCATGACTCCTCCAAGCAACTTCTCTCGGTACACTATCGCGCCAATAGCGGTCAACTCACGGCGCTAAACTAAGGATATCGCGCCGCTATGCTTCCTATCTCAAGGCCTGAAGTCCTCGACCGCGCACAGCACGACATAGTACGCCAAGATCGCTACCGTCACAACCACGAAGGTTCAAACATGGCAGTTGGTAAAGCACCTCTAGCTATTTTCCTTGGACTTTCTTTGTAAGAATAATGGCTACACTCCTGTTGTTTACCAGGGGCATATCTTCGCGAGCCCTCTACATGTGTTTCAGAAAATCTAAAAAAACAGGATGCGCCCGCCTATCATTTAATGTACCATCATGGCACCCACGTGTATCTGTTCTTCTGCGAGGCAAGACCGAAACTCGCACTTGCAAGTTGAAGACCATCACTGTGGACGAAGATGGAGTAGTGCTTTTTACGCATGCCCCCTAGAAGTGTTCTTGTTGATCTTGCTATGGAAACTTCTAAACAGCTCTTACACAAGGACGTACGAATTGCGGGATTGCATGCCGTTTTCTGTCGCTGAACTACGGAGCTCATTATGGCTTTGGCTGTCCATAACTTACCTCACGTACATGGACGCATTTTACAGGCAGTTAAGTTTTCAATAAAGGAAGCTTCTGTTTCATCGCTGCGAGCGTGACAATGGAAGCCAAGGCGTTGGCGTAGTTTATTCAGGGAAGACGACCCAAGGTCTTGAGACGCCTTGATGTCTATACTTCTGTATCATAGGGAGGACATGCACTGTTTAAACTTCCACTGAATTCACTGTAGATTATAGAAGAGACGGTCCCTTTCAGTACGTACAGAAAACCAACTCAGATGCCTCGACTGCGAGTCAGTTCATCCTACATGCCACAAACAATCAGTGGTTTGTTCTTTAGTGCAACAAGCTATTTGCACATATTATAATGCAAGTAACCTGCAGGGAAGCCCAGAACCATTGAATAGGAGCTAATGAGGGAGAGGTGCCCCAAGCAATTTATTAAAAGGGTGACCCAGTTCTTGATGACAGGCACAGTCAAGCCATGGGCGCTTATCAGAAAATTGTGGGCTAGTTTGTTCAGTCTTGAAAAAAATACATTAATGCAATTCAAAGACGAGACAAGAAGAGAAAAGGCAATGCACCAAATTTGCAGGACAATTGCTACGTTCAACTAATCTTTATTATGAAACACCTCGCTTAATATATACACACCAAAATCAAAGTGCATAGGCACTCTCCACATCACAGCCCCAGGTGTGTATATGACCAATCGAGCCGACTAAAGAAATCATATCTACAAAAACGCACCACTCCTGCCACTTTATGAAGGTAGTTGAACAGTGAAGCTGTATTAATTACACTGAGGTGCTTGTTCCAAACAGGCTGTCTAATATTCTTTGTTCCTTTCCTTGTCTTAACTTGCCTAAGATAGCACTTTCCATTAATGTAGAGCTGTAGTTTATTAATGTGCACCTCAATCTAATTGTTCGTGCACTTCTTTCACTCTTTCTTTGTACCATTTGTTATATCGCTACGTAGATGTGGCTGCAGGGAATGAAACTGCAACTACTACTCTTAGCACTGGTGGATACAGAGCTAGGAGTGGCATCACTCCCAAGACAGTTGCTAGGAGTCCTACAAGATGAATGTCATGAGAAAAAAATTTCTAGTTTTTTCACCTCCCCCCCCCCTTTTTCTACCACCAACACACACATGTGCTTAATCACCATCATCATCTGCTTCTCTTTAGATGCGAAGCAGCTCTTTGACTAGCCTGTGTAATGCTGTCCCTCCCACAAGGTCACTGTCCCTCCTTCCGCACAAACGCGAGGCAACAGGCTTCCCTCGGCGCAGGTGTTGGAGCGGTGCCAAGTAGGTCACGCTCCCCTCGCACGCTTCCCTCGCAGGCGCGCGCGTACTTCACTCTCTCAATCACCCGCCGGGGCGCCCGCAGCTGCCGGCTCCGACGCCCGCTCGCTTCCCGTGTCTGCGTTTCAAAAAAAAACATTTACACCAGTAAATGCTACACCGAGTTTCGCTTCAAACTGTTCTTCCAGCACCCGCGTTAGCGCCGTTCAACTCGTGACGCCACCCGTGCGCAAAACGCTGCTTCGCATCCCATAAGGGTTCCCGTCGGGGAAATGGTCTAATTTTTTTTTCTCCAGTGGTATGTCATATACTTGCTGGAAGGACTGCTTCCTTGAGACTACCCGGAATACATGTACCCTTAAGCTCAAGCTAAACACAGAAATAAGGCGCACAAAAATACATGCACATACACTTCCCAGAGGCCTGAAGACTTCTGCAACACGCAAGGCTATACGCCGTCTGTGGGATCAGCCCACTTCACCAGTGTGATACCAAGCAGCAGACACAGAAATGCCAGCACACCTATAGGGTAGACCAAAAGGTGGTTCACTGTTAAAAAGGCAATTCTTAGTCACACAGTACACCAGACATACCACTTTGATGGGAGAAACATGTTTCATGTGTTTGATGTATTCTTCTTTGCCTCACATTTGTGTTGCGCTCGCCAGTTACCTTCAAAACCATGGGTAATCCACAATCAACTTTGAAGTGTGCTGCTTTCTCTGACACTCATAGTGTGAGCAGTGATGCAGCTTGTGGACTTAGAAAACATGTTGTGCAGGTTGTGCATATGTTCTAGCAAGCAACTGACCTCAAATTTCACTTGTAGAATATGGAGGATCCTTTTTCTTGGCAAAATTTTTCAGGTGTGGTGAGCAAGTTTCTTTGCACAGATTGCAAATTGGTATATACTGAAGAGAGCAGAAATTTTTAGGCACCTATGAAAGCCTACAAAAATTTTTGAGTAGCGTATCATGATGGTAAAAAAGACCTTCACAGCAAGGCTCAATGACAAGTAACACAAGCAATAGATCATCTGGCACATTGGTTTACCAGGTGTAGCCCTAATCTTTAAGTCATGTGCTCAATGATCTTTATAAAACCTCGTGCTCAGCCAACATATTACATTGTGAACAAGGAATTTACACACACCCCAAAAAATCATTCTTTTGACTTTGGTTGCCGACCTGCTTATTATACGAGCTTTCTATTTATGGCTTAATCAGTGGTATCGCTGGCTTACCAGTGCATGTCGTATCAGTACACTTACAAGTTATCAGTATGCAGCCACATAATAACCAAGAATTTGACAAATAGCAGTAGTTCAATATTCCAAGTTTTGCATAGAGCCAGTCAGCCTCTGCTTTTATTCCTAACACAGATCGACGTAGAAACTTGCGCATAATTTCATAGTTTTGCAATTGTTTCAATCAATACGAAACCATGTTAAAAAATGTCATACATGGTTATGTGTTTTCCCGACGATTGAGGGTCGAGAGTAAGATTAAAATGAGGGGTGGATAGGAAAGTCCTTGATCGGAAGGTTAATTTTTAATAGTAAAACGAATGGATCTTAGGTTGTTTACAAAGCAGGAGTAACCATTTAGACCCGCTTAGCTGGAAATTAACTAACATGCAAGATGGTATCGATCTTGCTAGCATAAAGGGCTCCACGAGTAGAAGGACTACGTGTGGACCATTGAAAATTTGCCCTAGCCACTGCCAGCAATGTCCTGACCATATATATGACCATGCAATTATACCTGGCTATTATACTGCGCCACTATTCCTTCTATTTACAGTGACATATGGCTGTATAATAATAATATATATATATTGTGGGGACTGCCAATGCCCCGGCTTGAGACTACAGATGAGGAGGATCACGAACTGCGCGCGTGTGGTGCTGGGGCGCGCGCTGGCGTTCTAGACTGGGCCAGGACTAGCCTAGACGCGCTGCTGGGCACGACGGCTCTGAACTGGCCAGCTGGCCGGGACTGGCTGCTGCGCGCCGACACGCGGCGATGTCCCACATTGGCACCACAACGTGGGGCCCCGGCTGCGTTCCGGGAAGGACCGTATGTTCGTGTCGGACGCCGCGTCGCCCGTTTCGCCGCACATGAACGAACACCGCCCGATCTGCCTGGTGACCTCTGCGAGCAATGGAGTGCAGCGGACGAACAAAGGCGAGTGGCTGCGTCGGCTGTTCCGCAGTTCGTACAAAAAAAAAAAAACCAAGAAACCAAACGGAGAAGCCGCTGCAGTAGTGGGCTTCAGCTGACGTGTCGGAAGATGACGACGTGAAGGCCTTACGAAAATCAGGTTCAGCTACCTCATCAGTTGTAATTGTCACAGATTCTTTTTCTCTATGTACAGCCCTCACTACTAACAGTGATTCTCGCATCTTACGTACCTTTCATTCCCTTGTCCCCAGTCATGTAACGGTAATTCGATTGGTATGGGTGCCAGGTCACAAAGGAATTATAATGAACGAAATGGCAGACAGCTTGGCGAGGGCGTCTCTTAGTGGTCCAATTGTCCCAATACTTCCGGCATCAGCGCTCACAACTGCTGTAAGATTTAGGAGAAGGGCGATAAGGCAAGAATCTAGTAATTCCTTATTAACTAATCTAAACGACTATCGACACCTCTTATTCCCTTGGAATAGAAACGCATTCCTGTCCAGAAAACTAGAAGTTACATTTACGCAATTGCGATGTCGCATTCCAAAACTAAACGTTTATATGCACAGAGCTTGTCTGGCCCCATCGCCTTTGTGTCCATATTGCGGAGAAGACGAATCAATTGAACATTATTTTTTAAGATGCACTCGTTTATCATCATTAAGAAAACACACAGAAGATTCTTTTCATAGGATTGGGTTGCAATTTACCGCCCCTAATATTCTGTCTTTGGGAGCCTCCTCATTAGGACATTGCCACAGGGATGTGTGCTCTACTGTTTCAAAATTCGTAATTGATTCAGGTCGGTTCTTTTCATAAATTCGTACTTTTCACTGTTAATTTCATCCTGATTATTCGTTTCTGATTGGTATTCTACAGTACTTCAGGCTTAACTATTTGAACTTCTAACATCTTGGCCAATCCCGCATGGTGGGCATGTGCCAGATTTGAGGAAACAACAACAACAACAAAAATACGGAGCACAAAGGCAAGAAGGAAGATGGGTAGCCCGAGGACAAGTGCGAGGAAGGGGCCGGTGACGACGATGGCGGTGATGACAACGGTGATGACGCAGTTCCGAATGGCGAGGACTACGACGAGGAAGGGGACGAACCCGAGGTAGATGACGATCCTGAGGACGATGATGAGGATGATGCGTGAAGTGGCTATAGTAGTGGGAGTCTGCAAGGCAGATGACGGTCCGGAGAGCTTGGCTGGGCCGATATGAAGGGACTTTTACTTGTGGGCGGCACCTTCCACGTCCCGATGCAGCGGCATCTCACACCCTCCCACGTGTTGCTCATCTGTGATGGCTGGCCGGCAACCGCAATCGACTCCACGAATGAGCGACTACACCCACCGGCTGCCTGCTGGGTGCACTTATCTGAGAGAGGTTGGCGATGACGATCGGTCGTACTACAGCGCCAGGATTCGGTTTAGGTCCCGCGTGTTGCTGCAAGATCTTCAGAGCTTCAGAAGTTGAGGACCGCGGCATCCTGCAAGACCTTATGCCCGGCACTGCGCTACCTGGCCTCGTTCGCTACCTCGCTCGGTGCCTCCGCTTTCGAGGCTCTACCGCTGCTGGGGGCGTCGACAATTGTGCGGCCATTGGGGACCAGTGCCACCACGGCCACGGAGGGAGGGAGAGTGTGGGAATTGCCAACGGCCCGGCTTGAGACCACAGACGACGACGATGACGAACTACGCGCGTGTGGTGCTGAGGCGCGCGGTGGCGTTCTAGCCTGGACCAGGACTAGCCCAGACGCGCTGCTGGGTACGGCGGCTCTGAACTGGCCAGCTGGCCGAGACTGGCTGGTGCGGGCCAAGACGCGGCGATCTGACACAATATATATGTATTAATCACTACACATATATAAATAATATATATAAATATCCGCCCTAATGAACATCTGTTGCACTCGTGCAGCCTTTCTGATTGGAAATGTTACAACCTTTTTCTCACTGTTAAGATCTGTTGTGGTCAGAATATCATTTGTGCTGTGGACATTTGAGAAAAGTATCGTAACATTGTTCAGCTCATTTCAGACGGCAGTATTAGTTGCAATGGGTTAAGCAAAACAGGAGGAACTGTTAAAACTAGCTAATCCATAAATGTTTCAGACTTTAATTTATACTCTCTTTATTGTCATAACTAATATTTTGGTCCTCCAGCTAAGGCTTTTAGAACTAGCTAAACTCAAATGCACCTGTTTACAGTTCATTTGATTGTACCAGCATTTGTAGGAGAAAATTGGTGCAGCAAAACTGTGAATGAAGTGGCTGGCTCGTATATGAGCAGTCATGAACCCTCGCAGGAAAAAAAGACGCTTTTCAAAAAGAACATAATATGTGCATTGTGGTTTGACAGTTAAGATTAATCTTACTCTTTTAAAGTCGATGCACTTGAACGAACTTGTAAAGGTTGGTATGCTTCACTACTTCAAATAGATTATACGTCTTACTTCTATTCCCATATGATAGCTGTATTATCAGGAATGACTGGGCACTTGTCCTTGTCGTTTTTTGTGTGTCATCTGTGTACTTTTTTCGCGTCTTCAAGTCATTATGGATTTACATTGCGACAAGTTAAATCTGTCAGAAACCATCATCATGGATTTGTTTCTCTCCCCCTCCAAGTTCAAAAATTTGGTATAGAAGACTAAGCCCCTTTTTTTTCTAAAACCAACCTTCCATACATACTAACAACACAGAGCGGAAATTATAGCACAGAGGCGCTCTGGTTGCTTGAAGTTACCGACAACCAAGCAGCTGCAACTGCTATCACATGATGACTGCATTTTGAATGATTCAAAGCAGCAGTTATCAAACAGAAAACCAACACGTATGGGTGTTCACCTGTTTTTGAAGATGCTGAGGTCCTTTCATCACATAGATACAAAGTAACACGTGCAGTTGTAGAAGCATTTCATATGAAATGAATGGGAGACGCGTGCGTCAGTCAACCATTTCTGTCACCCCGCCCCCCCCCCCCCCAAATGACAAACAGTTTGCGAATTTGCTCAGCAGGTGTACTGTTACGTGATACTTAAATTATTGACCAGTTCACCCATTTTCGGTTTTCACTCGGCTGTCTTGTTTCCTTCGTTTTCCAGTGTGTTCTTTCAAGTAAATGTTTTTTTCATTTGCAAGACAGCGCTCGTCCTGTGTGTTTTATATTTCTTGGTCTCAGTCTGTTGCGCTGCTGCAATGCACATGTTCCTATTAGCCCAACTTTCCATGCTATTACAGAATTGTAGAAATTAATTAGCCTTTACACTGATGATGTAGTAAACTACCAAATTTGTTGGAAGGAAACTGCTACCCAATTTCAGTGGGATCAATCTAGATAACCCCTCCTTGTTAATTTAATTCTGAGAATGTGATACAAAGTTGTTCATTCATGACATAAGCTGGTTTACTATATTGGCTTGGTGTACGGACCAGCAGCAACAAACTTCAAAAGTCGCTTGACATTGTTGACGTGCGATTGTCTACAACTCGGCAACCTTCCTCCTGGAATATTTGTCAAAGCATAAATGAGCACGAAAGTGACAATAAAAATTGTTAATTATTGCACATTACTGAAAGCTACACCCTCTATTTAGAGTACTGTGCTGTTCAAGGAATGTGTCGTAATCATCGTCATCAAGTTCAAATGTAAATACGAAAGAGTCTGCCCTGCCAATGCTTCTCTTAGTAGCCTACTAGTTTATTGATTGTTTGTTTTAGAAAGCAGTAGAATGTTTTCCTTACATGAGTTGCATTCCTAAAACTTCTGTCAGTTCTTTTTCAGTTTTAGAAATGCTGGCAAGCATTCCAGGGGTGGGATTCTAGCAAGATTGGTAAATCTACTAGTTTTCCACCGATCATACACACGTGTCATCACTAGGTGCTCAGCCTCTTTGAGAGTGCTTCATTCTGAAGTGAAACACCTTCGACAGTCAGGGCAGAGCACTAGCACATAACGAAATTATGTTTCCTGCTCAGCCTTTTTGATTCACCCCATGATGGGGGTTGTTAGAAAAATAATAAAAAAAATTCTGAAATGAATTCTGAAAAAATAAAAGGAACAAGAAACACAGCAAGTTTACAGTTGCACAAGGTAGATCTCATATCAGAGCATAATAGTACAGAAAGTCACTTAACCACCTGGGTAATTAATCAAAATAAAATAAATGAAGGTATGTGCACACTGCATGGATATGTGTCTACGAGACACAGGTAAAGAAGTCAGAAAAAGATATCATGTGCTCATGCCCACACTTGATTACATTTACGAGCCAGCCTGTCTAAATTTAAGTCTAAGTCTACCAATGAACGAACAGTCCACCTCGGTCAACTAGAAGAGCACCAAACACTAGAAGGAAATCAAACAGTGCTATAGATGAAACACAGACAGATGATGTGCCTGTGTTATCAACTCAACATACTTTTTATAGTTCGCTCCCATTTCCCCATAAAAAGTGCACAGCTTAACGCAGTAACTGTAAGTGTAACCTACTTGTTAGGAAATTTACAAAATGCAACCCAGTAAGTGCTGCCCCGACTCGACTCATGGTACTGTACCTTTTTGTTGACCAGAGGGCCGGCAAGTCCAAAAAAGAGTCCTACTCAAAGCATACATGCATTCTGCATGTTTTTTTTTTATTTATTACCAATACTATAGGCCCTGTTCTGGCCCAAGCAGGAGGGGGTACATAAATGTCAGTGACAATATCAAACAGAATATAAAAAATGAAATACAAGGCATAAAATTCACAAATATTCTCAACATTAATAAGGAGCGTAGATAGGATATAGCAATTATAGCAGTAGCAGAATACAAAGTACAGTACAAAAAATTCATAGCACCCATGAGAAACATATAATATATAGCAGACTTTTAAAAATCAAAAGATATGTCATTGACGAGATGGGCGAACGATAGTGCCAGCATTAACCACATTCTCCGGTAACCTGTTCCATAATGAGAGAGTATGCGGGAATAATGAATATTGACGCACGCTAAGGTGACTGAATGTTTGCCTAACTGTTTTATCATGATGAGTGCGATCAAAGCGCATGGGCGGGTCGGTTATGTAACGTTCAGTCGGTATTTTAAAGTGACCATGGTACAGTTGATAAATGAATTTTAATCGAGAGACTAGTCTACGATGAGCGAGTGACTTTAGCTTTGCCCTCTCGCGAACGGCAGATACGCTCGCGAAACGAGAATGTCTCGAGTAAATGAACCTCAGAACCACGTTATGCACCCTATCGATCTTTTTAATTAAATATTTTTGACATGGGGCCCAGACCAGGTCTGCATACTCTAACTTAGGCCTGATAAGCGCTTTGTAGGCTGTTAGTTTTACTGAGGGTGGACTGTGACGTAGCTTACGTTTTAAAAATGCTAACTTCTTGACCGCATTCTTGCAGATGTTGTCAATATGGGGTTCCCAATTTAAATTACTTGTGAGCGTGACACCCAGATATTTGACTTGCGTAGTTTTTTAACATAATCGTTCTTAGTGGTATAGTTGAATGCTAACGGATTTTGCTTGTTCGTGACTGTAATGGCTGCCGTTTTAGATGCGTTGAGCTTCAAACCCCATTTATCACACCAGGAGGCGATGGAGTGCAATGCATCGTTAAGTCTGGCTTGGTCCGAATACTGATTAATGTCGGCACAGACGACACAATCGTCCGCCAAACGTCGGATTTTTACAGGTGATTGAACTGAAAAATAAATGTCGTTATACCAAAAACAATAACGGTGCAAGCACTGACCCTTGCGGCACTCCTGATTGTACATCTAATGTGTCAGAAACGCCGTCCTCAACCATCACATATTGTTTCCTTGAAGACAAATAGCGTGTAATCCAGCGGACAATGTTGGGGTCCATACCAATAGCGTACAGTTTCGTAACTAAATCATCATGTGGTACCAGAACGAACGCTTTAGAAAAATCTAAAAACACTGCATCAATCTGGCCCTTAAAACTTAGTAAATTTTCCGTTTCCTGTCACCACGCTTACGACAGCGTTTAATCTTGCGCTTCATATGACTCAAATCACGGTTCATCCATGGGTATTCTTTGTGAATGCGCTTCTTTTTAATGGCACATAGCTACGTTCACAATGAAATATTATAGCTTTAAAACTTGACCACAACTCATTGACGTCATTTATTTCGCTGAAGGAAGGAAATGAACATTCCATGTATCTAAGCAGCATCGTCCTCCGCATGCGTGTAGTCCCTGACGAATGATGGAAGGTCTAATAGTTGATCGGAAGCCTGAAGTCGGACACTCTACAACAAGTAACTTGTGATGAGATATTCCACCTTTGATAGCGACCGAACATTCTGCCAGGAACTGCTTGCAAACCCAGGGTCTAGGACAGTAGAACTAGTAATTCTGGTAGCACCATATTGTAATAGAAGTTTCTTCAGCATAGATACATACCCAGATATTCTATGGGAAGTTAATTATACCAAATGAAATAGTTATACCTTAAGAGGGAGCACCTATGCGAAATACCTTCTCTTACAGGTCCACACACGTCTCTTTTCTTGTTTAGGCGACTGTTGTTATGTTCAAGGTAAAACAACAAATTGGTTGCTAGAATATTGGTCTTCACAGAAGCAATTTCTTTATTATTCCTTTTAGTGTTCTGAAGGAAGTTCGTGCTTTTTCCCAGTATTATGTAAAACATGGCTGGAACAGTACAAGTACACTTGCACTCCAGGCATCATAAGGACACAGGGGAAAACAAGGCATAAACATTAGTTTATTTTCAGAGAAGTCAAGAACATTGCATTGCACTTCGAGGGAGACAGTTTTTGTGTACTTGATTCACAATATATTTGAAGAAAAGCAGCTTTTCATCATATGTATTTTGAATGAATTACAATATGTATTGTTCCAAAAACTGTTTCACCAAGAGAGCAAGAGCATAGATGCACCATTGATTTTTACAGCATGGTAAAGCAATCATGGAATAACAAACATTGAAGACAGGCTGGTTATGGTCCACTTTGTAGACGGTCGTCAAGCATGCATCCTTTCCTTACGCCTCTACTGTACCAAAAATTTAATGCCATGTAAGGTACTTCAGCATGAAAGGTTTCAAAGACCATGAGTACAGCAAACAAGAAGTAGGAAGTGTTATCAGTGTTGAAGTACAGGTGGTTTTGGAAACGGTCGTACCTGATTACCAAGTTAATAGCAGCTGGGCTTCGAGAAATAATTGCAGGTGCCAATGTGTGTTAAGCTCAATGTCGTTAAGTATACCAGGAACCCTCTGTAGAAGAAGGACGGCATTACAGTTGAACCCAGCTATAACAGACACGTACCGGGAAGAAGTTTGTGTCTCTTATAAGCAGTGTACAATGTTTTCGTTTCATATGCGGCGTCGCTGGCCTTCCCATTGTGGCCATCGTGCCTCGAGTTGTCGTCCTTCGCCAAGGGAAGAAGACTTTGTACCGTAGACAAAGCGATTACAATCTTTTTGTGGAAATCCTAGGCGCTTTCTGAGATTTTCCATCGAAGTAACTGATTAGGTCAAGCAACTCGGGGTCCTCCCGTTGTCATTCAGTGATTGTGGATCCGTCCAGAACACAAAAGAATGCTGTTTCTTCCTCTTCGTATGAGGTACCTCACTCTACCGGTGATCGAGAAACGCAGTCAGCATCTGTATGCTGCTTCTCTGACTTGTGCATCAGTGCCATGTCGAACTCTTGCAGCCTTAGACTCCAGCGTGCGAAACGTTCGGAATGATCTTTAAAGGGCAACTCTAGCGGTTTTTTTCACCATGTCCTATTAACGATGTTTTCCAATGGTACTGATATTCCTGTAGAAGCCAGGGTGGTTCAGTTTGCTCAGAAACGCACAAATAACTTTAAATAGCCTACTGAAAGGTGTGTTCAAACCGAAATCGAAATGGGTAGGCGCTTTGTGCAGCAGATGTAATGAAGTCACATGCTCCCCGCAAACAGAAATATGGAGCGGGTGCAAAAAAATGACAGTGGTGAG
This sequence comes from Hyalomma asiaticum, assembly GCA_013339685.2. Lineage (NCBI taxonomy): Eukaryota > Metazoa > Arthropoda > Arachnida > Ixodida > Ixodidae > Hyalomma > Hyalomma asiaticum. The sequence continues at coordinate 244,444 of JABSTT010001714.1, forward strand.
GTCACCCAACGATGCATTGAGTTATGCAAGCTTTTCGGAACTTAAAAATAATGTTTTCAGAGCCGAAGGATTGCCGTTTTGCATTGAAGGCCTGTAGGTTCGGGTAGGCACTGTTGGAGGTGATGACGTCAAAAACACAGGGTGACCCACAGGGGAATCCACTAAAAATTTGAAAATTCATTTCTAGGAAAACTAAATTACTTGCAACCACCACGTTTGGCATATATTATTGTAGTACCGTGGCGAATATATATTGAAAATTTCATAGATGCATGGACACTGAAAAATCGCCGGGGTTGGCCTTAAGGTTCATCAGCAAGCACAGTGAATGGTGGTCGCTTATAACTTCGAAATAGCAGCTGTAGAAATATGGGCAAAACTTCGTAACAGTCCATACCATAATGAGGCATTCTTTGTCAGCTGTGGAGTAATTCGCCTGTGTGTGTGACAGCATTTTGCTTGCGTAGGCAATCTCTGTGCCGTCCTGCTGCTGCACAAGAACAGCCCTAGGCTGACATTGCTGGAATGAGTGTGGAGCATTGTAGGGGCTGTCTCGTCAAAGTGGGCAAGCACTGGTGTGGTGTTCTACGCATTATTCTTCTATGGTGCACGGTGTTTTCAAGTGCTGTGTGGAGTGTCGGTGTGTGGTGATGACGAGGAGACAGTAAGGTGACATTCGGTGAGCTGGGGGAATAGACAGCGAAGTAACACTTTGGGAAAATACAAAGCACAGACAAGAAGAAAGGGACAAGCACAGACAAGAAGAAATCGACAGTCGCCTTTTCCTTTCTTTCACTCTCCTCAGCTCTTCGCCTTTCCTCGCACTTTGTATCTTTGCTGTACTCTGTTATCTTCAATTTAATTCCATTTTCCTGGCGGCAAGGCTTAACATTGTGTGGGTGTCCAATCTTGGGTGTACCATATGGGGTTATAGTAATGGCGTACTACTGGCGTTGCGCAGACGTGCCGACACGTTCTGCCACGTCCCCTTGTTGGGCTCCGTGGTGGGTGCTAGGCGCCGTTGCCGAATACACTTCATGCTCTGTGGGATCCCCTAACCCTTCCACACGCGATCGTGCCCCAAAAAGGGTACGCAACGACGCAACACAACTGTTATGGGCAAAAAACAAAGAAGTCTTCCGAAAATTTCATATTGTTCACTGCTAACAACCATCCACCAAAGCAAGAGCGATCTCACCCTTTCTGGTTGCTAAATGCCTGAAGGAAACCATTGGTACAGGTTACAAAGCCACATACCTGGCAAGCGGAGATCTACTTCTTGAAGTCAAAGACATGGAACAATACAACAAGCTCGCACACCTTGTAGCCTTCGGCAACAACCCTGTTTCTGTGAGCGCACATCGCTCAACGAACACTGTGAAAGGTGTAGTATCCGATGAGGACGTGATCACACTAAGTGAAGAACTTCTAGACGGATGGAGAGACCAGGGCGTATTCAATATACAACGCATCAAAAATCAGACGAAACAACACAGAAATCCAAACAAAACATTTATTAGTGACCTTCAGCTTCACCACCTTGCCTGAGAGTATAGAAAACGGATACGTGAAACTTCATGTCAGAACATACATTCCCAATCCTCGACGTTGCTACAAATTCCAGAGATTTGCTCACGCTTCTCAGAGCTGCCGAGGGCAGCTTACCTGCGGATAGTGCGGCACAACAGGTCACTCCACTGAAAACAGTGATGAAGATGAGGTTAATTGCGGGAACTGCAACGGTGGACACGCTGCATACTCCAGAGCTTGTCCAGTTTGGAAAAAGGAAAAAGAAATAATTACAGTAAAAGTTTAAGAAAACTTAAGCTTCCGTGAAGCCAGACAACGCGTTTCCTCATTATTTGCTCCGAAAATATCTTTCGCCGATGTTGTGCACCAGGAGACACCACCACAACGGCCTTTTGCAGTCACTCGGAAAACGCCTAGCGTGCCGAGGCTAAGCCCACTCGCCCCCACGGTAGGAGTGGCCAATGCCGCCCTGCCCTCCCTCAACTAGGCCACAGCAGAGGCCTCTGCAAGCTCTAGCAGTAGCCAGGGCAGCAAAGAAGCCAGAGAGGTCCCGTCGACCTCTGTCCTGGGTGAGTCGAAGGCTCCGTCCATTATGACGAAGCCGACAGAACGCACACACCGCTCGGACGAGCGATGGTCCAGTGCCACGCAAGGGGCAATGGACACCACTCCATCTGCAATGGCGCAGGCAGCGCCTAAGGAGCAGCGAGGATCCCTTGACCGCTCCAAGAAGAACATAAATCCGATTACACGGCCTGACAAAGGTCCCGTAAGATGAGCCTTTCCCATTACAATACAGCACAAATCAAACTTTTTTAGTCACCTTCCCCAAATACCCAAACATGGAGTTTGTAATATACTGGAATTGTCGTGTGTAATAAGAAATTACAGTGATATAAAAGACATACTAAACACATTGATGCCTGTGGCTTTGTGCTTACAGGAAACTAACTTGGGGCCACAACATACAAACAATTTAAGAAAATATCGAATAGTCGAAATAGGCTCTCTGGAGGTGTCACTATTGTAGTACGAAACGACGTCCCTACACGGGAACTGAAGCTTCAAACAAATTATGAGGCTGTAGCAGTAACGGTTCTCGAATCTAAAACCATTACAATATGGCCGGTATATATGGAACCACATCTAAATGTCACACTCCATGATTTTGAAATACCTGGTAGTAGGCGATTTTAATGCACATTCATCTTTTTGGGGCAGTGACCATACAAACACAAGAGGGTGTATTTTAGAGGATTTTATTCTTTAAAGTCATGTCTGCCTGCTTAATACAGGCAAACCGACGTATTGTTCTCCAAGCACTGGAAAAATGAGCTGTTTAGACTCGTCTTTTACCTCCCCATCAGTTTTTAATGATTTTAAATGGGACGTTATCGATAACCTGTATGGAAGTGATCACCTTCCTGCTAAAATCACCTGGTCATTTCCACCACAAATCATCCAAACAAAACCATGCCGATGGAAAATGCACTTAGCCGACTGGGAACTGTTCCAAGAAGAGGCCCGCTTAGAAAGACTCTTGTCACCCGAACTAAATGTGGACGAGTTAAACGAGCGGTTCACACATTGCATCATTAGTGCTGCGCGCCTAGCTATTCCTCAGTCATCAGGAGCACTACAACAAAATCGCAAATCCTGGTATACGCAAGAGTGCAGGGAAGGCAAAATGAAGCAAAACAAAGCCAGGGTTATCCTTCGTAGATGCCCAACGCACGAAAATCTTGTCCATTTTAAAAAGGCAAGAGCCAAAGCACGCCGCATCCGCCGAGACGCAGAAAAAGCTTCTTAGAAAAGCTATGTATCATCTATAAACAGTTCCATCACGTCCAAATAAATGTGGCAGCAAGTTCGTAGACTTAACGGCAGCTTTTCACCTTTTACAATTCCGCTGCTAACAGCTCCTGGCACACAAACGAACCTGGCCATAGAGGCGGACATACTAGGCGAAGAGTTCGCAAAGGTTTCGAGCTCCATACACTACACAGAAACATTCCTACGGTACAAACACACGGCATAAAACAGCGACTTCCTAGAAGTGGCAGTCTATATGAGTCCTACAACAGCCTAATTACACTTCCAGAAATCCGAAAAGTACTGTCCGCTGGGAAAAAGACAGCGCCCGGCCCCGATGGAGTCTACTATGAAATGCTCGCCCACCTCTCACAAGCTGCCATAGCAGCACTGTTAGAATTCTTTAACAAAGTATGGGTATCAGGCACAATACCCAAAGCATGGTAACAAGCTGTGGTTGTACCATTTTTGAAACCCGGGAAGGAACCAACTATCTCAAGTAGTTATAGGCCTATAGCCCTCACGAGTTGCCTTGCAAAATCATTTGAGTGTGTCCTGAACGTAAGGCCAATGTTTACCCTTGAAACTCGTCAGCTCCTTGACGTTCGCCAATGTGGATTTAAAAAGACGTGCTCAACAACCGACCATCTTGTTCGCTTAGAAAACACAATCCGTGAAGTATTCATACACAAACAGCACTATCTAGCGGTGTTCTTTGATATGGAGAAGGCTTACGACACCGCTTGGAAGTTCGGAATTCTTCGCGACCTAGCACGCCTCGGTATACGTGGCAGAATGCTGAACTGTTCGAAAGATTTTCTGTCCGGCCGCTCATTTACTGTACGTCTCGGTACAACTCTTTCCAACAACTTTGTCCAGGAAAACGGAGTACCACAGGGGTGCATTTTAAGTACAACACTCTTCATAATAAAAATGTACTCCATAACAAGCATCATCCCCCAGTCCATTATGCATTGTGTGTATGTTGATGACCTTCAAATTGCCTGCACATCATCCAGCTTTCCAACATGCGAGAGGCAGATACAGCTCACATTAGACAAACTTGCAGTCTGGGCTGAGAGAAATGGATTCAAGTTTTCTCCACAAAAGACAGTCGCTCTTCATTTCTCAATGAAAAGAGGTCCACAGGTTGACCCACCCTGCACCTATATGGAGCCATCGTGCTTATTTAGCGCAAAAAAAACAATACACAGGAAGGAAGGACAGGACAAAGCGCTACTCTCAACTGATATCGTTTGTTGCGTCACCCCACTCTTTATACCACCCAGATACTGGAAGGACATGCGTAGTAACACCAAGCGCGGCAACCACCACAAATTCATCATCCGAGCACACTCATGATAGCGCTTCCAAAAAAGAAAATTCATTGCTAAACAAGGTCAAGGAAGGCACGCTAATACACTGGGAACCCAAGGACTTTATGTAAAACGCTTCTGATAATTCGCGGGCGGTGGTGTCACCGCTCTTCTTTAAAATACCGGTCTGTCTAAACAAGGCTTGACACTTACACTTTTTGCAATGTTGAGCTAAATGGGAGCCTGTACCGGTTGGCAGGGATCGCTCATGTTCTTTGAGGCGCTCATTGACACAGCGGCCTGACTGACCTACATACACTTTGCCACAAGAGAGTGGAATCTTGTAGACCACACCTATGCTGCACTGTACAAAGTTGAAATGTTTCTTTTCACATTGCGGCTTATTATTTTCTTTACCGATACGCGAGCACAGCATTGACAGTTTCCGGGGGGCAGAAAACACTACTGGAATTTGGTACCTGGCAGCCACATTCTTGAGATTGTGAGCCACTTTGTGGCAATATGGCACAACTACAGGCCTCTTCTTCTGTGTGTCATAGTTACACCTCTTGCGCTTGCCTTTCAACTTCTGAAGCAACACCTCGGAGACCGACGTCACTACCGCACTTGGGTATCGCGCATCCTGTAGTCGTTTTAGCTGCGCGTTAAAGCTCTCGTTCGCAGTGTGATGGCACGACTTCATTAAAGATGATTCTAAGCACATCATGGCAATGGCGCGTTTCACAATTTTAGAGTGCGCAGACTCGTAAGGCAAGAGACCCTTACGCGCACGTGGCGAGTACATCCAACAGATGTGACCTGCTTGTAAGGACAATTGTAAATCTAGAAACTGCAATTTACCGTCCCTTGTGAGCTCGTGTGTAAAAGTTAAACCCTTGCCATTGTCAGTGAATATAGTAAGAATATCTGCTACTGCGACAGAGCCTTCGTGGTTAAATTGTTTTATCACAACAAGAAAATCGTCAATGTATCTAAAAATCTGCACGAGGTCACTGTCTAAAACACTCTTAAGAGCGCGGTCAACGAAAGATAAAAAAATATCACAAAGAGCAGGCGCCACCCACGAGCCAATACACACACCCTTTTTTTGAATAAAAAGCTTATTGTCGAAGCTTATTGTGCTCGGATGATGAATTTGTGGTGGTTGCCGCGCTTGGTGTTACTACGCATGTCCTTCCAGTATCTGGGTGGTATAAAGAGAGGGGTGACGCAATAAACGATATCAGTTGAGAGTAGCGCTTTGTCCTGTCCTTCCTTCCTGTGTATTGTTTTTTTGCGCTAAATAAGCACGATGGATTCACACCAACTAGCCCGACAACGCATTGTGTTGAACCTATATGGAGTTATACTCCCAGTAAAACAAAAACAAAAATTTTTAGGCATAACTTTTCACAGAAAACTCACATTCCTACCACATATAAACAACCTTAGAAAGAGATTCCAAGTCACACAATAGCCTGAAAGTGTTATCACGAAAACACTGGGGTTCTGACCGAACATGCCTTTTGCGTATCTACGGCTCTCTGGTGCGCTCCACTATGGATTACGGCGGCATTGTCTATGCTTCAGCGAGACCATCGTACCTTAAAAAATTAGATACAGTACATAATTCAGGCTTGCGTCTATCATGCGGTGGGTACAGAACATCTCCTATCGCCAGCCTGTACGTTGAAACAAACGAACCCTCGCTAGAAAGTAGAGGATCCACATGATCCACACCAAGACCCGCTCGTCACGAACTCTCCTTCAAGAATACTATTTAACAACAAACCGCAAGCTATTAGACCTCTGATCCTACGATTGGAAGCAATCTGCGAGAACCTAGGGATACTGGACATGTTACCTTCCATTGCACATAGACGTGAACCTCTACCGCCGTGGTGCAACTTTCCCATAACCTCTGATCTGACTCTAACACTGTTTTCAAAAACGCAAACCCACCATAACACTTTATTCAAGAATTTCATGCACTAGAAGAAAAATATAGAGGCTTTACGACTTTATACCCACGGATAGAAAACAACCCGCTTTGTTGGATTCTGTGGTGCAAGGGAACTGGGAACAAACAGGAAGGCTTCCACATTGTGCATCTAACTTTACCGCCGAATGCTACGCCATTTCTCTAGCCATGGAAAAAATACTACAAGAAAACCTCCCAAATAGCACTATATATGCAGACTCTCTGAGCGTGCTCAGAGCTATTCATTCGCGGAACGCAGTTACACCGCTAGTGGGAGATGTCACACAATTTAATAAAAGCCAATACACGAGGACTAAACGTTCAAATATGCTGGATTCCGAGCCACGTCGGAATTAGTGGCAATGAGAGAGCTGACGCATGCGCATCACAGGCTGAACACAAACAAATAATGAAAATGGGCATACTGCCTAGAGATTGCATGAAATTAATGCAATCCAAACTAAGAGACAAATAGCAGCTTGATTGGAACGAAGACCGCAATAACAAGCTACACTTAATAAAACCCGTGTTAGGCGAATGGAAATCATGCGTGCACCAAGAACGTGTCAAAGAAGTAATACTATGCCACCTTCGCATAGGCCATACACACATTATACACAGCTTCATACTAACAAAACAAGAGAAGCCCCATTGTGAAAGCTGCGGAGATGAGCTGACTCTAAACCACATCACGTTTTCTTGCAGAGAACTTGATAACTTGAGGAAAAAGTATTTCACTATATTCTATAATTAGCACATCCCTATTCACCCCACACTGATTTTAGGCGAAGATGCGCTTGTGGAAATATGTGTCCTGAACTTTTTAAGGGAAGCAGGTTTTTTAGGAAAACATTAAAACACAGTGTTGTACTGCACTATACATTGTCCACCAACCCATTGCACACATTCCACGCCATTCTCATTATTCTAATAATCTACTATTTTATGCACGTTCAGTGCTGATGAATTTTAGACATTTATACAGTCACTAAGCATCTCCGTTGATCACACCGTACATCCTTACTTGGCACTACATGTCATCAAATATTGCTGACCTCACCCACCTTTCATATCGAGAAGGTGGACGAGGTCTTCAGCCAATTATAATTAGTTGGCAACATCGGATCCCTTGCCCAGGCAAGGGCTCATCGAGGTTAACCAAGTTTTTGCACAGTGAACACCTTGTGTCTGGCGCATGATAGCCTTAGCTGCTTATGCGCCATAAAACCTACCTAACTAACTAACTAACTAACTAACAAGGAGAACAGATTTTCTAGCAAAAGTAGCCTTTCTTCCCTTTCTTTTCTTGAAGCTCTCTGTTATGACCTCCCCTCTGTGTGCACTACTGATTGCAATCAGGACTCATTGGGATTAAATTTCTTGGCAGTGCTAGAGTTCCTTCTGCAAATCGTGTAGAGGGTGCAATCATAACAAACAAGTTAGACCCATATCAAGGAAAAGGGGGATTAAAATGAGAGGGCAACACCGGTACTAAGCTCTGTAGGCATCAGCAATTTCGTGCCAGAATAAAGAGCTCCTGCGCAGAGGATGCAGCACAGTCATAAGCTAGCGTTTGCTGTCTCATTCTTCTCATTCAGCCTTATTCTATTCTTGCTTCTCACACCGTCTTATTTCTCTTCCATCATCTGCTTTTTCTGCCTCCCTTTTTCATTGTCATCTTTTTCCACATCCGCTTAGATATAACCCCAGATAGTTGCTGGCAATATGTCACGTCCAGAGACTCCACTCCTACATTCTCAGTTGCCAGCCATGTGGGGAGAGTCGGGCATGGGCACCACTACCCCTCTGTGACGGGGTAAATGTCACGTTTCGCCCCAGAAGGTACAGGTTCTTTTTGCCTTTGAGGTGTCCGAGGCATCCCCTCAAGACACTCGAAGAAGGACGAGGCCATTTGCACACAATGTTTTATATTGCCACCTGCGTGTAGTGGGTCGAAGACTGGAATGGATAATGCCACCTGCGTGTAGTGGGTCGAAGACTGGAATGGGGCTAGCCGACGAGAACAAAGAAGACCGCGCGCTTCTTCCCCGCTTGAGAGCCAGCCCCGACGGACGTCTTTTGGCCGAAGCTAGCCCCCCCAGCTACCAGCAACCCTACAACGCCCCTGAAGGCTCGTGACAATATACACATTAAAAATACACAACACAAGCACACAGGAAGAGACATCACATGCATCATGACATAACAAACCCAGGCAGTGTAACATAACATAGCTAAATTTAAATGAACTCCTAAGCAAACAGTTGTTAACTAAAGCCCAATCATAGAGCGAAGGGAGTGCAGGATCGCTCGTCTCACCAGCGTCCAGATACCAGCGTTGGCAAGGAGCGTGGCAGTTGATGTAGAACGCCCCAACAGTCGGTGTCCAGAAGCACGAGGGCCGCTGGTAGCTTGGGCAGCCTCTCCAGGTCGTGCAGGGAAGACGGTGGTTCGTCGGCGTTGCAGGAGACTCCCGGCCGGACAGTCGCGCTTGCGCTCGCGCCCGAATCTCTAGAGCTCAAGCCTGTCCACGGGCACGGGAACGTCTTGCAATGGCAGCAGGTTGCAGGTACTCGGCCTTGATCAGAAGACTGCCCCCAGGTCTCGCAGGCCTCAGCTGGGCACTTTGGCTCGGGTCCGTCACCCGACAGTCCAGTAGCGTGGCCGGTCTTCTCCGCAGGTCTCTCTCTGCTCTCTCCCTCTGGTGTCCCTCCCCTCGCCAGTTCGCTTGGCGCTTTTTATCGTCCATCTGCATCGTGGGCCTTCACTATTGGAGTTCTTGTGCTTTCGTGTGGACTTCTGATTGCTCCGAGCTATATTTGTGGCCTTCTCGCATTGGTGCACCTTTTCTTCATTATTTCATTTTTTTCTAGCGCTCGTCCCAACGTCGTCATCGTCTTGCTTGCATTTTTTATGGCGCGCACTTTGAAACACGGCGCGCATTTTGAAATACCCGCACTCCACTCATCACAATGAGCCCCCTTTTCGTTAGGATCTTTTTCATAAAAAACTGCCGCTAAGTACGCGCATTTTACTCCACCGCATAGTTCACCAAATAATTCCAATGTCCATATAAAACACCATATAATTCCAGTCCCCATGTACAATCACACACTAAATTCACGGGAGCACAAAAATACACAAAACACACTGAACAAGCATAGCAACAAAAAATGTTAGAGGAAGGGGAGATAAACCTCCTCTGAAAATTGCCATTGACAATAAAAAAGTTTCATCTCTATCTCGCTCTCCAAGCAATCACATTATTGTAATATATTTCCTTGAATGAAAATGAATTTCTTTTCCAAAATGACATCACAATTTTTAACGCTATCGTGGGAACTAAAAGTGCACCGAACTTGCCTTCACTTATTAATTAGCAATAATTCCAACACAATTTTCAGAAATCTCCGCATGTCCAGAGGAAATGTTATTTATATTTGAGAGTCGACAGCCAGGAAGAGCTACCATATATCTGAAGAGGCACCTAATTTATGGCGTCCCACAGAAGTCGGATGGCTCTTTTCAGTCACCTACGTGCAAGCTGAACGGACCCTCGGAAGCGTATCAGACTAGACTACCATCACCTAAAACAATCGGACGCCATGCGACTTCGCAAGCTCCAGACCAGCATAGATAGCATTCGAAAGAATCATCGTCGGCAGGCGTAGCGAGTTGATGGCGTTAGAATCATTCCTCGATGATTATCAAGGCTTTCTTTCGGCCGTTGCACCGGCAATGCACCAGACGCCTCTGGCAAGATGCATGCTGAGTCGCATGACGCCCCGCTAAACGCTACATACTGTATGCTCGATGTTTCCTGCACATCTAGCGTGATGCGATTTTCGAGCTGAGAGTGTACAAACTTAGCAGATGATTCTACAGCCTTAAACCTTCCACTTGGTGCATCGCGCTCTCTGTGAGACACGTCACCACCTCCATCCTCACCTGAAGTTATTCTCAACCTCTCCGGAGGTAACATATATGTATGGTGTTTGATGACCATGCTGCTGTGTTACCGCAGCGAACAGTACAGCTGAAGAATCTGTGGCCACCGCCCTATATTCCTCAACATGGTGTTCGCTGTGCTCATGAGCACAAACAAACAAAGCTACATCACCTGTGCTTTCCTGAGGGACTCTTCATCACCTGTATTTAGCCTCCCAGAGGCTCCAACCAGCCACTCAATCTTTGTGGAGCTTGCGTGTTCGAAATTCTAGAGACTAGATTCTGCTTTATCAAGTACCTTTGAATCCACCCCTGTCTCTCGGTTACCTAGCTCAATGCCATCCTCTATCAGAAGAGCTGGCACTATCGAAAGGCTGTGGCATGGCCCCATGCTGCTTCCAAAGAAATACTTGGAACCTTCCATCAACCAAGTACTGCTTGCTGAGCAAACCTCCTCACATATGCTATTGCACGGCGTTTCGCTGCGCTCCAACTTCTCCATCCGAGCTTTGTCCACATCTGCCAGTCAGAGCTTTAACTCAAGTGTTCTTAACTCTATTTCTACAAGTTCTCTTTCTCCTCCATCTCCCTTTCAAACTGCAACTGCTCTTTCTCTTCTTGTAGTCGCGCAGCCTGTCGCGCATCAACCCATTCCATAAGTTATCCCTCTATAGACGTTTCCAATAGAACCCTCCTGCGCTCCGCCATGAAATGCCGCTAGCGACGTCTACCGGCGGCGCCATCTTGGGCTGTTTGCTCGCCGGGCTCTCCGCGCGGGCACGTGCATCCGTTGTGTGTGTTTCCGCAAGATCTCGCTTTCGCTCTTTGTAAACATCGCGGAATCGTTAGGTAGGTTCATTTGTGAGTATGCGGGATCTGACTGATTAGCAGGACAGTAGTCATGGGCCTTGTTTTGCGTCTTATCGCGCGGGCAGAGGCGGGATCAGCGGGGCCGGTTGATAGCAGTAAAACTGGGAAACCGGGAACATTGTCGCCTGTTCTTTGTTTGAGTTACTGTAAGAATACTCGTCTCACAATAAAAATACTGTCGCTTTTGCTAACAATGGTGCCACTCATTAAGGCGAGAGCCTTATACCCCTGTCACACGGGCACTTTCAAGGCCCTTTGAACTAAAGCTTCTTTACTTGAAAGGAGGGGTCGCGCTGTCACACGGGCGCCCGGAGGGAGCGCTGTCACACGGGCGCCCGGAGGGATCCTCGCACGCTGAGTGTCTCGTCGCACATGTTTGGAGACGTTGCGATTGAAAAACAATCAAGAACAGCAAGAAAAACGGAATCGAAGCACGCATAATCTGAGAAATACGGTGTACACAGCAGCTACCACTACATCCGTGTTTGGCGAATTATTTCCATTACATTTGGGTGTTCACTTTGTTTTATCAGTGTCCAACAACAAAATATATGATAAGAAAAAGCAGAAAAAAGCACGGACAATTATTTAAGGAGGCATCGGTGCCGTATTATTTTTGTTACTTTGGAACGATAGGAGCGCCAAGCGTACGTTGTGGCTTTTGTTAAAAGCTTCAACGGAAACTGTGAAGCACCGACTGAGCTCCCTTGAGCTAATGTTCCTTTGAAGTCGCTATGCTCCTTTACCTCAAAGGAGCTTTGGTATGCCCGTGTGAATGGGTATTAATGTCTCAATTAGAGTAACCTTAATGTTTCAGTCACCTTAAAGGAGGGTGGTTCCAAAATTATGGAAAATTACCACAAGAAACGATGCCTTGAGAATAAACGACTAATAAATTAACGCGGTATATCAAAGGAACCCTTAATTTAACGCGGAAATGACTCGGGCATAATTAGAATGATAGCCAGGCTTTAAGTCGTGCTCATGACTATAACTATAAAAGTGAGCATGTGCAGAAATCAACGATTGAAAATTCCTAACTGATGTTTGTAAGTCGCACAAGGTAGGTTAGACTGGTTACGATAATGAGAGTACACCGAGATAATTACCAAATCACGATTAAAGAATGCCCTGATTTTGCAAAGGGCATAATACAAGAAAAAGCTTGAAACTGTAAGAAGGCGGTCGAGATGGGTGTCAAACGAAAGGAGAATCTCGAAGGATGTTATATTGGTCATGGTCACGTTCATGACATGACATGATGTTCTCATGTCATGCTATGATATGAGCGTGACTCTGGAAACATAAGACCACTGGAAGGGGATCGATATGGCTGTCAAACAAAAGGTGCATGTCGAAGAATGTAATATTGGCCGTAGTCACGTTCATGACAAGACATGATGTGCTCATGTTACGAGCATGAGTCTGCAAAAACAAATGTAAAGGAAGCACAGGTCAAGATCGGTGTCGAATGTAAGATACAGGCCCAGAGACGCAAGTTAGTCACGTTCATGACATGAAATACATGATATGACATGAGCATGACGAAGCAAAAATTAAAGGCAAGGGGTAAAGATAGGTGCCAAATGAAAGATATAGGCCGAGAGAAGCGATGCGAGTTAGTTGTGTTCATGACATGAAATACGTAATATGATATGAGCATGACAGAGCGAAAATTAACAAAAGGGGATGAAGATGGGTCTCAAAGGAAAAGCAAACCTCGAGGGATGTGATGTAAGTTATAATCATGTTCATGACATCGCTTACATGAAACGATATGAGAATCATTATGCAAAAGGGGGGTTCGATACCGGTTGTAAAACGAAAGGCACAGGAGGAGATGTGATATGAGTTATAGTCATTTTCATGACACGACATGGTCCTGGCACGACATGATTATGACTCAGCATTAAAGCGTTAAGGGGGTTGAAATGGGTGTCAAGCTACAGCTCGAGAGATGTGATATTTTATAATCACGGTAGCTTTATCCTTAATAAAAAGTTATCTGAAGGCAAGAACACAGTACACCATGATAAATGGCGCCTCTGAAATCCAGTCTATTAAATACGGCTTATCCCAAGGTTCTGTTTTGGAATTTTTGTTGTATATTATTGATATTGTACAGGTACAGGACTACTCTAACATTATACTATATGCCGATGACACTAACGTGTTCTTCTCAGGAAGGGAATTGCACAATATTTTTGAACAAGCCAGCACCTGGCTACAAAGATTAGATATGTGGCTTAATGCAAATAAACTTCAATGAAACGTAAGTAAAACAAAATACATGCTCTTTAAATCAAAGGGAACGAACACGACTTCTCATCCTCAGCTGTATTTTGAAAAAGTAAATATGCAACAGTCAAGAAACAGCGAAATTCCTGGGAGTTATATTCCACGAAATTATGTCCTGGTCACCACATATAGACTCTCTGTAAAGTAGTATTGCCCGCGGTGAAGCACCATATTTAGAACACACTAAGACATTCCCATTTAACATACACTCTTCTAGTTGGGTCGACTACTATACACTGTAATTTAGGATCACTTCAAATACTTCAAAACCACGCGCTACGTGCAATAGAAAACTTAGGAGGTACGGTCAGCACCAAAAGGTACTATTCCAATTATAATATATTAAACATATCCAAACTCCTTAAATATAAGCTATTCCTTGAAATTTGCGGCAATTTCAGTCTGACAACCCTATTGAAAATCCCACCAATGATGGGCAAGATGATGGGCACAAATGGTGGGATTATGGTGGATTATGGTAGTGGGTAGGTGGTGGAGGTGGGCAGATGATGGGTAGGTGGAGAAATGATGGGTATATTGTGGGCACCTAAAAGGATCCTCTTCGTCATCTGTACATAATCATCATCACGAGGGTTTCTTCTTCATCGGGTGTGGGTAATCATCTGTAGTCTGTTCGGTGCTTTGGGCGCGGCCGGTTCGCTGCATCATCGAGGCCTAATAAATACACCGTGACAACTGCATCCGCACAAGCGGTGGAGAGTGCTTTTCGGTCCCCGGTCCTCTACCATCCCGATCTCACTCGTGGAGCTCCGATCAGGTTGCCGATTGTGCCATTTCTCCGCCGTCATGTCCCACGACGCACCGGCCGATCCATCTACTTCCGCTCTCTCGGCCCCGACTGCTGCATACCCTCCTTATGTGATTGTCAATGGGCACCAGCGCGACCCCCACCTGTTCGCTGGACTCCGCGGAGATGACGTTCAGGATTGGCTTGACGACTATGACCGGGTGAGTGCAGCGAACCATTGGGATGAGCCACTCAAGCTAAGCCATGTGTCCTTTTACCTTACGGGAGTAGCCAAGACTTGGTTTTTCAACCATGAAATCGATTTTCCAGACTGGCAGAGCTTCAAGCAAAAGCTTGGACAAGTCTTCGGTACACCGGCCGTTCGATCTGCGCTCGCTAAGAAGACGCTCGACACGCGTCGACAACAACTCGGCGAGTCCTACACCTCCTACATTGAGGATGTCCTCGCCCTATGTAGACGTGTGAACACAGCTATGACCGAATCAGAAAAAGTTCGACACATACTCAAGGGCATCGGTACTGTCGCGTCCAATGCGTTGGCTATCCACAATCCCAACAGCGTCGCCGATATTATCGCTACGTGCCAGCGTCTTGACGAACTTGAGTCTATTCGTTTGCAACCGGACACAAGTGATAACATCACCGCCACTGCCCCTCATTGCGTACGATGATCCGTTCAATCATACGGGAAGAACTACAGCTTCTTGGCATCGCCGTAAGCCCTCTTCCTCAGCACGCCTCCAGTGCCACTTTGCGAGACGTCGCAAAGGAGGAGCTGGCGTCTATGGCTGGCACCGGCTACACGGAACCTGTACACCCTAGGCCCCAGTCGACGTACGCTCAAGTTGCCGCAGTTTCGCCAGTCGTTGTACAACCGATGCCTCCTACACCGACGCAGGCCCACGTGGCTTCTATTTCTACCGGCGCACCTCGCCCACAATCTTATTCGCAGTGGCGCCCGACACGTCCCATATGTTATTACTGCGGATATCGGGGCCATATTTCACGCTTTTGCCGTAAGCGTCAGCAGGACGAGCGTCGCGGATACGACGTGTCCGAAAGGGACGACTTTTCTGTGCGAACCTCCGTCCAACGCCGTCCCTATTCTCCCCCTCCCGCCCGCTCTGATTCGCCAAATGCGGCGTCTGACACGGGCCCGAACTAATGTCCTGCCAGACGTCGTTCTACGTCGCCACTACGACCACTCTCCCACTTCTCCGATCGCCGTCAGGAAAACTAAGTCATGCAGCTTTTGCAGGAAAAGCTGCATCTAACGACAGGACAGAAATTCCTCCAGCGCGCCCGTGCAATGTGATTTCGGTTGTGGTTGAAGGTATTAGAGTGGAGGCTTTGATTGATATGGGTGCTTCTGTATCGGTTATCCACAGTGATTTGTGTACAAGTCTGCGAAAAGTTACGACTCCCTATGACGGTCTTGCACTCATGTCTGCTCAAGGGGACGCCATTCGCCCTTCTGCTACGTGCACTGCTCGGGTTTACATCAACAGAATACTGCATTACATACAATTCGCAGTGCTGTGTTCGTGCGCGCACCAAGTTATATTAGGCTGGGATTTTCTTTCTGCAGCATCTGCCTCCATCTGTTGCCGGCAACGTGTTCTTCACATGGACGACACCGACTATTCGCTTCATGCAGATGATGCACTACTTCGTTTTCTTGCTGCCGAAGATACCGAGATACCTCCGGGCCATGAGCGGATTATTACATTAATGTCTGATGTCATCGACAGAGCCGACGTGCTCGCACTTCTCTCCGAACACTGGCTCACAAGAGGCATTGCTTTCGCCACAGGCCTGGTTCGGTTTCCCGATGGAGCCGCCCAACTTTGCGCAGCAAACACAACATCCGAAAAAGTACTCATCCCTAAAGGTGCAACACCGGCTTCCACCACTGTTTCTGACTCTTTCTGTGTTGTTCCCCTAAAGAAAGCTTCATCTGCAGTTTCTTCTGTTGCAACTTCCGCTTCTCTATCTGCCCTTGCAGCGGCCATTAGTCCCGACCTTAGGGATGGTCGATCAAAATTTTTAATCGATTAATCGTTAATCGTTCATCGATTTAGCCATTTATCGATTGATTCCTTTCGGTGTAATGTTTTAATCGATTAATCGATTAATCGAAATTTTTTATAGGTGCTTGAAAAATGATCCCTTGTTGTTTGAGAAGAGTTGCAATTGTGTTTGATAGGGACACAAGTATTTATCCGACGCGCTAGAGATCACATGCGCGCATTAGCGGCTAGGTGAAAATTCGCACTTTCGCCCACTGAACACAGGGAGCCCGTCCTCTTTTGATGATCTCAAGGATCCAAAATTCCGTGGATGGTCATGATCCACGGACAATTCGGCAGCAGGTCGTATTTTCTCGAAGTCTGCCTACTAGAGCGAACCGAAATTGGAGGCGCTTTCGGCGACCACACTGGTTGGAAAGTCGCACAGGAAACATGCAGTGTGACCGAGGGCGAGAAAATTCTGAGAAAGGTAAAAAAAAACAAAAAGGAGACGAGGACTAGAGGAAAGTTAACGACGCTCGATCTTGTAGGGACGGCAACAATTCTCGGTTTGTCCATTAGATATTGTGGAAGCCCTCGATAATACCATAACCACGAACTGACGTGATCGCTCCCTTGTGGTCACTCAAGCTAGATTGTACAGCAGCATACCGGTCTCAAACAGGCGATCAGTGCAGGGCATCTGCGGGAAATATAGTGGCTAGGGATGGTAAAATCGATGAACGATTAATCGATTAAATGTACATGGTTAATCGATTAATCGTCATCGATTTCGCCCTTTCGATTAATCGAATTATTCGATTAAAGCTCTTCGATTAATCGATTACGCCCCCCACCCTCCCCACAACTCCATCACCGCCCATTGGACGGAGCGCATGATTGCGAGGCGCGCGACACCGAGACGCAGATGTCGAGCGCATATTTCTGCGCAAGTAGAAGGAGCCCGGAGCCACAGGCGGCCATACTCCATAGAGATAGAAATGAACTCTTGCCGATCTCCGTCGCCTACGCCGTTTTATTTAACTCCCAGATTTTACTTGCTTCTTGCGTAAGTGCCACACTCTAATATGCGCTGCTTATTTCTTGACCGGTTCCGTTCTTATTGCCGCTGTATTTTACTCCTTGGGGAATTAACTTTGTCACCAATGAAAGAGAGATAATACATTAGAGGGTAGAGAGGGTGGCCTGATCTAGTATGCCCCGGCCTTCTCTACATTCGGCACAACGCAACTAGGGAAAAAGAGTGATGAAGCATGATGATGGGGATAAGAATGAGTGATCCGTATATGCATAATAAGACATGACTGCTTGCGCAAAGGGGACAAGGACGCTAGTGATCATATTTCATTACGCTTGATACCAACTAGCCTAGCTGTCCGCCTTAACGCCTATATACCCTTTGATAACAGTAATGCTAGTTTCCCTGCAATGCGGTTAGCCCAACTTATTGCAGCTATTCATTTCTGCAAAACAGCGTGGTATGACTCCGAAAATGTCGACTCAGTTCTCTTGACATAAACACTCATAGTAGTCAAACCCCAGCACGTGTAACTGGGACCTCGCCTCCACTTGTAACGTGACAGGGGCCACCATTAGTAGGGCGAATACGCTGTGCAGGGAAACGCGCTCGAGGATTATGAAAAAGGTCTAATAGTCGCGTAATGGAGAAAAACCACTTTAACTTCATTAAAGTCTAATAGTCGCTTTTCATAATGCGCAACTTTGCGCATTGTTATACCAAACGTTTCGTATCCAATCCATTTATATTCAGAAAATGACCTTGTAGCATTTGGTAATCCTGTATGGTCGCCCATTGCGGGTGAAATGGGCGCCTCCAATTTCGATTCCCTCTAGTAGGCAGACTTCGAGAAGATACGACCTGCTGCCGAATTGTCCGTGGATCATGACCACCCACGAAATTTTGGACCCTTCACAACATCAAAAGACGACGGGCTCCCTGTGTTCAGTGGGCGAAAGTGCGAATTTTCACGCAGCTAGCCTAGAGGCCGCCGTCTACTGCTGTGGCACGAATGGATGACAGTCGCGAAATACTATGTGTTCTAATCTCTGGTACATTAGACAGCGTTCACAGTTCGAGCTGTACGCGCGACTGAAAAGGTGCGTGTAGCACCGAGTTAAGTCGGCGACCAGGTGAGGCCTTTGCAGTATACTGGCACAGCTCCCGTTTATTCTAGCCGGGAGGGAAAACTCGTGTCACTATATTTCCCGCAGATGCCCTGCCCTGATCGCCTGTTTGAGACTGGTATGTTGCTGTGCAATCTAGCATGAGTGACCACAAGGGAGAGATCACGTCAGTTCGTGGTTATGGTATTATCGAGGGTTTCCAAAATATCTAATGGACAAACCGAGAAATGTTGCCGTCCCTACAAGAGCGAGCGTCGTTAACTTTCCTTTAGTCCTCGTCTCCTTTTTTTTACCTTTCTCGGAATTTTCTCGCCCTCGGCCACACTGCATGTTTCCGGTGCGACTTTCCAACCAGTGTGGTCGCCGAAGGCGCCTCCAATTTCGATTCGCTCTAGTAGGCAGACTTCGAGAAAATACGACCTGCTGCCGAATTGTCCGTGGATCATGACCACCCACGAAATTTTGGACCCTTGACAACATCAAAAGACGACGGGCTCCCTGTGTTCAGTGGGCGAAAGTGCGAATTTTCACGCAGCCGCTAATGCGCGCATGTGATCTCTAGCGCGCCGGATAAATACTTGTGTCGCTATCAAACAGAAGCAACGCTTCTCAAACAAGGCATCATTCTGCAAGCACCTATAAAAAATTTCGATTAATCGATTAATCGATTAAAACATTACACCGAAAACAATCAATCGATGAATGGCTAAATCGATGAACGATTAACGATTAATCGATTAAAAATTTTGATCGGCCATCCCTAATAGTGACACGAGTTTCCCCTCCCGGCTAGAATAAACGGCAGCTGTGCCAGTATACTGCAAAGGCTTCACCTGGTCGCTGACTTAGCTCGGCGCTACACGCACCTTTTCAGTCGCGCGTACAGCTCGAATTGTGAGTGCTGTCTAATGTATCAGAGATTAGAACACAGTATTTCGCGACTGTCATCCATTCGTGCCACAGCAGTAGACGGCGGCCTCTAGGCTTGCTGACATGGGAGTACTAGCAATTGATTAAAACAGTATTTCACCCGAAATAGGCGACCATACAGAATTACCACATTCTACAAGGTCATTTTTTGAATAGAAATAGATTGGATATGAAACGTTTGGTATACCAATGCGCAAAGTCGCGCATTATGAAAAGCGACTATTAGACTTAAATATAGCTAAAGTGGCTTCCCTCCATTATGCGACTATTAGACCTTTTTCATAATCCTCGAGCGCGTTTCCCTGCACAGCGTATTCGCCCTACTAATGGTGGCCCCTGTCACGTTACAAATGGAGGCGAGGTCCCAGTTACACGTGCTGGGGTTTGATTATTATGAGTGTTTATGTCAAGATAGCTTAGTCGACATTTTCCGCGTTATACCACGCAGTTTTGCAGAAATGAATAGCTGCCATAAGTTGGGCTAACCGCATTGCAGGGAAACTAGCATTACTGTTATCAAAGGGTATGTACCCAGGCAGCACGCCAACACAGGACTTATGTAGGCGTGAAGTCGGCCAAAGTCGGCAGCGATATCGGGCCTAAGTTGGCAAATCGCGCTCGCGCTACTTTCACCCACATCTACCCGATGACGGCCAGCCAGAATGGCTCCACTGTGGCGAAACCACTGTGGGTCGAACTTGGCCAGCCAGAGTGGGCGAAATTTGGCCAGCCAGAATGGGTCGGATTTGGCTAGGTAGCATTGGCCGATGTTGCGGGCATTCAGGCTTTTTTGGCGTGTTGTCGGCCACGCCGACATGGGGAAACCCCTTGCGCGACCGTTCATTATGGTGTTTATAGTGTTTACCCCACGTGTGTCGTGCCGTTTGGATTGCAAAAATTTTTTGTGTTTTCACATTTTCGAAGGGCTATGAAGGCATTTTCGAAGGACCAACATTAGTGTGTGCAAATGTGCCTCTCATGCATACGCGAAAGCCTTATTATCACAGTAATAAGTGGGGCAAAGTGGATTCTCGGTACTTTCTATTACTGTGTTCTAAACAATACAAATAACACAACAAGAGAGGTTTATAGGGAAAAGGACTATTTCATTTATTTTGTGAACTCTGCATTGATAATATGCTATTCTCGTGTTGCACCATCGTAGTAGAAAAGCTTCGGCAAGGGTGGAACCTGCGGGAAAAGGCGTGAATAGTTAGCACAGCTGTGGAGCACATCAGCACTATAATATAATTGTATGCAATTTATGTGCGACTCATGAACAAACGCGGAAACTCAAGAAATGTCGGAAACATCTCATAATCGGGTACTATCTTTCGAAAATAACAAAAGAAAGTTGTCCTTTTACTATAAAATGAATCTATTTTCAATATTCAACCTCTAGATCTTGGCTTTGTGTCACTTTAGATACCCAAGGGAAAAAGAATAGAAACACGAGTAAAGGTTCTGTTGCAAAGCAATTTTAAATGCGGCACATTAGTTGAAATAGGTGCATTTTGCATTATAATAAATTTCATATTTTTGGCATACATCGGAAATGAAAACATGTAGACGTGAGCTAATACGACACACACCAAGGATGGGGTCTTTAGGCAAAAATGTCCTTAAATGATAGGTGCAAGGCGCATTATGAGCAGATATTAGAGGAAGAACATATTTTCAAGGCTACTTTAAAAATGCCATCGCGTGCCGAACTGCCGCACGTGTCCAACACCAAGGAGCGCGTGTTCGGTATCACGTTACCTTTAAAAATACGGGCAAGAAAAAAAAATATTATGAGAACTGCAAGTCACCACACAATGGGGGTTCGATACAAGCACAGGATTAACTATATGAAGTAAAATTGCTTTGAGACAGTGTGCGTAGGCTCTTTATTCGAAAATATAGAGCCTACGCACCTCACGACACAAATAATATGTAAAGGTGGAACCGGTGGTTTAACATCGCAACAAAAAGTGCCAGGCCCTATTCTGAAAAGTGGCCAGCGACTTACCGAATTTCGGCATCCGCTGTGCATTCTTGAGCTGTGTGTCAGCAACACAAATTCAGCGACGGCACTGTAGGCCTCACCAAAAGGCGCAGGCTTGTGTTCATATACAACCGATGTCACATTTGTGATGGGCATTGTCTTAGGAGGTACACTGGCCAAGGAATCGCGCAATCAACTTGATGATCGATAAATTCGGTACATCCGCCGATACGCGTAGGCAGACTGCGTGCAGTCGTACACCTTCCATTTCGGTAGCACTGCAGCCGCGACGAGAGAATGCAGCCGCGCGGAAAGTTCCCCGAAAACTGCGCGGTCTCCCCCTCCGAAGGGCCACCACTGCCGCCAAAAGCAGGTTCAGAACGACATTCTTTGCAAACTGTAGGTGCGCAAAATGGACGGGCGGGGGAGGGGGGTCGTGACGAGGGTGGTCAGTTCGGGAAGTGACGCGCGTCCCCCCCTTCACATATTTTTTTATTTTTAGTTGCTGCTAGCTTAGCATGTGCTAGGTTGCTTCTATACCCGGCGACAACTTTCTGTGGCAGCACGGCCAAGGCTACGTGGGCGGAGCCTATGCACATGTGCTACTGCGCCAAAAGGACAGAAAGTTGAGCGAGTTGGTAGCAGTCCATAATCAAAAGAAGAGGCGTGCAGGACACGGACACAAGGAGAGCAGTGAACAACACGAACGCCGACTAACAACTGATGCACAGCACAGAGGCGAAAAAGAAAGAAGACACACAGCTTATCTGCGCATGCTCGGAATGGTAGCGCCACCTGTCAATCGGTTAAACGTGCCGGTCTTCGCGATAGACAACTCCTAAGGCTTTCTATCTTCTCTCTGTTTAAGCTAATCGACGGCTGACTCACGCATGCACTTCCACTAATACTGATATGCCAGGCCTCAACCAATAAACGCGTATCTTCGTTCTTATGCCTGTACAGGATCTCGGTTTTGTCTAACTCGGGCATGCAGCTACAGACCTGGCAGTACAAGGATAGATTGGACGGCGTCCCACCTGATAGCAACCTTCTGTGTTCAATTAATCTTTGATTAATACAACGCGCAGTTTGCCCTACATAAAAACGTCCGCAGCTAAAAGGAATCTTATAAACTACACACATGCGACAGTCGGTGAAATTGTTCTTGGCTAGGTGCTTAACCGGACAGATATGCGTACGCTTCTTACCGTCCATCTGCTCATTTTTTCTATGCACGGCAGCACAAACCCTTCCTAACTTATTGGGAGCCGTAAACACAATATTAACCCCATATTTACTTCCCACTTTCTTAAGCCTGTGCGAAACAGCGTGGATATACGGAATACTCACGACCTTTTTCTTGTTAATGATACTCTCTGCTACAGCTTTTGTTCCGGTCGAAATCGACTTCTTAAGACGCTCAGCTACTGTGGCTATGGCTAGTCTAGGGTAACCTGCATCTAAGAGGCGCTCGACCTGCGCATTAAAGCTAATGGTCAAACGGTGCACGCACGACTTCGATAGGGCTGACTTTAAGCAGGACAAGGCTATTCCGTTTTTTACTACTTTCGAATGCTTGGAGTCAAAGTTTAACAACGGCTTAGATGCTCTAGGGGAATACTGCCAACACACGTGATTCTGCTCAAATGACAAGGAGATATCTAAAAATTGTATTACGTTTCTCTCCGGTAGTTCTTTCGTAAACCTTAGACCATCTCCATTAAGTTTAAATTGATCGCTTACGTAGGTGACGACGGATTCAAAATCGTCCTTACTACAAAGTACCAAGTAATCGTCCGCATACCGAAATACCCTAATGATGCGGTCCCCTAAGGCCTCTTTTAAACGGCAGTCAAACTTGCTCAAGTATAGATCACTTAAAATAGGGGCTACCTTTGAACCTATACAGGGATTTGTATAGGGATTTGTATAGGTTCAAAGGTAGCCCCTATTCTAAGTGATCTATACTTGAGCAAGTTTGACTGCCGTTTAAAAGAGGCCTTAGGGGACCGCATCATTAGGGTATTTCGGTATGCGGACGATTACTTGGTACTTTGTAGTAAGGATGATTTTGAATCCGTCGTCACCTACGTAAGCGATCAATTTAAACTTAATGGAGATGGTCTAAGGTTTACGAAAGAACTACCGGAGAGAAACGTAATACAATTTTTAGATATCTCCTTGTCATTTGAGCAGAATCACGTGTGTTGGCAGTATTCCCCTAGAGCATCTAAGCCGTTGTTAAACTTTGACTCCAAGCATTCGAAAGTAGTAAAAAACGGAATAGCCTTGTCCTGCTTAAAGTCAGCCCTATCGAAGTCGTGCGTGCACCGTTTGACCATTAGCTTTAATGCGCAGGTCGAGCGCCTCTTAGATGCAGGTTACCCTAGACTAGCCATAGCCACAGTAGCTGAGCGTCTTAAGAAGTCGATTTCGACCGGAACAAAAGCTGTAGCAGAGAGTATCATTAACAAGAAAAAGGTCGTGAGTATTCCGTATATCCACGCTGTTTCGCACAGGCTTAAGAAAGTGGGAAGTAAATATGGGGTTAATATTGTGTTTACGGCTCCCAATAAGTTAGGAAGGGTTTGTGCTGCCGTGCATAGAAAAAATGAGCAGATGGACGGTAAGAAGCGTACGCATATCTGTCCGGTTAAGCACCTAGCCAAGAACAATTTCACCGACTGTCGCATGTGTGTAGTTTATAAGATTCCTTTTAGCTGCGGACGTTTTTATGTAGGGCAAACTGCGCGTTGTATTAATCAAAGATTAATTGAACACAGAAGGTTGCTATCAGGTGGGACGCCGTCCAATCTATCCTTGTACTGCCAGGTCTGTAGCTGCATGCCCGAGTTAGACAAAACCGAGATCCTGTACAGGCATAAGAACGAAGATACGCGTTTATTGATTGAGGCCTGGCATATCAGTATTAGTGGAAGTGCATGCGTGAGTCAGCCGTCGATTAGCTTAAACAGAGAGAAGATAGAAAGCCTTAGGAGTTGTCTATCGCGAAGACCGGCACGTTTAACCGATTGACAGGTGGCGCTACCATTCCGAGCATGCGCAGATAAGCTGTGTGTCTTCTTTCTTTTTCGCCTCTGTGCTGTGCATCAGTTGTTAGTCGGCGTTCGTGTTGTTCACTGCTCTCCTTGTGTCCGTGTCCTGCACGCCTCTTCTTTTGATTATCTACTGCGCCAAGTAGTCCGACCGCTTCGACGGGTGTTTCGGTTTCGATTTCACCAGCGCAGGTCGCTTTTCCTTACTTGCGCGTAAACGTTGTGCACCATCTTCTTGGCCTGTACGGACAGATTTTGGTTTGACAACGCCTGGTACGGCTGCGAAGCTGGTGGACTCACGGCACGCGGCGGTGATTCCTCCGTAAGCGAAGTTGACGAGCTGCAACCGGAGGACGCCATCTTTGGCGGTGAGGAATGCGGTCAGGTAAAATAGCGGCGGAAGCCAAAAAACCCCACAAAACCCGAGAGAGTATGAAACGAAATTTTGTCTACTGCGCAACGTTTTTATTCACTAATTAAAAAATAAATCCGCGAAATATAAAGTGGTGAATGGTAAAATCTTAGTTACCCATAACAGTATACAAACGTTTTCGTTGGGGGACTACATGCTGTGGCGCAGTAAGACAAGCGTGCTTCGGCTCCGTAGCCTTGGCTGTGCTGCCACAGAAAGTTGTCGCCAGGTATAGGCAGAATATGCGCGTTTTTCTTTTTGCTTTTTTTGTGGTTGTCGCAAAGCGTGGAATACAGAATTTCTGCTGGGCAAGAGCAGAATGGCGGGGACACCCGCCGGGACTGCATTTGTTAAGTGCAGCCTGGTGCAGCCTAGGCAGTATGCTTGTATGCATGTGTTCTCTTGCTAGCTACCTGTAGCATAGGATTTCGCAGAGCATGAGGCACCCACTCTAGCTAAAAACGCGATCGAAATGCTGCACAGCACGTAACAAACGTAGCGACGGCGCGCGGCGTCGCCATTGTGAATTTCTGCAAGTTTCTGCGGCCCAGGAAAACACGTGCTCCCTTCCAGCGCGACAAGAAATATTGCGCTGAACCTCTACTCGCGCCCTTATTTTACTCTTTTTGGTTATAAATAAATTAGTTTTTAAGTACTAGAAAACGCAGATGTGGGCTTCTATCGACACGATAGCCTCATATGAACGTCAGAGATAATCCTACACTTGCTGCACAGAGCATGCAGTCAAGCTCGATATATTCTGCTCATCTAACTAGTACAACGATGGCGATGGCCAATGTGTAAAAGAATTCGATATGTACTGAAAGAACGCACTAACGGTCGTTCGCAAAAAAGCAAAAAAGAAAAATAAAGAAAGAAGGAATTATACGCAATGCCGTGGACATATTAAGGAATTATTAGCCTATTGTATATGTGTGGTAGTAGAGAGAATGGATGTGCAAAAGGGAGGTATATGTTTACCCGACCAGTAGACAATTATTTTCTGCTGCTGAGCTTATGCGAGCTGCGATACATGCGTTGCGGAGCTGCTTTTGAATGGAGTGCACTAGTTTTACGAACGCACTGATGAAATGTATTGGAGGGGCACGTGGTCAACAACAGCTTGACTTAGGATGGTTGGTTTATACTGTGACCCTGCACAAACATATGAAGAAACTAGGGAACAGAAGAGAGCTTTGATTTTCAACTGATTTTCTTTTT
This sequence comes from Hyalomma asiaticum, assembly GCA_013339685.2. Lineage (NCBI taxonomy): Eukaryota > Metazoa > Arthropoda > Arachnida > Ixodida > Ixodidae > Hyalomma > Hyalomma asiaticum. The sequence goes on from JABSTT010001714.1 coordinate 270,749, forward strand.
CAGTGCATGCTTGCTGTTTTTATATACCATAAAATACGCACATTAACTGCGCAAGAACACTTTGTGATCACATACACTCTAGTAGAACTCACCAGAAAAGCTCTCCATATATCAATTATACGTGTGTGCCTTTGCTTGCCACCTTTGAGATGAAAAATGCTTGCCATATGACTGCTTTGTATTTTTCGTTTTTGCCTTTTTCGCAAATGTCGTGGTCTTGACACGAGCACTTCATTTGAATTTGCAGCGCAAAAGGATCTATGTATTTTATGGTGTATAAAAACAGCTAACATTCTCTGATTATAAAATGAGCACTAGATCTGTTTTGTCCCCTCGCTGTCATGCTCTTAGCTCCGTATACCCTTCCTTTGCATAGGCTGCTAAACGTCAGTAGGATAACGTCGGTTGTGAGAGTTTATTTCCGCTTCAGCGCACCATAATGTCTGCGCTAGACCTTTTTTCTCCACTCACTGTTGCGCTGTTACCTCCGTATGTCCTTTCCCTCCATAGGTTGCTAAATGTCAGTCGTATATAGCGCCGCTTCCGACTGTTTATCTTTGTTTGAACATATGAGTGGTGGTTGTGCCCATCGATGTAAGCACGAACAATTTCTATGAATTTAAATTTTCTGACATATGCGCGCTGTCAGATAATTTTCCACCATGCGTGTCGATCCTTCTGGCTAATGTTAACTGTCGCGCCAGCCTGTTTCGCAAAGTTCCCGCAAAACAGCCTATAGATGTATATATGGATAGTTTAGATGCATGTTTTTTCTGTGCCCTGCTTATTAAAAACAATGCGCGCGAACATAGTGTCATATATGCTGCTCAAAACGCACGTGCACTATGCTCCGGCACTGAAACACGTATACATGAATATATGAAGCTCAACATCTTATTCTTACGTCGAATCTCTCAAGTGAATATCGGTCATGCTTGTCTCGATCGGATCTCAATTGTTATATACAGCAGGCTTCCAAAGAGGCCCGGCCGATATCAACCATGAAAGGCTGCGGCGTAGTCAACGTTGCCTCCAGGACAGCAGAAATGGCTCAATGTTTCCTGTGAAATAATCTTTCTGGGCAAATGTCGCGCCAAATTCGCCATTCCTCAGGCGATTCTGATGAGCGGCAAAATCGGCGCCACATTTGCCGGAGAAAGTTATCGGCTAGCCGACGGGGGCTCTAAGGTGGAATACTTGGCACAGTGTTGCCGATAAATGGCATCGGCCGGCCCATGTTGTCTGTAGAAAGGCAAAATCGGCGCCATAGTTGCCGTTGAAAGCCATCGCCTCAGCCGATGTTGGCAGTAACGCGGCATAAGCTGCCCCATGTTGCCGATTACAGTCGACGGCCTGCCGATATCGGCGGGGCAGCGGCCCGACGTTGCCAGTCATTGACGGCGGCGTGGCCGATACTGGCTCGCTGTGGGCAACATTAGGCCGTGGATGGGCCGAACTTTGCCGCCACAAAGCCAATATCGGCCCTACGTTGCGTGCTGCCTGGGTAGGCGTTAAGGCGGACACCTAGGCTAGTTGGTATCAAGCGTAATGAAATATGATTACTAGCGCCCATGTTCCCTTTGTGCAAGCAGTCATGTCTGATTATGTATATACGGATCATTCATTCTTATCCCCATCATCATGCTTAATCGCTCTTTTCCCTTGCTGCGTTGTCCCCAAACTAGAGTAGAAGGCCGGAGCGTACTAGATCAGCCCACTTTCTCTACCTTCCAATAGATTATCTCTCTTTCTTTCATTGGTGACAAACAATCTTTGTTTTGCTAAGGAGTAAAATACAGCGGCAATAAGAACGGAACCAGTCAAGAAATAAGCAGCGCGTGTTAGAGTGTGGCACTTACGCAAGAAGCAAGTAAAATCTGGGAGTTAATAAAACGGTGTAGGCGACGGAGATCGGCAAGAGTTCGTTTCTATCTCTATGGGGTATGGCCGCCTGCGGCTCCGGGCTCCTTCTACTTGCGTAGAAATATGCGCTCGACATCTGCGTCTTGGCGTTGCACGCGTCGCAATCATGCACTCCGGCCAAGAGGCGGTGATGGGGTTGTGGGGAGGGTGGGGGCGTAATCGATTAATCGAAGAGCTTTAATCGATTAATTTGGTTAATCGAAAGGGCGAAATCGATGACGAATAATCGATTAACCATGTACATTTAATCGATTAATCGATTAATCGTTCATCGATTTTACCATCCCTACCCGACCTGTCGCCTCTAGAGTCGCAACAGCTGTTCGCCTTACTACAAAAACACAAGACTTCATTTGACGCACACTCCGCTTCATTAGGACAGACCTCCGTTACCACACATCGGATAGAGACAGACGGCAGATCCATCGTGCGTTGCCGCCCTTACCGCGTATCGCTCGCCGAACGGAAAGTAATCGAAAAAAACGTCGCCGATATGCTGCAACGGAATATAATACGCCCGTCTGCTAGTCCCTGGTCGTCCCCTGTCGTTTTGGTGAGAAAAAAAGACGGCTCTGTGCGAATTTGCGTGGACTACCGAGCTCTCAACAAGATCACGCGCAAGGATGTATATCCTATGCCGCGCATTGACGACGGCTTGGATTCTCTGCAGGGCGCAGAGTACTTCTCCAGTGCATACTTAAGTTCGGGCTATTGGCAGATTTCTATGCATGAGGACGACAAAGAAAAAACAGCATTTTCAACACCAGATGGACTTTACGAGTTCAATGTCATGCGATTAGGCCCCTGCAATGCTCCCGCGACATTCGAGAGCATAATTGAGACCGTTATCCGAGGCCTGAAATGGAAGACTTGCTTGTGCTATTTAGACGAAATTGTTATTTCTCATCAACATTCTCACAGCACTTGCAGCACCTTGACGAAGTACTTACGTTCCTTGCCAACGCAGGCCTCCAGTTGAACACCCAAAAATGCCGCTTTGCGAGCAAGAGCATTAAAGTGTTAGGCCACATTGTGAGCAAGGATGGCATTCGTCCCAACCCTGAGAAGGTTTCGGCGGCTATGCACTTTCCCCGTCCCGAAAAGGCGAAAGGCTTGCGAAGTTTCTTGGGCCTCGCTTCCTACTTTTGCAGATTTATACGTGACTTCGCCTCCATTGCTTCACCTTGCACAAGTTACTTCGCGCTGGTGTTAGCTACGCATGGTCACCTGAATGTAAATCGGCGTTCGGGTGTCTTAAGCGCGCTCTAGCATCGGAACCTGTACTTTGCCACTTCAGTGAGTCTGCAGCTACACTCTTGCATACGGACGCAAGCGGACACGGCATTGGTGGTATTCTGCTACAGCGTGACGAGTCTTCACGAGAAAGGGTCGTCGCCTACGCAAGCCGAGTACTGACTAACGCAGAGAAAAATTACACGATCACTGAGCAAGAGTGCCTAGCTGTCGTTTGGTCCATCCAGAAGTTTAGGCCTTATCTTTACGGGCGCCATTTTACTGTCGTCACAGACCATCATGCATTGTGCTGGCTTTCGATGCTTAAGAACTTGTCCGGATGCCTTGGTCATTGGATTCTTCGTGTGCAAGAACACGGCTTCACTATTGTTTACAAGAGCAGCAGAAAACACCAAGATGCAGACGTGCTCTCTCTCTGTCCACTTCCTACCACACCATGTAGTGGTCATTCAGATGCCATCCGTGACACGCCCTCAAACGCTCACACTTCATGTGTTTTGTCCTTCACACCTCCAGATGCGACGCCTCCGGACGACCATGACTGGTTCGTATCTCATCAACATGCGGACTCTTATTGTCGACGCATAATGGACCGCCTTCAAGGTGCTTCGCGGCCTCCTAACGCCCGCCTTCGTCGACAGCTGGAGCAGTTCACGCTCGACAACACCGTCCTGTACCGCCATGTCTATCACGCGCTGGTGATAGTCAGCGCTGGGTGCATGTCCTGCCTCGCGCGCTTCGGGCCCATGTCTTGAAAGCGTATCACGACGACATGACTGCTGGCCATCTTGGCGTGACGAAAACCTACGACCGAATAAAAGGTCGTTTCTACTGGTCCGGCTTATCTGCTAGTGTGGCGCGATATGTCGCTTCCTGCCCACTTTGTCAACGTCGAAAGCTTCGTACATCGGCTCGAAGCGGACAGCTTCAGCCGCTCGCGTGTCCCTCCGCACCATTCGAAGTCGTCGGAGTTGACCTGTATGGTCCCCTTCCGGTGACGCTCACCGGTAAAAGGTGGATCGTAACAGCTGTTGACCATTTGACACAGTACGCGCAAACAGCTTGCGTGAGTTCTGCCTCAGCTTCTGACGTCGCTGACTTTATACTTCACGCCCTAATATTGCGCCACGGTGCTCCTCGCGCTCTCCTGAGCGACCGTGGAAAAGCGTTCTCGTCGCAACTGGTAGATGAAGTCCTCAAAGCATCTGGCACCACTCACAAGACTACGTCGAGTTACCATGCGCAAACGAACGGCTTGACTGAGCGATTCCATAGGATGCTTTCCGACATGATAGCCATGTATGTACGGCCAGACCACAAAAACTGGGACACCATTTTTCCTTTCGTGACTTTCGCATACAACACCACTGTCCAACGTACAACCGGATACTCGCCCTTCTACCTTGTATATGGCCGTTCGCCGTCTTCCTTCCCTTACGCCTCTTTCTTCGCTGCACCCATCAAAGCCTGTTCGTCGTCATCTGAAGAATACCTGTCCCGTCTCTTGCACTCTCGCCAGCTCGCGCGCACGAACACCGAAGCAAGCCAACAGTATCGTAAAACTAACTATGACGCCTGTCGTCGCGACGTGTCCTTCCGGCCTGGCGATGAAGTGCTTTTGTGGACACCAATTCGCACTCCTGGCTTGTGTGACAAAATTCAGTTTCGTTTCAACGGTCCCTACACCGTCTTAGCGCAGACATCTCCCGTGAACTATCGCGTAGCACCTGTTGTTCTTCCAACGGACCGTCGATGCCGCGCAACTGAAGTGGTCCACGTTTCGCGTATGAAGCCTTTCACAAGGCGCGCTGTACCTCTTTAAGCTGCGGCCAGGATGGCCGCTCTCGCGCGGGGGAAATTAGTGTGGGCACCTAAAAGGCTCCTCTCCGTCGTCTGTACATAATCATCATAACAAGGGCTTCTTCTTCATCGGGTGTGGGTAATCATCTGTAGTCTGTTCGGTGCTTTGGGCGCGGCCGGTTCGCTGCATCATCGAGGCCTAATAAATACACCATGACAACTGCATCCTCACAATATGGTGGGTTGTTGGGCAGATGGTGGTCGATGGGCAGATGATGGGTAGGTGGAGAAATGATGGGCATATGGTGGGTAGTTGGGCAGACAGTGGTCGATGGGCAAATGATGGGTAAATGGTGGTCGGTGGGCAAATGACGGGAAGATGGTGGCCGATGGGCAGACGGTGGTAGATGGGCGCATGGTGGGCATGTGGTGGGTCATGAGCAGGGGACGGCTAGACAGTGCTGCTGGACAGATCATTGGCGTTTGGCAAATAACGGCCAGATGGTTGAGGCTGTAGGAGTTATCGCGAATAGGATAAATAGCAACTGTGCATGTGGCCAGGTGTACAACATATTGATGACAAGTGAAATCAATTGATACATATACCATACAAATCTCTGATGATATTTATTCCAATGCTCTGCTTGTTGCTCTTTTGTCTGATGAGCTTCCCTCTGCCTTCAATGAAATAGCTTCTCCAGCACTTGCGGACTAAAGCAATGCGGTCTCCCAAAGGTGGCACCGGCAGCTGCATAGGGTGGTTGGTTGGTATCCAGTCTCATTTTCTAGGGAAGCTAAAAAAGTTTTGAAACACATTAAAATAATTGATTTTGCTACAATTTCTAACAATAAGATTAATGAAACACTGCAATCATTTAAGCAACACATAAACAGTTTCAGATGACATTAAAATGTTGCACATTTTACATGATTCAATAATTTGCATCAGATTCACTCGTGTGTTGTGCTTACAAAACGTGCATGCAAGCCTTCGAAATGTCCTCCTAAAACAGAGGAAGCATTGAGGATTAATAAAATGGGTACGTGCTGAGACACTCCGTTACATATGTGTTAAGAAATTCATGTTTATATTATATCCCAGTTACAACCCAGGGGATTTCCAACTTCCATAATAGCACCTTAAGCGTGCTATTTCCTATAATTGTTATCAAGATATTGAAACTATTATACGATATGTACTTATGGCAGAAATCAAATATGTCTACTAGACTTCAGCTGAGAGCATGCTGTAGCAGTTGTCTTGTTTTCCTTCGTGCAAATAAATCTCACAGGCTGTTAAAAGCATAACTATGAAGAAACAAGCAATGCCAGCCAAGAATGTGACAAGTATGCCTGCTGGCACTGAAATCTTCTTGCAGATTACTTGGTGCATATTTAGATGATGACATGCTGCATAAGAACTGAATCAAAGAAAACCAGATAAACAGGAAAGACCACTTGTTCGTGCTTGGACAACATGTTTCTAATTAAAGACAACTGAAAGCTCATTCAAGGCAACAGACCACCCGAAAAGCACAAGTGGAAAATTTTAGTTTAAAGACGTAAATATACCCTATACAAGTTATAAAATTGTATAGGGTGAGCATGATGACAATCTATTTCTACCTTGTGCTAGGCTAAAGAAGCCTTACCTCCTTTCTGGACAAGAAACTTTTACGAGTGCACATGCTATTTCACTTTTCGTGATGGAAATAAACGTGCAACGAACAAGAAAATAAGAGACGATGGCCAATGTACTAGCACACACTTACAGCTGAACGTTTATTAAAAACAACGTACTTATGGAAAGTTGGGAGACCACTGTGAGAAACCATAAATTGCAACCGCATAGTTATCTAACACATCCCACTAAATAATTTCACAGTGCCTTTCGCACTGTTACAGAGGGTTGCTCCACGCACTTCTTTTTCGCCGTATGTATAAGCTTTGGAAATTCTTGTGTGCTCTGTATAAATTGTGCCATTGCAGTACCACGATACAGATGGTGAGTACACACCCACACGCGCACAATGCAGCACTAAATGTGAAGATGGTTGCCCTTGTGGTTGTTTAGGCAACACCCAGTTTGCCCCATGTAACACCTCCTACAGCAGAGGGACACTTCAAAACCCCACCCCTT
>JABSTT010001715.1:0-129314 GCA_013339685.2 Hyalomma asiaticum
CAACCTAACCTACACCAACCTAACCCAACTAACCTAACCTAACCTAACCTAACCCCAAACCTAACCTAATAACCTAACCTACCCAACTAACCTTAACCAAACCCACTAACCTAACCTAACCCAAACCAACCTAACCAACCTACCAACCTTAACCAACCTCACTGAGATTGAAACGACGGTTTGTTATATGGTAGATGAATCTGCCACATCCTTTCCGGCACATTTTCTGAACCACCCCATTTCTCGTATGCTTTACTGATAGCGTGTTTCTAGCAACATGTACAGCAGTCATTTTCATTCATTCATTTATTCATACCTCGCAGAGGGATGAGTATTGACCAAAACGAAAAAAAGACAGAAAGAAACAGCAATACAGATACAATAAGTAATGCCTCCTCACTGCCGTTTTTAATCCCGTGAAATTAGCATGGGTTAGGTTAGGTTCGGTTGGGTTGGGTTAGGTGGGTTGGGTTAGGTTGAGTTGGGTTAGGTTAGGTTAGGTTAGGTTATGCTAATCCCGTGAAATTAGCAGGAAGGTCATTTATTAAAGCAAACATGAGATCGCGTGGCTTGTGCTCTGCTACGGCTGCTGAGGGCCATAGCAGAAATCACGTCCGCTGATAGCGCGCTTTTTAGCGGTCTCCTTTCCTCCTGCGAAACATCCTTTCCCCCTGCGTCATGTAATACTAAAAATGTACGTTCGTCCGAATTCCGCCATTTGCCATAAGCAGCATCCGCAGAGCATAGGACTTGTGCTCGCACGTTACCTTTCGCAAAAGGACAGCTCTGTGATACGGCCGATAAATGCAAAAATTTTGTGTGTTGGGACAATGTTCGAACCACACCATTGCAAAACGATCGTTACGAAATGGTACGTGGCTAGTTGGACGTGTTGGCAGGTCCAACTAGCCACGTACCTAGAACTCCAATGCAATACAAGAGACAGGCGGTACAGATACGACCAGGAGTGCTTAAAAAATCATCGCTCGTTTCTATATGCCGTCTTTGTCTTTTATTGCCCTGTGTTTCTCTGCATTGTCAATTTCATCACAATAAATCATTCTTGCGTAAGTAAGCATCCTGAAAAAAACTAGGACCACCTCAAAATGGTCTCGTTACAGAGGCAAAAAGATTTTTATTCCCGTTCATATACATGTTCCTGAAAAACGCGTTCAGTCGATCACTCGCGTTTCATCAGCCAGTAGGTAACAGACCAGTAGACGATGCTGAAGAACACAAATGCGACTGGAAATGCCAATCTGCATATCCTGTCTGCTGTGGAGAACATTGCAGATGCCTCGTTGGCACATTGTTTCTCCGCAGTGGGTGCGCTCCCCCTGGACACATTTAACAGCCGTGGATCCCGAACCGCAATCCAGCATTTGTCCTGCATGAAAATCACTGCTGTGACCAACATTCTGCTACCTGCGCCTATAATATTGGTTCCTTTGCCACAACGTGGTTACCTTATTTAATAAAACAACAACAGCTCCGCTACGCGGCGGCGTTTCCCTGAGCAACACATCAATGGCTGCGCTGAATTGATTTTGACCAATTGTGCACTTGTTTTGCACTGTCGACAGAAAGCGTAAGGTGGTCCTGGAAGCAGTGAATTCAGATAGTGCATGTGTAGGGTTGTCGTGTCAGAAGCTGTGCTGTTTGTTTAGTGCTGCGACGCAGTGAGAGCCCGAGCCGACGAAGGGTAGCCGCCGGGAAGCGGGCCTCGCCCACCCGACGACGGATTTACGGGCACACGAGCCGGGGGAAGGGAACGAAGAAATACGGATACTTGGAGACTGAACGCCACGCGTGTCGGCTGTACGTTTCTCGGCCTCCGCGAACACTACATGGTGACAGCGGTGGGATGAACCTGTCAAGGGTACCGATGGAGGAGTCGCAACCTCAGCAAGGAAAAATGGCTATGTCCAGCTTTCAGTGCAAGCCTCCGGAGGAATTCACAAACCCCACTGAGTGGCCGCAATGGAAGCGAAGATATCCTCGCCTCATTAAAGTTTCTTGAGTTTGATGGTAGCGCACGCAGGACACGGACACCAGGGAGACACACTTGACACACCACAGCGCTAGTGTGTCTCCCTGGTGTCCGTGTCCTGCGTGAGCTACCATCAAACTCAAGATGCTCTACCAACAAGCCCACATTGCCACCCTCATCGACTTCATTAAAGTTGACAGACGAGCAGAAGAACAACCAAAACGATGTCCTGAGGGCGTTCGAAAACCACTTCGTAGTTCGCAAGAATGTCGTGTACGACAGAGCGACATTCTTCAGAAGAAAACAGTGGGAAGGAGGTGTCGAAGAGTTCGTCACAGAGCTACACCAACTGGCCAAGTTGTGCAGTTTCGGAGATGACGAGATGATCCGGGACCGCATAGTTGTGGGCATCAGAGACCGCAAGCTCTCAGAAAGAATGCAGCCGCCCTTATGAAAATGAAAATTGAGTTTCTGATGTCAACCTAATGAATTCTTAATGTGACATTAGACTCACATTAGAAATGCAAAGACTAATGCGTTTTAGCATTACGCATGCATTAGACACTCAAATGACAATGCACATGAAAATCTCAAATGAAGAGTTTCAACTACTCTTCCTAATGTCAAAACACATAACAAAAATGAAATGTCAAGAGTTCTAATAATATTTAAAAATGCAAGGGCTAATGCGTTTTAGCATTATGCATGCATTAGACACTCAAATGACAATGCACATGAAAATCTCAAATGACCGAAGTAGTCAGAGTTTCAACTACTCTTCCTAATGTCAAAACACATAACAAAAATGAAATGTCAAGAGTTCTAATAATATTTAAAAATGCAAGGACTAATGCGTTTTAGCATCACGCATGCATTAGACACTCCAATGACAATGCACATGTAAATCTCAAATGACCGAAGTAGTCAGAGTTTCAACTGCTCTTCCTAATGGCAAAACACATAACAAAAATGAAATGTGAATATGCCGCAGTGTTTATTACACGTCTAAACATTCAACTTTTGTCTTTCAGTTGTCCTAAAGACTAAAGAGCACCTATTCCATAACACTTTCGAATCGTGTTATAGTAAGAAATCTAAAATTGATGACAATGTGCAGTTGACATGTATGTTAAGCATAGGAAATATGCATGAGTAGCAATGACTAATGGGCTTTTAGGATTAGGCACTCAAATGACCGCGCACACAGAATTCAAGTCACAGAATTCTGTCACTTGAAGTCATTGTGTGCGTGTTTTGTCGTTAGGAAGTGGAGTTCAAATCCTTGAATAATCCGTGAATACATAAGTATTCAAGGATTTGAACTCCACTTCCTAACGACAAAACACGTCGCGACCAATCATAAAGAGATGCCGCCGTAATGTTGAAAAATTTCGAACTATAACCATTTTCTATTCCAACGCACTTCTAAATCGTGTTGGAAATTAATTAAATTTCGAGGCAGAGTACATTCACTAAGCAAGTCCCAGTCGCGATCATACGAAAGGCGATCAAAGCGTTGATGTTGAGGGCAACGTACAAATTTAGGACAGTCTATAGTATTCCCATATCCGACCCATATATCGAGTTTTAATGGTCGGATATGCAAAAGCAGCTGGTCATTAGCTACAAAGCATGATGCTGAGTTGAGCGGTGATCTTTCTTCCGTATGTCTAGAACGTCTTCAAAGGGGCTCCGAAGTCATGCGACCTACGCCCTCTCTCTCTCTCCCCCAGCCGCCGCCCCACACTCCTTCCTTCTCCTTCCTCATCATCACGCTTAAGGGGAGGGGGCAAGCGAGCACGTGCACGACGCGTTCCCCCTCACAGACGCACCCTTCTCCCCCACAGCATAACTCCCTTTCACCCCCACCCCTTCTCCTCTAACGCAGCATGGCAAGCCTTTCACCCCCTTTATTTCCCGCTTAACCGTGCTGCCGGATGGGCTAGAGACAACACGTCTTATTCCGCTATGAACCCACCTACCAACTCACGGTGAAAGTAATCAAACCATTCGTTCATCCGCCATGTCGCTGTGAAACAAATATTTGACGCTTGGAGTACACAAAGCATTGCCTTCAAGATCGGCAATGACGTATCAGACTTGGGACTCAGAGATAAGTGCTACCCTAGGGGGAGCATTTGGGGATCGCTAAGTGCTGAAGATAAAAACACGGTTAAACGCGCACACAGAAAAAAAGACGGTAGGACGACATTTTTTAGTGTTCGAGTTGTTTTAGATAAAGTACAAGATGTCCCAAGTTGGTACTCTGTTGTCTCTCTCTCGTTTCTCAAACTGAAAACTGCATATCTTGTGAACTGTATGCAAACAGCGGGAAAAGAATGCAAACGTGCCCAAACTTGCGTGCAAGATTGCGAGTACATTTTGGTTTAAAGACAAAACTTTTCTTTATAATAACACTACACTACCGCCACCTATGTAGTTTTACGTTTCAACGTAAGGCCGCTGTTGTAACAGTACTGTCAGGGGGGTGAAAGCTCGATATGCTACGAATCGCCATAGATGGCGAAAAAATCAACCGCGGCGCGTTCCAGCTTCAACCGCGGGGAGTGGATCTACTGACCTCTCTCTTAGCTCGAGCTATGGAGGCCGCCATTCGCCCTATTGCACTTTTATGTAGGGGCGCCCGCATCGGTGCCTAATTTCGATGCAATTTATATTGAACAAGGCGAAGACTTTTTCTTTGCCTGATATTAAACTTGCATACAACAAACTGCTGCTTTTAGTGAGCGTACCTTTGAGATACTACGCCATCCTCCTTTCAATAAATATTTTTTGCTTCGGCTGATTCGGCAGTTTACCGACATCGATACTAAGACATGCTCGTTTTTTTAAATTCAAACTACGCGGCGGCAGAAGTCACGTTAACCGTTTGCGACGCGTTCGGGCCCCGACGCAAGCTCGCGGTGTTTCGTTTTGCTGTAAATATTTCGTGAAACTGACGATTGCTTTCGTAGTCGGTGATATCGGCTTGCTGTTCTTGTTCGTTCAAAGCACGTTTGCTTCCACAGAGCGCTTTCCCCTGCGCCTCGTCCTTCAAAGTAACGAAGTTCGTTTCAAGCCCCAGCGTGCATGGACAATCTATGTTAATGATCACCTGACCATCGACAACAAAAAGCTGTTCTCAAAAGCGCTGTCACTGAAAAAAGAAAATAAGTGGAAATACTTATGGACAGAAAATTGCCAGATTAAAGCCCGGAAAAGTGATGACAGCAGGGTCTATCGAATTATGACCGAGTCCGACCTCCGAATCTTCGTATGAGGCACTGTGCGTCTCTTCCGTTATTTTCTGGTTGCCTTTTATTCTTTCTTTTACCATGGCTTTTCTCTCCTCTGCTGATGCAAAATCTATTTTAAACGCAAGAAAACGATCACTGGTTCATTTCAATGCCCGTAGCCTCCGCAAGAACATAGATGCAATAAAGAACTTCATCGCTTCACTTCAGCATGCCTTCACTTTCATTTGTATATCGGAGACTTGGCTTTCAGACGCCGACAACAACATGAACGGCTTTCCATCTTATCAAGCAGAATATTGACATCGTCAAACTCATGGTGGTGCAGCCATTTTCACTTCACAGGATGTCACTCACAGGATGTTCCCCGGGGTGTGCGGGGAAAAGGTCCCATGATATCACACGCCGCAATTTGCCAAGGGCTGTTACTAATGACACGCTGCATCAAGCCTGGTGGCGGACCACCACGTGGCTTAGCCCGTTGGCAAACCAAACAACCTCGCGTATAGCGTAAGACATCCTGCCTCATTCTTGGCCATGTAGCTGTCTGACATAACTTATCAAAAGTCTTGTTGGCAGAACTATGACCGGCCAAGGCAGAGTCATGAAAGTACCGAATAAAATCGGTCCTGAGGCTACGTGGGATAACCACGCGAAAGGGGGAGTTACCGTCATCCTCATCAGCTTGAGGAATGTACCGTAGAAGTAGGCCGTCGCTAGCGATGACGTAAGCGTCGAACTCACCACCGTTTGGTGCTTGCGGACTACGGTCACCTAAGTAGTTGAGTATACGCCGGCATGAGCTGTCCTTGCACTGCTCCTCGAGCAGACGCTTCCTGCTGACCAATGTACCCCATTGCTGATCTGTGTCAACGGCGGCAACCAGAGGTGTTGGCTCCTGTGAGGAAGAAGGCTCGGGCAAAGGTGCGCGAGACAGTGCGTCAGCGACTTTGTTTTGGGCACCACTGCGATGTTCGACAGTGAAATTATATCTTTGCAACGTTAATATCCAGCGAGCAAGGCGACCCGCTGGGTTTTGCAGACGCTGCAACCACGTCAGTGCCATATGATCCGTTTGTATAGTAAACGAGGCACCGTCCAAGTACATATCAAACTTCTTAAGCGCAAATACTATCGCGAGACATTCGCGCTCAGTGACGGTGTAATTCTTTTCGGCAGGCGTAAGTGTGTGACTTGCGAACGCAACTGGTCGCAACTCGTTCTCAAATTCCTGCAGTAAAACGGCGCCTAGACCATAGTCGCTGTCGTCTGTTTGCAACACAAACGGCTTGTTCAAATCTGGAAGCTTTAGGGCTGTGGTTTCGGCAATAGCACTGGTTTGCTGAGGTTCGCCCCAACTCCACTTCACGCCTTTTCTTACGAGTTGGTTAAGCGGTACCGTTAATTCAGCGCAACGTGGTATGAAACCACGGTAGAATGCAATCATCCCGAGAAAGCGCTGAAGGCTTTTTACGTCGTGAGGGCACGGGTATTCTGCAATGGCACGAAGTTTCGCTTCATTGGGACGAAGCTGCCCATCGTCGACGATGAAGCCAAGCAACTCAACTTTTGAGCATGCGAGTTGGACCTTCTTAGGATTTACAGTAAGGCCGGCTTTCTGCATTTTCTGAAGAACAATGCTAAGGTGTTCTAAGTGTTCTTAGAAATTGCGCGAAAAGATGACAACATCATCCATGTATGCCATTGCGAATTTGTACCGCACTTCATCGAGAACGATATCCATTAGGCGTTGGAAAGAACTAGGTGAGTTCTTCAAGCCGAATGGCATGCGCACGAACTCGAAGAGCCCTTTATAGCATGTGAATGCGGTCTTAGGGATGTCACTTGGTTCCATCTCTATCTGTAAGAAGCCACGCGAACAATCGAGTGTTGTAAATACTCGTGCGTTACCCAGACTTGACAATATGGACTCAATCGAAGGAAAGGGATAAGCGTCCCTAACCGTGACGTCGTTTAAACGGCGGTAATCAACGCATAAGCGTGCTATGCCATCTTTCTTTGGTGCCAAAACGATAGGAGAGGCCTAAGGGCTTTGGGACGGTCTCACCACACCGGTGTCGATCATCTCCTGGAGAGCAACGTCCAGGAGCGCCCGCTTTTGCACGCTCAGTGGCCTTGGATTGCAGCTCCAAGGTTGCGTGTCTCCTGTGTCGATGCGGTGACGCAGAACAGGAGTACAGCCTGGCTTCTCCGTGAACATGGCTGCGAATGGCTCCAGCGTACGCACAAGCTGTCGCTTCTGCGCATCCTGAAATGGACTTTTTTCGACAGTCTCCAATATCTTAGATGGCAGCACGGAACTGCAGAGGAACGTGGCTGAGTCATGAGCATTAGACACAGGCAGTGACGCAGCAGCGAACTCACACAGATCACCTGTGCAATTAACCCGGAACGCACCGTTCGCTAAGTCTAACACGATGTTCTCTCGCGCGATAAAGTCGCGCCCCATTAGCATAGCTACCGCCAATCCCGGACAATAAATAAAACGCTGTCTGCAAGTCTTGCTCGCAAAGGAGAGCTTGAGACGCACTGCAGCTCGCGCCGTGATTAATGCTCCATTAGCAGCCCTCAAACGCGTATTGCATTGTGCGAGTTGCACTTTACGCGTCTGGCACAAGTGAAAAATGTCATCTCCAATGAGGGAGACGCTGCCGCCAGTGTCTAGAAGCGCGGATACTTCCGTGCCTAAAACGTGCACCCGAATATACGGTACAGGGGACGAGCTAGTCGAACTAGCGCGTTCTATCCGGCAAACAGATAGAAGGTCAGTTTGCTCACCGTCTCCCACGAACACACGGTCCTTCCCGGAACGCAGCCGGGGCCCCACGTTGGGCGCCAATGTGGGAGATTGCCGCGTATCTGCCCTCAGCAGCCAGTCCCGGCCAGCTGGGCAGTGCGGAGCCGTCGTGCCCAGCCGGGCGTCTAGGCTAGTCCTAGCCCAGGCTAGGACGCCAGCGCGCGCCCCAGCACCACACGCGCGCAGTTCGTCATCGTCGTCGTCTCCTCGCAGCGTCCCTTGGCGGCGATCCCCACAATACATAGGGCAAACAGGCAGGTGTTACAATGAAAGAGCCAAGGAGCACAGTTGCAAGGTACGAAATAATGCTGGTGGCTTTTTAAGTCAGCATTGCAAGCGTTGTGGTTGCACCCCCAAATTAAAAGAAGCCAAATTTCTAAGTAAATCAAAAGACAAGATGGCACGAGAGCTTGTTGAAGCGTTCCACATTAAGAAAGCAGGGGATAAATGTGTGAGCAAACCTTTTCTTTTAATTACTGACGCCGAAGTAGAATTCTTAGATGGTTTTGCCTAGCCTTGTTGTTTCACCCTGACCCGTTGTCACGTGTTATATGGTCATTCCTTCATTCCTTTTCTTAGTTTTTACGATTCGACGCTGAGTATTGCTCTATTTTTTTTCATCCTCACGAGCTTTCCGTGTTTACTCTTGGTCATCAGTTTCATCGTCGACGTGTGTTGTTATCTTTGGAATTTTGTTGCTGTTTTGTTTCCTTGGCTGATTTCATTCTGAAGGCTTGCGGTGAAATTTTTTCCCCCAGAGTTGAACCGCTTTGTTATTGTCATGTGCGCGCAAAAGTGTGCCTGTGCTCGGTCCGCGGGATAGAAGGCAAAGACGACGACGACGACGAGGAGCAGGCTGGAGCACGCGCAAGTTTGCGCGAGCGGAAGAGCGATGAGCTGGAAGAGGAGAAAAAGAGAACAGACGGACTGCAGCGTTCGGCAGAGTCGGGTGCCCGGGCCCGACTGTCGAGAGTCAACCAGCGGTCCACGAGTTGGAGCTCCGGCCTTCACGTGGCCGCCTGTGTGTCCTCCCTATCCGCTCTCCTGCTGCAAGACTGCTGTGGCTGCAGCACTCCTCGAGCCATCGTTCGCTTGCCTCGTCGCTCTCCTACACATCGGTCTCCTGCACGTCGGTCTCCGGCACCTCGGCCTTCTGCAGGCAGCGGTACTCCGGCTCCTCAGTGTCGCCCGTTCCGCCAGCCGGTGAGCCTGTGCCGGCTGAGACTCTTCTCCGCTTATTTAGAACGTTAAGTTTTGTTTCTTCTTTTGTTGTTTATCCGCTCTCTTAAGTGTATGTGTGTGTGTGCTGTGCGCGTCTTCTTCTGTCTATATAAATTGTCAACTGGAACGCACAAACAGCCTCGTCTCTTCCATGGGAACGCCAGCGTTCCCAGCTTAAATACATCCTTCTGGAACCTATATCATGACAATGGCGTCCGCGACAGGACGAGGCTGATTGTAGCGTTCCTCTTCTGTTTCCTTTTTTTTTGAAGAAGAAGAAGAATGGACCTAAGAGAGCTGATAAGCGCAAGCGAGAGGTTAGGGCTAACGGGAGACGCGCTTCGACAATGGTTAGACGAGGAGGAAGCGCTTGAAAGGGAGGCGCGTGCCGCCGAACTTGAGGCAGAGCGCGAGCAAGCAGAAAGAGAGGAACGAATCCGGCGGCTTCGCGAGCGTGTGATCGAGGCCGAAGCAGCTTTGGGTAGACGCGCAGGTCCGTCCATCGTCACCGATCGTTCCGCGCTTGGGCAAGTGTGCATCCGGGACTCTATGCCCCTCGTTGCTGAAGAACGAGATTTTGATGCATACGCCAGCCGGTGCGAAGCGGTGACAACAAATCTAGAGGGTGTCGTAACGGGGCAGGATTGGCATGAAAACTTCGCCACCTCCCCGAGCACACCTATCAAGCACACGCAGTGCATCATAAAGGGCCAGTTTGAGCCCCGTGAACCCGAGAAAAGGTTCACGAGTAAGAACCTTGCACGTTCCACCAAGGAACACTTTTGTCATAGCGCCTCTTGGAGGCCAAATTCAGTGAAAGAAGAGGTGAGCTTGCCTCAAAACTGCTCCCCTGCTGGAGCACTGATAGTTCTCTCGTGTAAAAATGGCGCGTGTTTGCAAGAGAACTGTGAAGCGGTTGTTGCCGATACTTCATTTGCACCGCTCTTAGCGGTTTTGGGTTACACGACCATGGCCAAAGGCCACCTGAATGAGTCGCTTTCGACGGCATACAGTTCTGTGTTCGAAGGAGGCGATAGTCATCCGAGAGAGCAGGAGGAAAGAACAGGAGTGCTCGTGAGAGATGACAATGTCGACTCGGCCGGAGCGTCAGGAGTTGGCAATCATGACAGGGGTATACAGGACCTGTGTGATCGCATCCAAAACACCAAAGAAATTACTGATGGACTAGCAGGTCAGTTTAGAGAGAACAGAATGGTAGTGAATTCTGTGAGCAATAAGCAGGCCGATACGTCCTCTTCGGTGTTTTTGGCTGCAGAACAAATTTCCTATGGCGAGTCACAGGCACTGGCGGCTTATCGTGCTAGGCAGCGCGTTGGTGCTCGGGAAGAGGTCATTCGTACGCTTCCAACTCGTGCCGCGTTGCCGCGACGCCTCCCGTCGCTTTGCAATAATTTTCGTGTTGGCACCTACAAATGCAAGGTGTTTCTACAGGCCAAGTTCACCAAAGTTTTCCTGCGAATGCGCAAATGCTGGTGTCGTCTGAAATACCCCTTAGCGTTCCCTGTGCTTTTCTGGGCACGCATGCCAATTCGCATTCGGTCTCTTGTGGGACGCTATTACTTAAGAGGCGCCCAATAATAACCGACTGCTATTTTTGACTTCGACCGAACACTGATGGGTTGTGCATCTCTGTGTGATTTTTTGTGTGAATAATGTGTGACATGTTCGACCTCTTTATAAGGGCATGTGCACAGATGTGTTTCAGGTCTTTCAAGCGTGTAGTGATCATGTGTGCAGCTGTGTGACGAGTGTCTAGCGCGCATGAAGTCTTTTGTTCACGTGAACGTATGAACAAAAGACCTAAAGGGGGGCCTGCCGTCGTGCCCAGCCGGGCGTCTAGGCTAGTCCTAGCCCAGGCTAGGACGCCAGCGCGCGCCCCAGCACCACACACGCGCAGTTCGTCATCGTCGTCGTCTCCTCGCAGCGTCCCTTGGCGGCGATCCCCACAATACATAGGGCAAACAGGCAGGTGTTACAATGAAAGAGCCAAGGAGCACAGTTGGAAGGTACGAAATAATGCTGGTGGCTTTTTAAGTCAGCATTGCAAGCGTTGTGGTTGCACCCCCAAATTAAAAGAAGCCAAATTTCTAAGTAAATCAAAAGACAAGATGGCACGAGAGCTTGTTGAAGTGTTCCACATTAAGAAAGCAGGGGATAAATGTGTGAGCAAACCTTTTCTTTTAATTACTGACGCCGAAGTAGAATTCTTAGATGGTTTTGCCTAGCCTTGTTGTTTCACCCTGACCCGTTGTCACGTGTTATATGGTCATTCCTTCATTCCTTTTCTTAGTTTTTACGATTCGACGCTGAGTATTGCTCTATTTTTTTTCATCCTCACGAGCTTTCCGTGTTTACTCTTGGTCATCAGTTTCATCGTCGACGTGTGTTGTTATCTTTGGAATTTTGTTGCTGTTTTGTTTCCTTGGCTGATTTCATTCTGAAGGCTTGCGGTGAAATTTTTTCCCCCAGAGTTGAACCGCTTTGTTATTGTCATGTGCGCGCAAAAGTGTGCCTGTGCTCGGTCCGCGGGATAGAAGGCAAAGACGACGACGACGACGACGAGGAGCAGGCTGGAGCACGCGCAAGTTTGCGCGAGCGGAAGAGCGATGAGCTGGAAGAGGAGAAAAAGAGAACAGACGGACTGCAGCGTTCGGCAGAGTCGGGTGCCCGGGCCCGACTGTCGAGAGTCAACCAGCGGTCCACGAGTTGGAGCTCCGGCCTTCACGTGGCCGCCTGTGTGTCCTCCCTATCCGCTCTCCTGCTGCAAGACTGCTGTGGCTGCAGCACTCCTCGAGCCATCGTTCGCTTGCCTCGTCGCTCTCCTACACATCGGTCTCCTGCACGTCGGTCTCCGGCACCTCGGCCTTCTGCAGGCAGCGGTACTCCGGCTCCTCAGTGTCGCCCGTTCCGCCAGCCGGTGAGCCTGTGCCGGCTGAGACTCTTCTCCGCTTATTTAGAACGTTAAGTTTTGTTTCTTCTTTTGTTGTTTATCCGCTCTCTTAAGTGTATGTGTGTGTGTGTGCTGTGCGCGTCTTCTTCTGTCTATATAAATTGTCAACTGGAACGCACAAACAGCCTCGTCTCTTCCATGGGAACGCCAGCGTTCCCAGCTTAAATACATCCTTCTGGAACCTATATCATGACAATGGCGTCCGCGACAGGACGAGGCTGATTGTAGCGTTCCTCTTCTGTTTCCTTTTTTTTTTTGAAGAAGAAGAAGAATGGACCTAAGAGAGCTGATAAGCGCAAGCGAGAGGTTAGGGCTAACGGGAGACGCGCTTCGACAATGGTTAGACGAGGAGGAAGCGCTTGAAAGGGAGGCGCGTGCCGCCGAACTTGAGGCAGAGCGCGAGCAAGCAGAAAGAGAGGAACGAATCCGGCGGCTTCGCGAGCGTGTGATCGAGGCCGAAGCAGCTTTGGGTAGACGCGCAGGTCCGTCCATCGTCACCGATCGTTCCGCGCTTGGGCAAGTGTGCATCCGGGACTCTATGCCCCTCGTTGCTGAAGAACGAGATTTTGATGCATACGCCAGCCGGTGCGAAGCGGTGACAACAAATCTAGAGGGTGTCGTAACGGGGCAGGATTGGCATGAAAACTTCGCCACCTCCCCGAGCACACCTATCAAGCACACGCAGTGCATCATAAAGGGCCAGTTTGAGCCCCGTGAACCCGAGAAAAGGTTCACGAGTAAGAACCTTGCACGTTCCACCAAGGAACACTTTTGTCATAGCGCCTCTTGGAGGCCAAATTCAGTGAAAGAAGAGGTGAGCTTGCCTCAAAACTGCTCCCCTGCTGGAGCACTGATAGTTCTCTCGTGTAAAAATGGCGCGTGTTTGCAAGAGAACTGTGAAGCGGTTGTTGCCGATACTTCATTTGCACCGCTCTTAGCGGTTTTGGGTTACACGACCATGGCCAAAGGCCACCTGAATGAGTCGCTTTCGACGGCATACAGTTCTGTGTTCGAAGGAGGCGATAGTCATCCGAGAGAGCAGGAGGAAAGAACAGGAGTGCTCGTGAGAGATGACAATGTCGACTCGGCCGGAGCGTCAGGAGTTGGCAATCATGACAGGGGTATACAGGACCTGTGTGATCGCATCCAAAACACCAAAGAAATTACTGATGGACTAGCAGGTCAGTTTAGAGAGAACAGAATGGTAGTGAATTCTGTGAGCAATAAGCAGGCCGATACGTCCTCTTCGGTGTTTTTGGCTGCAGAACAAATTTCCTATGGCGAGTCACAGGCACTGGCGGCTTATCGTGCTAGGCAGCGCGTTGGTGCTCGGGAAGAGGTCATTCGTACGCTTCCAACTCGTGCCGCGTTGCCGCGACGCCTCCCGTCGCTTTGCAATAATTTTCGTGTTGGCACCTACAAATGCAAGGTGTTTCTACAGGCCAAGTTCACCAAAGTTTTCCTGCGAATGCGCAAATGCTGGTGTCGTCTGAAATACCCCTTAGCGTTCCCTGTGCTTTTCTGGGCACGCATGCCAATTCGCATTCGTCTCTTGTGGGACGCTATTACTTAAGAGGCGCCCAATAATAACCGACTGCTATTTTTGACTTCGACCGAACACTGATTGGTTGTGCATCTCTGTGTGATTTTTTTGTGTGAATAATGTGTGACATGTTCGACCTCTTTATAAGGGCATGTGCACAGATGTGTTTCAGGTCTTTCAAGCGTGTAGTGATCATGTGTGCAGCTGTGTGACGAGTGTCTAGCGCGCATGAAGTCTTTTGTTCACGTGAACGTATGAACAAAAGACCTAAAGGGGGGCCTGTGTCATGTGCGCGCAAAAGTGTGCCTGTGCTCGGTCCGCGGGATAGAAGGCAAAGACGACGACGACGACGAGGAGCAGGCTGGAGCACGCGCAAGTTTGCGCGAGCGGAAGAGCGATGAGCTGGAAGAGGAGAAAAAGAGAACAGACGGACTGCAGCGTTCGGCAGAGTCGGGTGCCCGGGCCCGACTGTCGAGAGTCAACCAGCGATCCACGAGTTGGAGCTCCGGGCTTCACGTGGCCGCCTGTGTGTCCTCCCTATCCGCTCTCCTGCTGCAAGACTGCTGTGGCTGCAGCACTCCTCGAGCCATCGTTCGCTTGCCTCGTCGCTCTCCTACACATCGGTCTCCTGCACGTCGGTCTCCGGCACCTCGGCCTTCTGCAGGCAGCGGTACTCCGGCTCCTCAGTGTCGCCCGTTCCGCCAGCCGGTGAGCCTGTGCCGGCTGAGACTCTTCTCGTCTTATTTAGAACGTTAAGTTTTGTTTCTTCTTTTGTTGTTTATCCGCTCTCTTAAGTGTATGTGTGTGTGTGTGCTGTGCGCGTCTTCTTCTGTCTATATAAATTGTCAACTGGAACGCACAAACAGCCTCGTCTCTTCCATGGGAACGCCAGCGTTCCCAGCTTAAATACATCCTTCTGGAACCTATATCATGACAGTTATGCCTGTGTGTACCTTGAGGGAGTGGACATGTGGAGGTTTTAGCTTGCCTGTATGCTTTACATCGCTTTGGTTTTTTTGTGTGTATGTGTGTGATTTGTTGGACTGCTTGGCGTGATGTGGCCAGAATTTCCATAAAAAGGTCTGGTGAAGTGCAAATATATCTAGTTGTAAGTCGGCGCTCGTCTGTGTGATTCATGTGTCTCCTGTCTTCGTCTTCGTAGCGCTGCAACTTGAAGGGTATTTTTCAATCAAGAAACTCGCTAGAGGACGCTGCCTGCGTCAAGTTTGTCTCTCGCGGGTGAGGGCGCGTCCTCCTTCTTTACGAGCTGGTAGCGCGTTCATCGAAGAAGGAGCGATGATGATGCTAATGATTGTGGTTCGGTTAGGAAAGGACGCTAATTTCTGCAGCCCATGTAGGGAGCACGGCTAAGCGTCCGTGGGGGTGGGGGAAAGGGAGTGAAAGAGATAGAAAGGAGAGAAAGGCCGTAGTGGAGGGCTCCGGAAATTTAGACCACCTGGGGTTCTTTAACGTGCACTGACAACGCACAGTACACGGGCCTCTGGCATTTTCGCCTCCATCGAAAATGCGACCGCCGCGGCCGGGATCGAACCCGCGTAAACGAGCGTTTCCATAGTCAACGCGCGCCTTTCGCTCTCTCTGTATCTCCCTCTCTCTCACAAGATTGCAGATGGAAGAGTGAGAGAGTTCGCGCGCCGGAAGGCATGCGCCCAGGGCGCGCCTCCCACACGCGCCCTCCTAGTAGCGCGTTCTAGACCCAAACCTTAAGGAGCTTCGCTCCTAAAACAAAACTTCATTCATTTTCATTTTCATTTTATTATACCCTTCAGGGCCAGAGGCATTACAGAGGGGGAGTGGTAAAAGCACATACATTCAAAAAACAATAAGAAACGAAAATGAACAAAATATGCAAGTACAATAGAAACATACAGTAAGTTATAAAGAGCTTGAGTATACAATATTAGCTACGGAATTACGGAAATGATCATAATGATTAATGTTTACAACGTCAGCGGGAAGGCCGTTCCAATCGCGAGAAGTTCGTGGTAAAAATGATTGATGAAAGTACATAGTATTACATGAAGCGAGTCCGACTTTGTGACGATGATCAGTGCGATGGGATACATAAAATGGTTGAGGGATGAGACGATCGCGTAGTGCAGGATGATGATACATTTTATGAAACAGGGCAATGCGGGACACTTTTCCGCGCAGTGACAATGATGGAAGGGAGAGGTCTGATTTCATAGAAGTTATACTGGCGGTGCGACTGTAATTAGCGTGAATGAAACGTGCGGAGTTGTTCTGAACCATCTCTAGAGCAGTAATTAAATTTATATGGGTAGGGTCCCACACCGGTGTAGCATACTCCAATTTCGAACGGATTAGTATTTTATAGAGCAGGAGTTTCAAGGAGGAAGGAACGTGATAAAAATTTCGTCGTAGATAGCCTAACATGCGATTTGCTTTATTAATTAAGTGCTCGATATGAGTAGTCCAGTTTAGGTTTGAAGTAATGTGAACACCGAGGTATTTATATGATGTTACTGATTCTAAATGAATGTTATCAATGTGGTATGATGGTGGGCAGGAAGATTTTCTGGAAACACGCATGACTTTGTTAATATTTAGTTGCATTAACCATTCATTACACCAACCTACGATTGCGCTAAGATCAGACTGAAGTGAGAAACAATCATTAGTATTGGTTATCTCTCTGAAAACAACACAGTCGTCCGCGAATAGGAGAATATTAGAGTTTACAACGGAAGGAAGATCATTAATATAGATTAGGAATAATAAAGGGCCAAGGACTGAGCCTTGAGGAACTCCTGAATGCACATCTGTAAACTCAGAGTTAAAGCCATTAAAGGAAACAAATTGTGAACGGTTTAGTAGAAAACACTCAATCCATTTCAGTAAATGACTATCAATATTAAGCGCGTTTAGTTTAAGAAGAAGCAGTTTATGACACACCTTGTCAAATGCCTTAGAGAAATCTAAAAATATGCAATCTATGATTGATGAACGGTCTAGAACTTGATGCAGGGCATGAGTAAAGGATATTAGCTGAGTTTCACATGAGTAATGTTTTCTAATACCATGTTGTGCTGAACTGAAGAAAGAGTTGCATTCAAGAAAACTGACGAGGTTAGTAAAAATAATGTGCTCAAACATTTTACAACATGTGCTGGTTAACGAAATGGGGCGATAGTTAAGAGGTGATGTTTTGCTGCCAGACTTGTGAATTGGAATAACCTTCCCAATTTTCCACTCACTTGGGAGATCGGACTGGTCAATAGACTGTTGGAAAAGTTTTGTTAAGATTAACGCAGCATAGGCTGAGGTGTTCTTCAAAAACTTAGAGCTAATATTATCACAGCCGGGAGCTGAATGAAGGCTAAGTTCACCAATGAGCTTAAGGACACCAGGTGTACTGATTAGTATAGGCGGCATAGTTTCAAAGGTATGGCTGTGAGTTGTGGGCTTATGAGCAACGGAAACGATTGAGAAATTCTCAGAGAATGTGCGGTTAAAAACTGTGGCACAAATATCTGATGAAATGGGGTCACCAGAAGAATCGGTCAGTGTGATAACGTCATTGGTTGAGGGATTAATAGTTCGCCAGAATTTCTTAACATTTGTCGTTAACATAGAAGGCAGTACATGGGATTGAAAATGTTTTTTTGCATCTCGAAGGGCTTGAATGTACAACTCAGATGCTGCCGTGTACAGAGCCCAACGTCCACTAGTAGGTGAAAGCTTTGCGGCGCGAAAGAAACGCTTTTTTCTATTTGATAGACGCCGGATATGGCTGTTGTACCAGGGAGCATTTGAGTTGTTGGTAACATTACGGTGTGGGATATACTGTTCAGTGAGCTGGGTGATTTTATCTGAAAACATATTCCTGTTAGTTTGGACACTGCGATTTTCGAAACCATCGAGAAAAAGATCAGTGAAGGTAGAAAGTTCATTGTTGATCGCCTCGAAGTCACCCCTGTTGTAGTCACGAATGATTTTTTTCTTTTTGTTTGTTTTCGGCTGGGCCAAATTAATGGCAAAATGCAGAAGCAGATGATCGCTAAGACCCGGAAGGTATGTTATGGGCGACATTATATCGGAAGTGTTTGTTAGTATTAAATCTAATGTGTTTGCAGCGTGAGCTGTTATTCTTGTTGCTTGTGCACACATTTGCTGTAAGGAAAATATCGAGCAAACATTTAAGAAATCGCGAGCTTGGGACGAGAGTGGAAATATTAAAGGGGAATGGGAATTCCAGGTGATGTTGGGAAAATTGAAATCACCTAGCAAGAGCAAGGGAGATGTAGGGAAACGTGTACTAACAATGTTAATAGCATCTTGAAGTTCGCTGCTGAATGTAGGCGAGGGTAAGGGTGGGCGGTAGCATACCCCAATAACAACATTCTGGTGACTTAGCGTTATCACTGCCCATACCATTTCTAGATTAGTTTGAACGTGTACAGATGATGATGGGACATCGTTGGAAATAGCCAAAAGTACGCCACCGCCTCTCTGTGTAACACGGTCACAGCGAAAAAATGAGAAGCGATAAGCGTTTAAGAATATCTCGCTGTCGCACACATGCGCGTTGAGCCAAGTTTCAGTTAACGCGATGATTTTCGCGGAGCACGTGTCGATCGCAGATGATAGAGAGTTATATTTGTTAAGAACGCTTCTGATATTAGAAAAAAGGAACGATACGGAAGCTTCAGGCACATGACCACTGCCCCCCGCGCATTCCTATGGCTTGAATGTTGCAGAAGGGACATTAGTTCGTGCACTACGATTTGAAATGTTGATGACTGCATCACTATTTGGGTCATAAATGTAACATTTATGGTTTAAATGTAGCTTGTTGTAGCTCAGTTTATGTTTGATGGGGCCTGGTTGACTTTTGGCAAAATCAAGTAGCCTTTTCCGAGCTGCACGTGTAGCAGGTGAAAAATCCTCTGCTACAGTGATGTTGTCTTTCTTCAGCTTTATGCGCGTCGCAAGTAATGCATCTTTTGTTTTATAGGATAGGCATTTAACTATGATGGGCCGACATTTGCCTTGGCTGAAGGCACCCAAACGATGCGCACGTTCAATGGCATCAGAGGAAAGGGGAGAAGAAAGGTAGCAGTTGACAGTGGAAGTAACTTTTTCCTCTGTCATTTGCCAGGTTTCTTCAGAATCTGGAATGCCGTAGAAAATTAGGTTGTTGCGTCGTAGTCTGTCATCGTGATCCTGCACGCGTGTTTGTAATGAGCAGACCTGTGCAGAAAGTTCATCTGTCTGAGTATGGATGCTGCTAACTTCCTGGCTGACTTCTTCTAGCTTTTTATAGTTTTCCTCCAGTACCTCAAGGCGGTTCTGAATAGCAGTGATTTTGGTTTCGATCGATTTCTGTCCAGATTTAATGGTTTTAACATCAGCTGCTAATTCAGTCTGCACCTTCGAACTTTCCAAAGAGCGGGTGTGAACGTCTTTAAGCATTTGGAAAATGACCTTCATCTGTTCCGCGGGGTCTGGGGGTAGAGTTGCTATGTCACCGAGCGTATCCGAACGCTTGGTAGGGGGTCCGGGGTTGCTCTCAACATCACCAGCGCAAATCAGCAAAAAAGGCATGAAAAAGCACTCACAAAACACTTCACTCAAAACCCGTGGACACGGGACCAGTATTAAGCAGAGGTTGTTACTTTCCCTTTGCATATAAAGAAACGTTTGTACACACCTGCATTGCAAAAGGGAAGCGATTCAGTGCTTGTACAGAAGCACTGTTCCCGTGTCCACTGAGTTGGTTTGGGCTGCGCTGGCTTCTTAAATGCTTGGTTAAAGATGATGCTGCTGTCGATCCGGGGGGTTGCTTGATGACGAGTTCATCAGGAACAGTCAGGGTAGGCATGGGCGTGAAGTCACGAGGCGAGAAGATCACCCCGTCAGACGCGCCGACGCGAAGGTGTTCCAGTGCCGAGGGTGGCGATGGAACGTATATCACGCCGAAAGATGTGGCCGATAAGAAGGGCACGAGGAATGCCAGCAGAACCTGCATTGCAAAAGGGAAGCGATTCAGTGCTTGTACAAAAGCACTGTTCCCGTGTCCACTTTCACATTCCGGGGAGTTAGTGTCACTTTCACATTCCGCATTTCGTACACTAGTTTATCGCCAAATGCCCGAACAGGCCTAGACTGGCAAAAACAGCGTCAATCAAGTATGGTTTGCATCATTTATCAAAGGGGTCGTGAAAAGAATTTGGAGATGCCGGTTTGTAATTTTCACTGCTTCAATACGCATTCGACAAGCCGATTCCGCAATATTTCGGCGAAATATTCAGTGCACATTTAACAACGCCCGTTTTAAATCTCAGCTTTCTTGCGCTTCCGAAACGACTATGCGACACTACCGGCTGGCGTGGTACTATTTGCTGACGTTGAGTTAAGATACTTTTATGCTCAAAGGCACAGTGAACTCGCGTTTGCTCTAAGGGAATCGATTTACTTGAAAGCTAGAAAGGAAGAAAATACTTGGAAACCGTGTGGTGCCACCATTCGGAAGAAAAGCGGCAACACGGTTTGTTTTCTCATGGCCTCCGAGGGCGCGCAAATCTCGGAAGTATGACGGCTACTCAGATGACGTCATCTGCAGAGTTGAGGGGAACGCGCGTAGTGAAACCGAAACCGCGTTTTTTATCGCTCTAAATCAGCGCACACGGTGCAACGGAACAATGCATATTGTTGATTGGAGGGTCAGGACCCCGAATACGCACTTAGTACAAAATGTTCAGAAAATGTTTCACGACCCCTTTAAGAGATCCAACGCTGGTACAAGCAATGAGAATAGATATGTACGTGAGCTAACGATTTGCAGTCAACTGCAAACGAAGCCTATCATACATGGTGAGTGCGCTTCGGCTCCTCTATAACCGCTCTGAACACTGGCATATATGTACCGAGAAACTGAAGGCAAAGGTATTCACTTTCTCCATACACAGAATTTCATTGTTGAGCGCCGTTTTATTCTGGCATATCAGACAAGCGTTTCATCCTGTCGTCACTGTTTGCTAGCAGATATATGCAGGCGTTTTCGAGGTAGTCCCGATCTTCATATAAGTGCGCGGTGCGTAATCGGCGACATGGCAGGAAACAGCAAAGTGGGATCGCTAAGTTTATGTACGTACATACCTAAGCCATCGCGGATGCTGAGCAAAGTGGTATTGCTAAGTTAATGGACATACGGCCATCGCGGATGCTGTATCTTTGTCGACAAAATTGCGCACTTTAGTACGGGCATCGTGTGAATTTGTGTCAGTGGTGGAGCAATAAATGTCGTGTATTTTCCATGCGCTTGTTGTTATTCTAAAAGATTTACTCCGACTTAACAAAATATAACAACCCTACATAGACGTTTCGCCACCTATGCTAGTGGCATCCTCTGACACACATGAACGGAGGCCGCCCAGTCTACTGTTAGTCACGTATGTTCTTGTAAATGTCCGGTAGAGGGCCGCGGTTGTTGTTGCCCGCCGATTGGTCTCGGCGGATTGGTCTCGGTCTCGGCGGTGCCATCCGCTTAGACTTCTTCGGACACTGCACCTATAAGAAGAACCCGAGCATCTCTTTAGTGGGCACGCCGGCTGGCCGCCCGTGAACAGGATGTCAAACCCGTTCTTCTATTTAACGCAGGTGAGCAACAAGTACTCATCAGCTAAATCTAGTGACTGATGTCTAATTCAGCTGACGTGCCCACGTCGATTGTGTGCGTTGTTTCACTACGCGAAAGACATCGCGTATTCTTCTCTGATGCTTTGTGGAGATGTCGAGCCCTATCCAGGTCCTGATACGAAAAAGATGCTGCGTTAACTTCTTGAAGGTCAAAAAACAATGCATAAGAAATAGAGAAGTTCGAAAACAAGCTTATCAATGTCGAAGACTCAGTGCCGATTGTTAAAGAACTGGATGTTAAAATTGTGCACTTGGAGCAAACAGTGACACATTTAGACAAAAAGTTCACTGAGCTCGAAGACAGGAGCAGGCAGAACAATCTTCTTGTCTTCGGCGTTTCGGAGCCGTCTGGGGAAACGCCACAATCACTAGCGCAGAAAAGTGATTGACGATATATTTCAAGATACATTAGGAGTGAAGGTATCCTCTGTAGAAAGAATTCATAGAAATGGCCGTCAGCGTACTAACAAGCCACGCCCTCTGATTTTAAAGTTGTTTGACCATCGCGAAAAAGTTTCCATTCTGAGCAACTGCTACAAATTAAAGGGAAAGAACATATCAGCCTCAGAGGATTTCTCGACCGCCACTAGAGAAGTTCGAAAGTGTCTCTTGGATAGCACGACTGATATTAGGCGAGATGGGACTAAGGTGAAACTAGACTACGATAAAATAAAAATCTGCAGTGAATTGTATGACTGGGATGAAACTTAAAAAACACGAGTACCGAGTAATCAACGCCGCAGTAACAGGCGAACAACGGGCCGTCAGCTTCGCGCAGGCGTGAGAACCACGGAATGAAATAAAGGCCTAAAAAATACTTCCCGATCTGCTAACCTAAATGCCCGAAGTATAATAAAGAAAACAGCTGACCTAGAAAGCATAGTTGCCGCCCGCAGCCCCCATGTAATAGTTATTACAGAAACGTGGCTGCATGGCGACATAAGTGACTCGGAAGTCGTACCGCATGGATACCGTATCTACCGCAAGGACCGTGACTCCCGCGGTGGCGGCGTTGCTATTTTGCACATGGACTCGTTGCGCGTTAAAAGACTGCCAGATATTATCAGCATTGAATGCGTTTTGGTGAAAGTTCACTTCGAGGTTTTTCACTTGGTAATTGCGGGATTTTACCACCCCCCGAACAGTGACGCTACATTTTTTAGGCGCTTAACGAATTCATGTGCACGAACCGTGCTTCTAACCTTGTACTAACTGGAGATGTTAACATCCCACTAATTAACTGGGATGGTGATTTTCCAGAAGCACTCTGTGCTTCCGCTGAGCCACTCGTAGACATTGTTTTATAACACGGCCTATCACAACTAGTAAGTAAAAACGCCTACAAGAATACAAGGTGATAGCCAATCAGTTTTGGATCTCTTTATTATTAGTGACAGTGTTCTTAATCGTGACCGGGTGTGTACATATTTAAAGGTATCTTAGACCACAAGCTGCTGTGCGTAGATCTCGAGGTGAAATTCCTATCAAGGCTGGCAAAAAAGAGTGTATTCTTCCGGTGTTCTCGCGAGCTAGTGATGTTGATATTTTGGATGTTCTAGAAAGCTTTTTTTCACCGTTTAACTCGTTTTACGGATCACATCACTCTAGTGCTGAAAATATGTGGTGCTTTCTTAAAAACCTGGTACTGACGCGTGTGAAAAAGTTTATCCCACACAAACGACACTCGCAGCGTACACATAATCCATGGATGACGAAAGAGATTGCACGTCACCAACTTAGCTTAAACAGAGCCAAAAGGCAATACAGATGATACTCATGCTCAAGCGGTTCAGATAAGATATCGAAGTTACGCGAACAACTAAAGAACAACATTAAAAAGGTCAAAGATATTTACGAAGACGTTCGTCTTAAAAACTTCCTTAAAACTTCGTCAAAAAAGTCTTGGCGACACATTTCTCCAAAGAAGAAAGGCCCGCCTATTATATCGGTCGATGGTGTCCCTGCGACAGATAACACAGTAATTGCCGAAGCGCTTAATGCTTATTTTGGTTCTGTGTTTCACGTTGACGATGGCCGTACACCTGAATTTAGTAAATTTGGTCACAGTGAACCTATTGATAATGTGTCTATATCTGAAGAAGGCATAATAGCACTAGTGCTAAAATTAGATGACAAGAAATCACCAGGCATAGACGGTATACATAATGCATTTTTGAAGCGTTATGCCGAATGGTGTTCGAAATATCTGTCTGTTATTCAAGAAATCCTTGTCTGATGTGGATCTTCCATGTGAGTGGAAGTACGCAAAAATCACGCCAATCCCTAAAACAAACGCACGATCAAATCCGTCATCTTACAGACCCATTTCCTTATTATGCACATGGCGAAGGTACTAGAGCACATAATTTTTAAACATATTTCAAGTTTTCTTGAAAACAAATGCTTAATTGGTTCATTCCAGCATGGCTTTCGCCGTGGTTACTCTACAGTCACCCAGCTCATCCAAACTGTCCATGACTTAGCAGCGGCCCTAGACAGACATAACTAGGTCGACATTATATTTCTCGATTTCGAAAATCGATGAACAAATCGCAAGGTACGATTTAAAACAGGGAATGTCGCGGCAGCCAACGTTTCGACAAGCGGACTTGTCTTCGTCAGGGCGGCAACTGCCTTCTCCAGCGTTCGTTTATGTACGCCTTTGCACACTCTCCCCCGTCCTCAGAAAGAGAGGAGGAGAAGAGCAGCACGTGAGAACACGCACACACACACACACACAAAAGAAAAAAAAAGGGGGGGTTAGGTGCAGTGGTATTTGGGTGACTGGTGTTAGAGTGACTAATATAAATGGCAAGAGCGAGGGATTTCAAAGAGTCCGCTCCTTGTACATATCTCGCAAATGCATTGTGTGCACAGGGCTAGAAAGCAAGATGAAAAAAAGGAACACACGCTCGGAACAGAGGTTACTCCCATGGCATGTCTCCCCCCCTCCACACCACAACTCCTGCCCCGCACCAACAATGCATTTCACCAAAAGCTTGGGGCTACAAAAAGTAACTACACTGTTTAACGTCCTTTTTCTCCTGGAACTGGATGGGGGCTCAGCACCTGAAAGTAGACTTTCTGGGAGAAACATTGTTAGTTTGTGCATACCTCAACCTTTTGTTGTCTTTGTTAACACTCTACTGTATCTAATGGACTCAAGAGTTCCCTTTGAATGGTTTATGCCTGTAGGTTGGAGAGTATTGAACCTGTATATGAGATACGATTCCCTGTATTTTCTGTCCCTCGGCAAGCGGAAGTTTCCTTGGAGTATGTAGAGTTTCATAATCAAAAGAAGAGGCGTGCAGGACACGGACACAAGGAGAGCAGTGAACAACACGAACGCCGACTAACAACTGATGCACAGCACAGAGGCGAAAAAGAAAGAAGACACACAGCTTATCTGCGCATGCTCGGAATGGTAGCGCCACCTGTCAATCGGTTACACGTGCCGGTCTTCGCGATAGACAACTCCTAAGGCTTTCTATCTCCTCTCTGTTTAAGCTAATCGACGGCTGACTCACGCATGCACTTCCACTAATACTGATATGCCAGGCCTCAACCAATAAACGCGTATCTTCGTTCTTATGCCTGTACAGGATCTCGGTTTTGTCTAACTCGGGCATGCAGCTACAGACCTGGCAGTGCAAGGATAGATTGGACGGCGTCCCACCTGATAGCGACCTTCTGTGTTCAATTAATCTTTGATTAATACAACGCGCAGTTTGCCCTACATAAAAACGTCCGCAGCTAAAAGGAATCTTATAAACTACACCCTTGCGACAGTCGGTGAAATTGTTCTTGGCTAGGTGCTTAACCGGACAGATATCCGTTCGCTTCTTACCTTCCATCTGCTCATTTCTTCTATGCACTGCAGCACAAACCCTTCCTAACTTATTGGGAGCCGTAAACAAAACATTAACGCCATATTTACTTCCCACTTTCTTAAGCCTGTGCGAAACTGCGTGGATATACGGAATACTCACGACCTTTTTCTTGTTAATGTTACTCTCTGCTACAGCTTTTGTTCCGGTCGAAATAGATTTCTTAAGACGCTCAGCTACTGTGGCTATGGCTAGTCTAGGGTAACCTGCATCTAAGAGGCGCTCGACCTGCGCATTAAAGCTAATGGTCAAACGGTGCACGCACGACTTCGATAGGGCTGACTTTAAACAGGACAAGGCTATTCCGTTTTTTACTACTTTCGAATGCTTGGAGTGAAAGTTTAACAACGGCTTAGATGCTCTAGGGGAATACTGCCAACACACGTGATTCTGCTCAAATGACAACGAGATATCTAAAAATTGTATTACGTTTCTCTCCGGTAGTTCTTTCGTAAACCTTAGACCATCCCCATTAAGTTTAAATTGATCGCTTACATAGGTGACGACGGATTCAAAATCATCCTTACTACAAGTACCAAGTAATCGTCCGCATACCGAAATACCCTAATGATGCGGTCCCCTAAGGCCTCTTTTAAACGGCAGTCAAACTTGCTCAAGTATAGATCACTTAGAATAGGGGCTACCTTTGAACCTATACAAATCCCTGACTTCTGCACAAACACGCCTTCCCTGTATCCAACTAATGTTGACGTTAAGTACATGGAGAGAATTTCTAGAAAGGTACCTGTGGAAACTCCGCATCTATCTATGAAACCGGACTCCTGCCCTTGTTCTTGAATACATTCTTTCACGCAATTTAGTAAACCTTCATGCGGCAACGAGTAATACAAATCTTCTACATCCATGCTAAACGCTGTGCAGTGGCCCGGATTTTCCTCTGTTAACAACTGAACTAGAGCCTGAGAATTACCTACACGGAAGGGGTCAGAAAAACTTAAGGATGTTAAGCACTTCTGCAAATAGCAAGCTACACAAACTTGCCAAGTCCCTGACTCTGATACAATCGAGCGAAACGGAATTTCTGGCTTATGGGTTTTTGCCGAGAAAAATAATTCTAAAGTGAGCAGTTTTGCCTTTTTAACACTGGAAGCTACCTTATCTAGATTATGTTTCAACAGGAGATCGACAGCTCGTTGTTTTACTACAGAAGGTTTCAGTTTCACAGGTCTAAAATTCTTTTCAACAGCTGC
This sequence comes from Hyalomma asiaticum, assembly GCA_013339685.2. Lineage (NCBI taxonomy): Eukaryota > Metazoa > Arthropoda > Arachnida > Ixodida > Ixodidae > Hyalomma > Hyalomma asiaticum. The sequence goes on from JABSTT010001715.1 coordinate 26,579, forward strand.
TGAGGCTTTTTCAGAAAAAGTGCTATTCGGCATTATTACAAAACAACCTTCCTTATCAGATAAAACAGGTCGAAGCTTATGTTCCACACAGTAATTTACAACCGGTCGGATAGGGTCAGAGGCCTTAACGAGATCGTTCGAATGCTTGATGCTGGCGAAGCAATCTAAAATACATCGAGACCGTTCAACTTCCGGAATAACCTTAGTTATCGATCGAGGTAAGCTTAAAACGTCAACTTCTTTTAGGTTAGAATGAAAACAGTACTTAGGGCCTAATGCTAGAATTTTCTTGTGGTTCTCGTCCAAAACGGCGTCTCCGAGAATCATTACCTTTTCCGACGGTGATTTAGAGAATCATTACCTTTTCCGACGGAGAGTTTCAGTTCCTCGAAATTATGACCTGTCATATTAAAATGCTGCGCCACTGCCTTCGGCAGGTTATTCGCGGTGTCCGCGCGGTGCCCGTTTAATCTAACATTAATTGGTTGACCAGTTTCGCCGACGTACTGCTTGTGACAGAGTGAACATTCCAACATGTAAATAACGTTCGAACTAGTGCAAGTGAAACTTGATTTTACATGATGGACATAGTCACTTCCCGTGCTTTTAAGTTTAAGATCATTTTGAATATGCTTGCAAGTCTTACATCTGGGACGGGAGCAAGTTATTACGCAGGCGGTGCGCTGAGGGTTTACTTTGGCATGTACTAGCCGGTCCTTAAAGTTTCTATTACGGCGGTAGGTGACTCTTGGTATTTCCGGAAACGCTTTTCTAAGGCGATCGTTGCTTGTTAGTATTGGATAGTATTTCTGAAGAATATTATTTATGTTTGGAAGCGCATTGGAGTATTTCGTTATGAATGCTAGCGGCTGGTTGGCCTGCGCTTTAGGGGCTCTTTTTTCTAGTGCTGGTGTCCTATCTAGTTTAAGCGCGTCATTGTATGCCTTGTTGAGAGCGTCGTGCGGATGATTTCGTTCAGCTAAGGTTGCCTTTAAATTGCTTAAGTGGTGAACGTAATCCGCGTTGTTGCTACAAATCCTTCTTATGCGCCTTGCCTGTCCTATAAATATGCCCTGTTTGCAGTGTCGCGGATGATGGCTACTATAATCTAGATATTGCTGGCTATCCGTTGGCTTTCTGTAAAGTGTCGTCTTTAGTTTTCCTTAGTCAAATGGTAGGGGCGAATCGGCCAGCGAGTTAATGTTAGAGTCGCCTTGAGCGCACCTAATAAGCTCTCAACCTTGTGCAATCGCGTCAACAAACCCCCCAAACCAGTCTCCTCCTGTGGCAAGAAGCATACCCCGCCATTTCTCCCTTGCATTGAGCGTGTGGTGTACCGTATACCCTTGTCTTGTGGCAAGTCTTACGTAGGACAAACGGGCAGATGCCTGAATGACAGGCTTCGTGAACATAAAAATAACGTCACCAGCAATGTTAGAGGCCACCTAGGCGATCATTGTAAGCGTTGTGGTTGTAACCCCCTATATAAAAAATGTGAAATTTTAGCAAGAATCCCCTCCCAGTTGACGCGGGAAATTATAGAAGCGCATAGGATCACCTTGCTGGAGGATAACTGTGTCAGCACCCCATCTGTCGCTCTCTTAGACAAAGAAATTTCATATCTTTCTGCTAACAAGCCTTAGATGACCGTTTTTTATAATGTACATGCAGCATGTGCGGTGATGACATTTGCTTATTCCTTCATGTGTTGTTTTTATCACGAAATGACCCTTGCATCTTCCTGTGTGGTTATTAGTGTATAACACTTGTGACGAGGCTCATACATATGTATATATGTACGTGTTCGCCGAAATAAAATCAGTTGATAGCGCTCCGTGGTGTGGTGTGTGTGCCCTTTTTCATCGTCCTTGTGTTCGCGCTGTTTTTTCCATGATGCTTGACCAACTAGCCTGCAAATCCATCCTATTAGCACAAGGAGCGGATTCTTTGAAAGCTCTCGCTCTTCCCATTTATATTAGTCACTCTAACACCTGTCACCCAAATACCCCTGCACCCAAACCCCCCCCCCCCTTTTTTTTTTCTTTTGTGTGTGTGTTTTCGCACGTGCTGCTCTTCTCCTCCTCTCTTTCTGAGGACGGGGGAGAGTGTGCAAAGGCGTACATAAACGAACGCTGGAGAAGGCAGTTGCCGCCCTGACGAAGACAAGTCCGCTTGTCGAAACGTTGGCTCCCGCGACATTCCCTGTTTTAAATCGTACCTTGCGAGTTGTTCATCGATTCAAGCATCCATCTTCCCCTGAGCTTCTCTTCTAGTTTCGATTTCGACTTCGAAAAGCATTCGACCGAGTCTCTCATCGAAAGCTATTATTGATGTTAGAGCCAATACATAAGAACAGCACGTTACTAGCTTGGAAAGAAGCCTACCTCTTATGTAGACGTCACGTCGTGGCCATTCACAACGTAACTTCACGCGCCATTTTAGCCTTTTCAGGTATCCCGGAGGGGTCTGTTCTCGGTCCACTATTTTTTCTCGTATACATTAATGACATCGTTCAGAACATTCCCGTTAAAATAAGGCTTTTTGCTGATGATTGTATTATAAACCGCGAAATTACCACACCTCATGACAAGGTTACATTAACTAAGTGTTTGGAGCTAATTCAAACATGGTGCACAGCCTGGCAAATGACCATAAACAAAAAGAAAACTGTGGCAATGACAATTAGTCGCAAAAGCACCCTATTATCACGTGGTAGTGACGCACACAGCACTCAAGGCGAAACACGCAGGGCTCAAGTGATATCAGGCGAACTGTTTATTGGGCTAACTTGTGCCAAGCAAAACAAAGCCAATCACAATTCACAGCAGCAGCGGCGTGAACAGTCGTCGGTCGACGGAAAGACAGACAAGCGGGGCAGTGCGTCGGCTTTTATACACATGGCTTAGCGCGTTCTCGCATTATCTCTAGAATTCCAGAAGTTACTCAAGTGTGCGCGTCAGCGTGCAAAGTTTCAGGAATTGTCGACACGCCTCCCGGAGTGACATGCAAGATAAATGCGGCTTGCGTTGGCATATCGCGCGCTCGCTGCAAATAATCAAAGCGAGCGCGCGATTCCCAGCAAGGTGATAACGGCGTACACGAAAACAACATCACGTGTCACTACCCCCCTCTGAAAAGCATCGTTCCGATGCTAAAAGCAGAACATGCAAGTTAGAGTACATGCAATAAATTATCAATACGCCACTGTTAATCAGCGCGCGTAATAACGTTTCAGTCGCACCGAATGTACAACTTCGGGTCGTGCACGGCGCCGCTGGGATGACTTAATCCATCGGGCACGACCTCATAGTACAGTTCACCGCAACGTCGAACTACCTTGTACGGCCCAAAGTAGCGCCGTAAGAGCTTCTCACACAATCCCCGTCGTCGTATCGGCGACGGGGATTGGACCTTGTCTGGGGGGGCCCAGACAAGGTCGCCGGGTTGGTAGTCGGTGTGGCGTCGTCGAAGGTTGTAGTGGCGCCTATCGACTGTCTGCTGGCTCTTGATACGCAGGCGGGCTATCTGTCGACCTTCTTCGGCGCGCTCCAAGTAGCTGGCAACGTCGAGGTCTTCTTCGTCGGTGCCGACCGGTAGCATGACGTCAAGCGTCGTTGTTGGGTTCCGTCCGTAGACAAGCCTGTATGGAGCAAGCTGCGTCGTTTCTTGCACGGCCGTGTTGTACGCGAAGGTTACGTACGGAAGTATGGCGTCCCACGTCTTGTTTTCCACGTCGACGTATATGGCCAGCGTGTCGGCGATGGTCTTATTTAGACGCTCGGGGAGGCCATTCGTTTGCGGGTGGTAGGCGGTCGTTCGGCGGTGGTTCGTGTGACTGTACTTCAAGATCGCCTGAGTTAAGTCAGCCGTAAAGTACCTCTGTCGGTGATGAGGACCTCCGGGACTCCGTGATTAAGGACGATGTTCTCGATGAAGAACATGGCGACCTCGGCGGCAGTGCCCTTGGGCAAGGCCTTTGTTTCGGCATAGCGAGTGAGGTAGTCAGTCGCTGCGACGATCCATTTATTGCCGGAAGTCGACGTCGGGAACGGCCCCAGTAAGTCCATGCCGATTTGCTGGAACGGCCGACGAGGTGGTTCGATGGGTTGCAGAAGTCCGGCTGGCCTGGTTGTCGGCGTCTCGTGTCGCTGACAGTCTCTGCATGTCCTTACGTAATGGGCGACGTCGGCAGTGAGGCGAGGCCAATAGCACTTCTCTTGTATTCTTGATAGTGTGCCAGAAAAACCGAGGTGGCCGGCTGTCGGGTCCTCGTGTAAAGCTTCCAGAACCTCTGGACGTAAAGTTGAAGGCACCACGAGGAGGTGGTCGGCGCGGAGCAGCGAGAAGTTCTTCTTCAGGAGAACGTTGTTCCGCAAGAAAAACGAAGCCAGTCCTCGGCGGAATACCTTGGGCACGGCGGCGGTCTTGCCTCCCAGGTAGTCCATGAGGCTCTTGAGCTCTGGGTGTGCTCGTTGACGTTCCGCGAAGTCGTCGGTACTTACGGGTCCCAAGAAAGAGTCGTCGTCCTGGTCACCCTGGGGCGGCGGATCGACGGGGGCTCGAGACAAGCAGTCGGCGTCGGAGTGGTTTCGTCCGCTCTTGTAGACGACGATAATGTCAAATTCTTGCAGCCGAAGACTCCATCGTGCGAGGCGTCCTGAAGGATCTTTCAAGTTGGCCAGCCAACAAAAGGAGTGGTGGTCACTCACGACTTTTAAAGGCCTGCCGTACAGGTAGGGGCGGAACTTTGATGTAGCCCAGATGATGGCAAGGCATTCCTTTTCCGTGGTGGAATAATTCGCTTCCGCCTTGGAAAGTGACCGGCTAGCGTAACTAATAACCGTCTCAAGTCCGTCGGTACTGTGCACGAGCACGGCGACGAGACCTGTGCTGCTTCCGTCCGTGTGAATTTCGGTGTCGGCTTCTTAGTTCAAGTGCGGGAGTATTGGCGGCGTTTGCAGGCGACGCTTTAATTCTTGAAATGCCTCGACTTGCGGCGTTTCCCATTTGAAGTCGACGTCGGCCTTCGTGAGGTACGTCAGCGGCTCGGCGATCCGCGAAAAGTTCTTGACGTAGCGCCTGTAAGAAGCGCAAAGGCCGAGAAATCGGCGTACTGCTTTCAGGTCGGTGGGCGGAGGAAAGTCGGCGATCGCAGCTGTTTTCTGTGGATCAGGGCGTAGTCCCGACTTGCTGATAACGTGGCCAAGGAACAATAGCTCCTCGTAGGCGCAGCGGCACTTTTCTGGCTTGAGGGTAAGTCCGGAGGCTTTGGTTACCCGAAGAACACCTTCAAGACGCCTGAGGTGTTCGTCCAAGCTGGAAGCAAACACGACTACGTCGTCCAAGTAGACGAGGCAAGTCTGCCACTTCAAGCCAGCGAGTACGGTGTCCATAACCCGTTGGAACGTCGCAGGCGCCGAGCAAAGACCAAAGGGCATGAACTTAAACTCGAACAGGCCGTCTGGTCTTATGAAGGCAGTCTTCTCTCGGTCTCTCTCGTCTACATCGGTTTGCCAGTAGCAGGTTTTGAGGTCCATCGACGAAAAATACTTTGTGTTGTAGAGTCGATCCAAAGCATCTTCTATCCGTGGGAGAGGATACACATCTTTCTTCGTGATCTTGTTCAGGCGACGATAATCGACGCAAAAACGTAGGGTTCCATCATTCTTCCTCACTAACACCACGGGTGATACCCACGGGCTCGTAGACGGCTGAATGATGTCATCTGCAGCATTTCGTCGAGTTGTTGCTTGATGGCCTCGCGTTCCCGTGCCGAAACTTGGTAGGGGCTCTGACAGAGAGGACGGGCATATTCGTCGGTTATGATGCGATGTTTCGCTAGAGGGGTCTGACAAATCCTCGATGACGACGAGAAGCAGTCCTTGTATTGCTGAAGTAAGGCCTTGAGCTCCTTTTGTTGCTGCCTGGAAAGGCCTTGATTGACGTCGAAGGCGGGCGCTGACACTGCGGTCGTTGTGGCGGCTCCGTGAGAATCGGTGAGGGCGAAGGCATTGCCTACTTCCACAAATTTACTTAGGTGCACTACCCTCGTACCTCTCTTAAGGTGCCTATATTCGTTGCTTAAGTTCGTCACCATTACCTTGGTTTCGCCGTTATGAAGCTTGGCTATGCCTCTTGCGACGCACATCTGACGGTCTAGGAGGAAGTGCTGGTCGCCTTCGATGACACCTTGTAAGTTGGTAGGCGCTTTGGTGCCGACGGAAATGATGACGCTCGGCAGAGGCGGGATGGTTACCTGCTCTTCTGTCACATTCAAGGCATGATAAGCAACGTTGCAGTCTGACGGCGTTGCATTATCCGTGGACAGCGTGATTGACCTGGATCTTAGGTCGATGACTGCGCCGTGCTGGTCCAGGAAATCCATGCCTAAAATACATCTCGCGAGCATCGCTGCAGGACCACGAAACTCACCGAATACGTCTCGCTGTGAATCGTGACTCTTGCCGTGCAGGTTCCAGTCGGTGTTATAAGGTGGCCCCGTGCTGTTCGGATATCTGGTCCTTCCCAGGCAGTCTTTACCTCCTTGAGCTTGGCGGCGAAGGGACCGCTGATGACAGAGTAGTCGGCGCCTGTATCGACAAGGGCAGTGACGCTGTGGCCGCCGATGATTACGTCGAGGTCGGTGGTTCGTCGTCTGGCCTTCCGGTTAGGTCGGGGCGTCGTATAATGGCTGCGCCGGCTTGGTCCGGAGCTGCTATGTCGCGTCGGCGGCGAGGCCTTTTCGTGAAGACTCCTCTCAGGCGGTGTCCTGCGACTACGTCGGGAGGGCTCGTGCGTCGTGGTCGTGGTCGTCGTCATCGGCGGCGGCGGAGGATCTTCAGCATTTTGTCGTGCAGCAACCGCACCTCCATCGGTTGCTGCCTTTAGTTTTCCGGATAGGGGCTTGGGGATCGGCTCCGGTTGGATTCGGTGTACTGGCGGCGGTCCGGGGAGATTTAGCGGCCTGGCGAAGGTGAACGGGATGGTCGTCGTCGTCGCCACTGCGATCCGGCGATGCAGTCGGCGATGTCGCGAGGTGGCTCACCTGGGCGCGGACGCGGCGCGTTCACGTCGAAGCCACGCAGTCCCATCTCACGGTACTGGCAATAGCGGTAGGGGTGCCCGGCTTTCGCCACAGTGGTAGCATAGCGGGCGGTGGTTCGGTGTGCGCCAAACGTCAATTTTCCTCGGCGCGCGCTGGATTACTGTCGAGCGGGATGGCGTCGGAGGTGGCGGTGGTGGCTGGCGTGGGCGAGGAGCGGCGCAGGTCGTCGTGCAGCAGCGGAGTAGGTCATCGCCTCCGGTTGGGGCTGTGGTCGTTCAGGAACGCTCAGTGAGCGCTGTACTTCCTCGCGAACTACGTCTTCGAGGGAGGCGACTTGGGGCTGCGAGGACGGGAACATCCGGCGCAGTTCTGCGCGAACGAGAGCCCTTATGGTCTCGCGTAGGTGGTCGGGGCCGAGTCCTTGGATTTCTGCGATGTCTGGGAACATGCGGCGATTCTATTGCCGGGTGCGCATCTCGAGGGTCTTCTCGATGGTGGTAGCCTCGGAGAGGAACTCTTGAACCGTCTTTGGCGGGTTTCTGATTAGTCCAGCGAAGAGCTCCTGCTTCACTCCTCGCATAAGCAGGCGAACCTTCTTGTCCTCAGACATGTCGGCGGAAAGGTGGGCAGGAAAGCAGCACGGAAGTCGTCCCAGGTTCGAAGCGTTGACTCACGGTTCTCGAAGCAAGTTCTTGCGGCGTCTTCCAAGTAAAAATACGCATGGCGCAGCTTGTCGTCGTGGTCCCACTTGCTAAGAGCTGCGACGTGGTCGTAGATGTCCAGCCAGTTTTCCGGGTCCTCGTAGGACGAGCCGCGGAAGGTAGGCGGTTCTTTGGGCTGGTGAACGACCACGGTTGCTGGAGATCTTGCTTCGTCATCGTGGATGCTGGTTTTGTTGTAGCCCTTGTCTTCTTGTCCTTGTCGGGGAGCGGCAGGTATTCTGGCGGGAGTCCTTGCTGTCTGCGGCTAGCTGGAAGGACTGGGTTGGAGTCGTCCTCTTGGCGGCTTGGGCTTGGCTCACGGCTGGACGGGGGCGTACGGTATATGGATCGAGAAGCACCTCCACCAGGTGTCACGTGGCAGTGGCGCACACAGCACCCAAGGCGAAGCACGCAGGGCTCAAGTGGTGTCAGGCGAATTGCTTATTGGGTGAACTTGTGCCCAGCAAAACAAGGCCAATGACAATGCACAGCAATAGCGTCTTGGACAGTCGTCGGTCGACGGAAAGACTCACAAGCGGCGCAGTGCGTCGGCTTTTATACACATGGCTTAGCGCGTTGTCGCATTATCTCTGGAATACCAGAAGTTGCTCAAGTGTGCGCGTCAGCATGCAGTTTCAGGAATTGTCGACACGCTTCCCGAAGTGACATGCAAGATAAATGCGGCTTGCGTTGGCGTAACAGAAAGTGATAACTGCGCTCGCTGCAAATAATCAAAGCTAGCGCGCGATTCACAGGAAAGTGATAACGGCGTACACGAAAACAGCAGCACGTGCCACTATAACGTTTCCTTATTGTTTTGATAATGAACCTCTTGCAGTAGTAGCTAACTATAAGTATCTGTGAGTCATCATCTCTCAAGATCTTAGACGGGACGACCACATTTCTCATTTGCGCAAGTACAAGCGACAGCTGTTGCTACTGTACATATGACAGAAATTGCGAAGAAATATTGTACTTTAGGAAAGGAACCAGGTCATATGTAGAAACGCACCGAAGTCACGAGGTTGAATATAAGAATAATTAATGACAGCTTCACGCAACAAAGATACGTCGACTTGTATGCAAGCACACACCTTGTGCATGCCCTTCTTCTAGCTCTGGCTTTTTATTTGTCATCGCAGTCCAAAATTATTGCAGTTGTAAAAGCGTTTATTCAACGCTGGCGTAACGGCTGTCCGGTAGCTCGATCCACGGCTCAAGTCAATTCCTGGAGCGAGCGGCGACCACACGAGCAATGCGCGTCTCAACGAGCCCGGACCCAGAGCACGCGCGGCGTCTTCCTCAGCGGAGCGCTGAAGAGCGAACCCCACTGTAATGGGGCGTTCACACTGAGCAATCCGGCGGCCGGAGAAGCGCGGAAACCTGTTCGGCGACAGCGAGATCCGCCGAAACAGCCCTATCCGCGCCGATCGCTCCGGGAGCGATTTTTGCGGCCGCTGCCGCCGGATTTCCCGCCGCGGACCAATAGGAGCGCGAGTCACAAATTCGAAAAATGGCGGCCAAGTTCGGCTCGATTGTCTCTGTATTCGAAGCCCGTCTGGACATCCAACTAGATCGTAAACACCCATTTTTCTTCGGGAAACGCCGAGCGTTGAGTAGTGTCACGAATAACAGCCATTCAACTTACTCGTTGTAGGAATCCACGTGTCCACGTCACAATTTCGCACAACGAATAGCACTTTCGCGGCGTGACCAAGTTTCTCGCGTTCATGTATTCCAGGACGAGCACACCACCGCTGGTGGTGTTTCCGCCTGTCATACATCACCAGAACGTATTTCGCAGCCAGACTAGCAGTACCGCTTCTTTCTCAGGCACACAAACAAAACGGACAAGATCCGCACGAGCGTAGAACCGGTGGAACCGCGTGTACATCCGGGCCATGCCGCATTTTTTTAAAGGTTCGACCTGCGCTCGGTAGATGGCGCTATGTCACTTTCCGGCGGCGCCGGTTCCGCGGCCGGAAAGCAGTCTGAACTACGCGGTTTTCGGCGGCAAGAGAATTCCGTCGAATGTAGACGCCGGATTTACCAGTGTGAACGAGGCATAAGGCGCTGGAGAGGACGGCCCACTACGACCTTCCAAATGCTTTTTTAGATTACCTCCAGGGACAAAAAGGGAGCCACCCGGCGACCTAACAGCTGGTCACTATGAGTGGGTCATAGTAGATGTTGAGGCGCTCGACGTTCACAATGTCGCGGCGCCGACAGCGCATGTCTGAGGATGGCTCAACGGGCTCGATGAGGTAGTTGACCGGGGAGGTACGCTCGACTACTCGGTAGGGTCCTTCGTACTTGGGCAGCAGTTTTGAAGAGAGCCCTGGTGTAGTGAGTCCCTGCCTTCCCTTCCTTATTTCTCTCTCTCTCTCTGGTGTAGTGGAAGGGACCGAGAGTCACACAAGCGTCCCCGGAAGGAACGCAGGTGCAGAGGCGATGTCACCGCGAATGGTCTTCTGGCGGTCTTGGTCACTGGTAGTAAACGCCCGCTCGAGATCGCGACACCCTTCAGCACGTCTGGCTGTGGCAGAAATAGGCGCAGCCTCAGATGCATCCGGCCTGTACGGTAGGATTGTGTCGGTTCTGTGCGATGGGTGCCGACCGTACAATAAAAAGAAGGGTGAAAACCCAGTGGTGCTCTGAGAGGCGGTGTTATAAGCATAGGTGACGAACGGCAGGACGGCATCCCAATTTGATTGGTCAGAGGCGACGTACATTGAGAGCATGTCGCCGAGCGTGCGATTAAAGCGTTCTGTGAGGCCATTGCCATTCGTCTGCGGGTGGTAAGCAGTGGTTCTGCGATGAACAACGTGGCCCTCCTCGAGGATGGCTTCGACGACTTCCGATAAAAAGACACGCCCTTGGTCGCTAAGCAATTCCTGGGGTGGGCTGTGTCGAAGTATGAAGCGGCGGAGCAGGAAGGAGGCGACATCGCGCGCTGTAGCCGCGGGAAGGGCGGCGGTTTCGGCGTATCGGGTGAGGTGGTCAACAGCCACGATGGCCCAGCGGTTACCAGCCGATGTCAGCGGGAGGGGCCCATACAACTCGATGCCGACGCACCCAAATGGCCGGATAGGGCAAGGTAGAGGTTGTAGACCTACTGGAGACAGGCACGCATTTGGGCTGGTTGGTTCATGATGCAAGAAGACGAAAACAGCGCAGGACACAGGACAAGGAAGAGCACAGACACGGGCGCTGACTAACAACCATATGTGTTTATTGCAACAATCATCGTGCATAAGTATGCCGCCACTATCAATAAATAATCAGAAAAACAAATCAGCATGCGCAGATTGCAGCTACATATCTTCAATTTAGCAATTCAGGTACGATATCTCCTTCGAAAGAACGGAAATGGAGGGTAAGCTAACACATGCCTCTCCACTAGTACGGATATGGAGCCGAATTCACAAAGCTTTCTCTTATGGGCGATATTCTTAGCTACGAAATCTCTTAGCGACAAGGCATGCGATAGGAAGGGTGCGCATTTAACATATTCGACACTATTGAGGGCAAGGAGGAAACGTGAAAGCAGACGGAACGACAACAAAAGAAAGATGTGTGGTCACATGATAGCCTCGCAGCACTCAAAGCGTCTGGTGTCGAGTTTATGTTATAATCGCGAATCGATCCTCGCTGCACCTCATCTTCCTGTTCCGGGCGTCTGCTACAGTGCCTATGCACATCGCGCTGCAGCAGACGCCCGCGTGGTCAGCGTGAACCCGTGCGCTAGCGCTTTATCAACGACGATAGCTCGAAGAAGAAAAAAAAAAAAGAATGACGCCCTTGGTGACACCGGCAGGTGCCGCCGAACAACACGACCGGAATCATGAAGCCGCAATTAAGGTAAAATATTAAAGGTGGGCAGATGTCACTCAAGGTTTGCTCCTTTCACTGCCATTTCAGATGCATTTTGATGAATATGCACTGCCTCGCAATTGATTCGGGTCGTTCGTACGCAGTACTCTTATTTACATGATAATGTCTTGTAGCTCGACGCAAATTGTTGTTTCGCTAAAAAATCTTAGAACAAACATCGATGCAGCTTTTGAGGCCATATAAAAGCTGTTCGGCTTGACAAACAAGTTCCAAAAATGCATCCTGCACGTGATGTGTGAAATTGAAGCCATGGATGGATTTCAATAAATCCGACATACCGAAAGATACATATGCTTATAAATAGGCCCACTTTGAATAAATTAGTTATCAGATTTTTGAATACTACAGCTATTTCATGACTCACTGAGAAAATTCGGTAATTTAGGTAGTGTTTGTATCTTTAATACGTTAGTAAGTGCTGCTTTTGTAAATGACGGCGTATGCAGTTAAGAAGTAACAAAAAGGAGTCCAAGGCCCCGCCACGGTGGTCTAGTGGATATGGTATTCGCCTGCTGATCCGAGGGTCGCGGGATCGAATCCCGTCCGCGGCTGCTGCATTTCGATGGAGGCGAAATGTTGAGGCCCGTGTGCGGTGCGATGTCAGAGCACGTTAAAGAACCCCAGGTGGTCAAAATTTCCGGAGACCTCCACTACGGCGTCTATCATAATCCTTGAGTGGTTTTCGGAGGTTAAGCCCCAGAAATCATGAAAAGCGAGACGTCACCTCCCCCCCCCCCCTTTTTTTTGTGCACACGCGCAGAAAGAGCCTTCCATAGCTTCCTTTCGTTGCACAAGTTAATTTACTTCTTTTTTATTACGTTATGCCGGACATTGAGTGCTAAGCGCCTTAAGAGGGAGAGAGCGTTTATCGCCAGCGACGTGAGAGCATTGGCCAACTGCTATTGTAAGCTCCTCAATAGCCGAAACGAAATTTTCCGTGTGTGCGCGAACTTCAGACGCCTCTGACATACCCGATTGCTGTTTAGCCATCGCCATGCCGAAAGCGCTGAAGCCGAATTTTTCCGCCACCGAAATCTTTGCGCTTTTGGCAGTGTCACAAAATAAACCGTGGATGCTTCGTCGTACCTAAGTCATGCGACAACTGAGGTAAACCTTGTAGCATATAAGACTAGAATATTGCCATTGCTGGAATACGCATGTCCGATATGGAAACAACACACACGCAGAAACATTGCTAAATGTGAACGCGTTCAAAATAGGGCTTTACAATTTGTTTTTAACTCATTCAAACGAACGCAGTCGGTAACGGCGTTGAAAGAGCTGCGCAAGCATCGATTCCTAATGTGCAGGAAAGAATGCGCTTCAACAGCCTGAATGTTCCCTTTCCAGATATTGTATGGGAAATATGAAACCGAAATAGCCAAAACATTAATTATTGACACATCACTTTCACGCAGTGGCCCCAGACATTACGTACAGCCTTTGAGACACAACACACATTCTTTTAAAAACTTCCTTATTGTGTAGGCTATCGATGCGTGCAGCAGGTTACCGCGCGATGTTGCAACGTTCAATGAGGTTAAAATCCTTGAAAGGGCTTTGCTGAGCGATTTTGCCGATTGTACTTAATGTCGTTTAATAGTGTCGGAATAGCAACTTATATATTCGAAAGCATCGTCTTGTTGAGTGTTCTGCTGAGCAAGTTGATATGTGTGTCGTAAAATAGCACCTCGTGCACTTATTTCATTACGTTTCTTTCTGAATTTCTATGGCTTTTTAAGTTCCGTGAAAGAAGCTACACTCTTTCAATTTTTATTAACAACTGCATTTGTGCCTAATATGGAAACTCCTGTTTTGGCCTGTACGCCATAGAGTGTCAATAAATAAAATAAAAGATGCACAACAGAACGTATCGGTGTGTTATTTCAGGTTCCGCACATTAGCCGCTAACGCAAGCAAAGTGACGGTGTGGAAGGGCACAAAGGCAAAGCGTAGCGCAGTCGACAATTACGTTACCTTTGCACTGCTTCCCCGTGGTCTCTGCCTCTTCAAAAGACTTCGAAGTGTCAACACAGCACCTACGCGCACGCCTAGGTCGTTTCTTTCTAAACACGGAGTTATCCTTGAAGTAACGCGCCCAAACACAGTCTATGCGAAACGGCGTACGCCACAAAAACAAACGACCACAAAGCAAGGCAAACGAACTGACCGGTCTTCAAACACACAATGCAGGCTTCCTAAATGTGAGTCCACGGCGGCACACTGGCCGCGGTTCCCTGTTCACGAGCACAAATGCAGAGGCTTCAACAGTGTTCACCGCTCAAATAGAGACACTGGCGATGGTATTCAGAAAACTTTCACGCACCGAAAAAGCGACGGCATTAACAACACATCCCATGGAATCGTAAAGGAGCTCAAGCAAGAAACGTTACCACGAAACAACACCCACATACTATGTTTACGTCGCCATGATGCTCTTTTCGCCCAGAGAGCTCTTAAAAGATACTTCCGCGTTCTTTACGGTGATATGAAAAATTCTCTTATGTGCGAGGGGGATAATGTGACGACCACCACAGAAATGCGCGTTGAAAGAAGTGAGTGACATCATTTTAGTGACGTCATAAAATGGCCTGCTGTAGAGAGTTACCTCGTTCTAACCAATCACATGCTTGACCTCTCGCTCAAACCGTCGTCAGCTGTCGTCGTCTGCTACGATATTTATGATGCCTGGCGTAGGCTTGGGTGTGATGCACGGCATATCACTACGCGATAACTTCGGTTAGGTTAACATTCCAGCCACAATACGCACCTCAAGGGACGAAGCGGCCTTTTGCTGAAACTCTGACGTCCAATTAAAAAGAAACTGCGCCAGTTGGTTCTGCGCCAGCCTTGTACGGATTGCCCAAGATCCACAAGCCCGAAGTACCAATGCGCCCCATCGTAGATTATACTCGCTCACCCCTTCATAAGCTGTCCGGGTACCTGCATTGGGTGCTGCGACCGCTTGTCGGCAGAAGCAACACGTACGTGCGCCATTCCGGTGACTTTATAGACAAGGTGCGCGACATCACCCTGGAGGATGGCGATGTCCTGGTGTCTTTTGATGTCCAATCTTTATTCACCAGCATACCAACGGATTTGGCAGTTGACGCATGTGTCTCAGCCCTCGAAACAGACAAAACCTTGCCCGAGCGCACACCTATTGAAGTCCAGGACTTGCGACGCCTCCTGACATTTTGCCTCGAGAACACGTACTTCACGTTTGAGGGTTGCTTTTACAAGCAGGTACATGGGACAGCAATGGGCGCTGCCGTCTCCGTAACGGCAGTAAATCTGACGATGGAACGTCTTGAACAGTGCGCACTCAGTTCGTTTGGTCCTGCACCCAAAACCTTTCTACGTTACGTGGATGATTGCTTCAGCGTAATCAAAAAGGAGGCATTGACTGCTTTCACCGAACATCTGAACGGCATGAATTCAGCAATCAAGTTTACCGTAGAGGAGGAGCAGCACGGTCAACTTCCTTTCCTCGACGTCCTCGTCAAGCGCGAAGGAGAAGGATTGTCGTTCACCATTTACAGAAAAAGCACCCACATGGGTCGCTATTTGCATTTTAATTCGTTGAACCCGGCTTCCCATAAAAGGTCTGTGATCGCGTCGCTGATGAATCGCGCGAAGAGACTTTGCGCAAAATCAGAGGACCTCGCTGCCGACATACAGCATGTGCATCGGGATCTCTCCCAAAGTGGCTACCCTGACTCGTTCGTGCGCTCTGTGGAACGTCAGCTAGCACGTTCGCCAAGTTCTGAGAACTCGCGCCCAAGGAAACGTGCCTCTGTGCCGTATGTTCCTGGTATCAGCGAGCACCTTGCGCGTGTTCTACGCCCCTACGATGTACAGATAGCACACGTGCCAACAAACAAGTTGAGGCATTCCCTTGTGAGGGTGAAAGACAAGACTAAAGCAGCATATATATGACGTAAAAAAGAAGGTCTCACCGAACGCGCTGGCGGAACATGCAGAAGCATCTGGCCACAAAATAGATTGGGATAAGGCAAGAATAATAGAACAAGAAAAGAACTGGTCATCGCGGCTTCATCTGGAATCTTTGACAATCCAAACAACGGCGCACACTTTTAATCGCAACGACGGGAACCTCCCACAAATGTACACACGTTGCTTACGCCACATTTTAAATCCTAGATAACCCGACTGCTCACGCAGACATTCTGCATTTGTGAACAAGGCTCCCGTGCGGGAGCCGAAACGTCCTGCTTTTATTTGCTTTTATCATGGTCAGTGTCTGATTTTAATTATATTCATAAAAAGAAACTAATTGTCAAATGCGCGAGTGCAGTCGAGGTGACATTGCACTGCATTAGCACAGGCTTTCGTGTGCATTTTAGGCGCTTGCATTCCGTCCTAAGTATTTGCCATAGCGAAACCCTTACATTTTCTTTTACGGAGAGTGAATGTCTATTAAACTCAATCTATTTCTCAGTTTATGCGCAAATTAACGCATATCTTGTATGTGCGGATATGTTGAAGCAATATGTTTTCAGTAAATCAGCCTATAATGTACAGCGGAAGCTGCATTTCGGTGAGCGTTCCTATTGGGAAATAATAAAGACCTCTGCAGCTAGAGAAGCTGTAAACGACATAAGGAGTTCGTAAATGGCAGACTGGAGCCTACTGTTCAACTTCCATCCCAATAGTGTGCGACGGAATTTTGTCCGTTCCCTTATGGTGGTACATGTGCGACCAATGCTGCAACGGTAGCACAGCTTGTACGCCTTATTCGGAGACGCAACAAAAACAAGGTAAAAAATATTGACCGTACACAGCACCGATTTTGGCATCAAGCACCATTCACGCAACTGCTCATTTTTCATCCAATCGCAAGCATTTTCATGCATAAGTTATTTTGCTGCAAATACCCGATAGGCACCTCTAATAACTCCAACAACAAGCTTACTGGTCAAGTGCTAGTGGCAAGATTGTCCAATGCGTAAAAGAGAATTGTAACACCAACCTCAAGGCTGTGAGCCTTGTACATACGCGAAAATCATCAGCCAGCTTACATGGCCATAATTTCTTTTCTTACTATCACCTACGGCACCCAAATACCCAACGCGATTGCCAGTTCCAACGCCACGATGTTGCTCGTAAGAGCGCTCCTGACCACTCCTGGATTTCCGCTTAACTACGCTGTTTTTGCGACCATTTTCGCTTCGTGAATCCACTTGAGCATTTTTCGCCTACGTCGCAAATGCATCATTATCGATTATATATTAATCGGCAACCCCAGCGCTCGCTATAACAGCGGCCGATGTGAGAACCACGTCCTCTTACGACGTTTTCATCGCTTCGTGAATCCACTTACGCAGAAAAATTTCTCTTACGCGAAAATTTTCTGGTAAGTCAGTTTTGTGAATCCGGCCCAAGGTTATCACACCAGGCGCGATAGGAATTTGATTTCAGCATTGTATAATAGAACAGATGTATCACTAACACATTTTTCACCTGCTTTTCTGATAAAGTAAGCCTCCAAGGTTTCGCGGGCTATTTTATGCTTACTTCTGCCTAGTACTCTCACGCCGCGGAAACGTGGTTCACAACCAGTGCAGGCAATGCAATGAACGACTAGATTCGTCCTCTCCTTGTTGGCTAGGTCATTTGCATGCTCCCGGAGTCGGTCGTTAGCGCAACGCCCCGTCTGGCCGATGTACACTTTGCCGCAGTACAGGGAATCTCGTAGACGACGTTTTTGGTGCACTGTATAAAGCGTGTTTCGTGGTTCTTCTTGCAGCCACCCTTATTGTCCGCACAAGAGATGCGACGGCACAGCTGAGCCAGCTTCCTGGGGGCAGAAAAAACCACCGGTACCCTAAACCGATCAGCGACCTTCTTCAGCCTGTGGGAGACCCGATGCATATACGGCACCACTTCAGGCCTATTTTCCCCTCCAAAGTCCTTGCGGTGTTTTTGCCAGTCCCTTTCTTTATTTTCTTGAGGAGCGTTTCTGCGACTGTCACTACTACCGACTCCGGGAAGCCAGCTGAAAAAAGCCGGCCTAATTGATGGTCAAAACATGCCTGCACCTCATGAACACACGATTTCCTTAGCGCGGATTCCAGGCAGAGGTTAGCAATGCCTCTCTTTACAATCTTAGAGTGAGCAGAGTTGCAAGGCAAGAGCTCTTTTTGTGCCCGCGGTGAATATGCCCAGCATAGGTGGTTTTTAATAAATCTCAAACGCAAATCCAAGAACTGCAGCATTCCATCATCTGGCAGCTCATAACTCAATGTCAAACCTTTGCCTTGATTATTAAAATCATCTAAAATACTCATTACCACATGTTCATATGAAGTGCAGCGCTGCTTATTTAAAATTACTAGAAGTCGTCCATGTAACGAAAATCTATAAGGACTTTGTCATTGGTAAAATGATTAAAACGATCGTGTAAAGAGCGATCGATGAATAATAAAAAAAGATATTCCAAGGGACCGGAGCGATGCATGATCCAATGCAGATGCCTTGCTTTTGCAGATAAAACTGGTCGTCAAATTTAATAAAGGTGCTCTTAAGATAAAATTCTAAAAGTACTAAAAAGTTATCTACCAATACACCAGCAGCATTTTGAAAGGCAACAGGTCCATTTTCATCTATGCAGTCTTTTACCGCAGCAAACAGTTCAGGATGGGGCGCTGCATAAAAGCACATCTATCGAAAAGGCATAATCACTCTTATTGTTATCGTCAAGGAAACGCACCACTTCTGCCGGACTCTTTGTTAGGAAAGCGTCATTTATCTCGAGGACATTCAACACTTTAAGCAGGAACTTACTAGTACAGTGCTTCCACGTGCCACCTTTAGGACTATTGTGAACGAAGGTGCCACGTGGCAGCACTGTACTAGTAAGTTCCTGCTTAATGTGTTGAATGTCCTCGAGATAAATGACCCTTTCCTAACAAAGAGTTCGGCAGAAGTGGTGCGTTTCCTTGAAGATAACATTAAGAGTGATTATGCCTTTTCGATAGATGTGGAAGAGCTCTTTTAATCATTTAACAATAACAAAGTCCTTAATGTTTTTCGTTACATGGACGACTTTCTAGTAATTTTAAACAAGCAGCGCTGCAGTTCATATGAACATGTGGTAATGAGTATTTTAGATGATTTTAATAATCAAGGCAAAGGTTTGACATTTACTTATGAGCTGCCAGATGATGGAATGCTGCAGTTCTTGGATTTGCGTTTGAGATTTAAGAAAAACCACCTATGCTGGGCATATTCACCGCGGGCACAAAAAGAGCTCTTGCCTTACAACTCTGCTCACTCTAAGATTGTAAAGAGAGGCATTGCTAACCTCTGCCTGGAATCCGCGCTAAGGAAATCGTGTGTTCATGAGGTGCAGGCAAGTTTTGACCATTAATTAGGCCGGCTTTTTTCAGCTGGCTTCCCGGAGTCGGTAGTAGTGACAGTCGCAGAAACGCTCCTCAAGAAAATAAAGAAAGGGACTGGCAAAAACACCGCAAGGACTTTGGAGGGGACAAATAGGCCTGAAGTGGTGCCTTATATGCATCGGGTCTCCCACAGGCTGAAGAAGGTCGCTGATCGGTTTAGGGTACCGGTGGTTTTTTCTGCCCCCAGGAAGCTGGCTCAGCTGCGCCGTCGCATCTCTTGTGCGGACAATAAGGGTGGCTGCAAGAAGAACCACGAAACACGCTTTATACAGTGCACCAAAAACGTCGTCTACGAGATTCCCCTGTCCTGCGGCAAAGTGTACATCGGCCAGACGGGGCGTTGCGCTAGCGACCGACTCCGGGAGCATGCAAATGACCTAGCCAACAAGGAGAGGACGAATCTAGTCGTTCATTGCATTGCCTGCACTGGTTGTGAACCACGTTTCCGCGGCGTGAGAGTACTAGGCAGAAGTAAGCATAAAACAGCCCGCGAAACCTTGGAGGCTTACTTTATCAGAAAAGCAGGTGAAAAATGTGTTAGTGATACATCTGTTCTATTATACAATGCTGAAATCAAATTCCTATCGCGCCTGGTGTGATAACCTTCTGTTTGCCGATATTCAAATTTCCTTGTTGTGGTACGCCTGCGCAGATCTCTGGATGTATAAAAGCTGTCTTTCCACCTTCAATAAATCAGTTGTTAGTAGCGCCTTTGTTGTTTGCGGTCCTTTTGTACTGTGTGTGTTACCTTTGCGCTAAACTACGATGAACGTGAACTACTGGAGACAGGTGCGGCGAAGACTTCCTCCGCTGGCAATCGAGGCAGGAGCGAACGAAGTGGTGAACATAGCGGTACATTCATCGCCAGAAGTATCGCTGTCGGATGCGCTCGTACGTTTTGTATACCCCAGAATGTGTACTGAGGATCAGAATGGAACGACGCGCAGAGTTCAGAACGCAGATTCCGGGGTACAACTAGCAACCATTGGCGGCCGTCGGCGTTGTAATCGCGTCGATAAAGTAAGTCTTCGCAAATGGCGAGGTGGTGGGCTTGACGGCGCAACGCGCGAGTGGTCGGTTTTGCCGATGGGTCAGAGAGGAAGTCGATCAACGAGGTGAGGCGATACAGTTATGCTTGCGCTGTTCGGTAGCGATAGTGTGAAGGTCGATGGCAGAAATGGCGATACGAGGTACCGAGCCGCGGCCATCGTCATTGGGCAAGGGAGATCGCGAGAGAGCGTCGGCGTCAGAGTGCTGACGCCCGCTGCGGTAGACTACGCGAATATCGTATTCCTGTAGACGAAGTGCCCAACGTGCAAGGTGGCTGGAGTGGTCTTTCAGTGACGACAACCAACAAAGTGCATGGTGATCCGTGACGACATCAAATGGGCGGCCGTACAAATATGGTCGGGACTTAGTAAGTGCCGAGATGATGGCCAAACATTCTTTTTCCGTTACAGTGTAATTGGTCTCGGCTTTAGTAAGCGTACGACTTGCGCATGCAACGAGATACTCAGGGAACCCTGGTTTGCGTTGCGCAAGGACAGCGCCGAGGCCAACACCGCTAGCGTCCGTGTGTACCTCTGTAGGGGCCGTAGGATCATAGTGGCGTAGTATGGGAGCATGACGTCAACAAATGACGGAGCTTTGCGAACGCCTCGTCGCACTCTGACGACCACGAGTCGAGGGTCCCGTTACTTCCGAGGAGCTTCGTTAGCGGCGATATGATAGTGGCGAAGTTCCGAATGAAGCGTCGTAAGTAGGAGCACAGTCCCACGAACCTGCGCAATTCCTTGACGGACGTCGGTTTGGGGAACTCGGCCACGGCCTGAAGCTTGGCTGGATCGGGGAGAATTCCGTCCTTGGACACGACGTAGCCAAGTATTGTTAGCTGCCATGCTGCAAATCAGCACTTCTTGAGATTTAGTTGTAAGTCGGCTTCCCGCAAACGCGTCCAAACATCCTGCAGGCGTTGAAGATGCGTGGAGAAGTCCGGAGCAAAAACGACAACGTCATCGAGGTAGCACAAGCACGTGTGCCATTTAAAGTTGCGCAGAACGGTATCCATCATGCGCTCAAAGGTAGCGGGCGCATTACACAGTCCAAACGGCATGACGTTGAATTCGTACAAGCCGTCGGGCGTGACAAAAGCCGTCTTCGGTCGAGCGTCATCAGCCATGGGTACCTGTCAGTACCCCGACCGCAAATCGAGGGATGAAAACAATTCCGCTCCTTGCAGGCTGTCAATCGCGTTTCGCGGTAGCGGATAAACGTCCTTACGAGGGATCTTGTTGAGTCGCCTGTAGTCCACACAGAACCGTACAGACCGTCCTTCTTCGCGACAAGAACAGGCGACGCCCAGGGGCTGTTTGAAGGTCGAATACATCGCGTCGAAGCATGTCATCGACTTGTTCGTTAATTACTCGACGTTCTGAGGGATAGACGCGGTATGGACGTTGCCACAGTGGCGGTTGGGGGCCAGTGTCGATGTGGTGGGTAACAGTGGACGTGCGGCCCAGAGAAGTTTGCGCGACATCGAAAGAAGAACGAAATTCATCTAGCAGGCACAAAAGATGGGAACGTTGGACCGGCGTAAGGTTGTCAGCAATGGAGGAACCAAATACATCGGCGGGTGACGAATGAGACGTGAAAACAGCACTGAGCGCACTGGAACTGGGACAGTCATCGGGTGCGTCGATAACTTGTGCGTCTTCGATCGGTTCCAGCCTGACAAGACATTCACCTCACATCAACGGGACTATGTACGGGGATGGGTTCGTTACGAAGATAGCGGTGTTGCCCTGAGAAAATTGTACGGTCGCAAAGGGCCCCAGCAAGCCTTTCCTAGTGCCAACGCGGTCAGATGGCGAAAGGAGTGCAACGGTGTCGGCGAGAGCGGCGCAGTAGCCAGACACAACCGTTGACGAGTTCGCAGGCACTCTGGTGTCTTCTCGGACGAGTATCTTGTTCGAAGCGGCTGTTTCGCTTGCTGGCGTCAAATCTGAGAACGGCAAGGGTTCTATTTCGGCTGGTGCGCAATGAAGGACGGCGCCGTAGCCCGAAAGAAAATCCCATCCTAGGATGACGTCGTGAGGCCATGCGGGAATGATGATGAATTCGATAGCGTATATGGTGTCCTGTATGAAGACGCGGGCTGTACATACCGCCGTCGGCTGAATACTTTGAGCGCTAGCGGTACGTAGGGACAGCCCAGAAGTGGCGTCGTAACTTTTCGCAGTGCACGGCTTAGTTTTGCGTCCATAACTGGAACGGCGGCTCCAGTCTCCACAAGGGCAGATGCACGAACACCGTCGATAAACACGTCGATAATGTTCGACGGGCTTTGCTGAGGGCTTGCACAGTTCGATAGAGTCGCAGCTCTTGCCTCGTGGACTGCGACGGCTAGTTTTCCTGGTCGCCTACAACGGCACGTGGCCGCATAGGTGACAGTGAGCGGCGTCGTGGAGACGGTGAACGGCGGGTAGACGAAGCTGGTCGTAACGGCGGTGACATAGGCGGATATGGGTCGTTATACGGGTGGCTGGACCGGCCAGTGGCGGCTGATTCGACTCGAGGCGGCTGCACGCGATTGCAGTAACGTGCGACGTGGCCCGCGTAACCGCACGCAAAGCAGATTGGGCGGTTGTCGGAAGTGCGCCATCGGTTCGCCGGAGCAGGAGCCACCCATGTCGCAGTACGCGATGGAAGGGGCTGCTGCTGAGACGGCTCCATGGCGTGCTGCAGCTGGGCCCTCGGGATGACGTTGGCGTATGTAGGCGGCACCCCTGTTTCGAAAGGCTGGGGTCTAGCGACGACTTCGGCGTAACTAAGTGGAGCAGTCGAAGGAATCGGGTGGGGCGGCGTGGCCACGACTGGAGCATAAGTCAGGGTTGCAGGCGCCGGAAGGTGCTGGTGGTATTCAGGAATGACCTCGGTGATTTCCTGCTCAATCACTCGGCGGAGGGGAGGCAGAATCGTCGTTGACGGCTGGTGGACCTGCTGCGGTTGTGCAAAAGCCTGTAGCGAGAACTGGCGTGCAACATCCTCGCGCACGAACGTTTTGACTTCCGCGAGCGTCGGTTCGGGCGGTGGCGTTTGCTGGGCGGCGTCTCGAGGCATGGTAGATGGCACTGTACGGAATGCGTGGAGAAGTTCTTCCGAAAAACAAGGCGGGGGAGGGAGGGGTTACATCCCCTTAGTCGGACGGCGTTCATGCAGTCAGACTTGCGCATAAGTACACAGCGGTGTGTCATTTCAGCTGAAGTGTGCTCAGACAGGACCTAGCAGTTAGGGAAAACGTACTGAGACAGGAAATAACGCACACAATTTAAAAAATGGACAGGAATGTCTTCGCAGCAGCGGGATCTACCCTTGGGAGGCTTTGATATGCGCAAGCGCGCGCATTGAGGCAGCCAGCTACCCTGTTCAAGTGGTTCCCAGTGCGGCCGCCGCGAGTGATGGGAGAGGAGGAACTACGACGGCGTTGAGAGAGCGAACTGCCCGGCACTGCAAGCAACCCTTCCGGACGCGTGAGGCGTCTTCTCAGCAGCAACCGGTTATTGGGCGCGAGGGCCACCACTGGAGGGGCTGGCGCTGCGGTCGTTCTGACGTGCAAAGTTGGATCACGTGACCCCACGATCCCACCTCGCGCCGAGCCTCCTCCGAAGCGGACGGTTCACGCATTTCACGCGCGCTTCAACAGCCATTCGCCAGCGTTTTTATCTACAAACATCGTCGATTCGCATTTATTTCACGTTCGCGGACACCTAGCGACCACAAAAGCTGAAAAGTGCGCTCGGAG
This sequence comes from Hyalomma asiaticum, assembly GCA_013339685.2. Classification (NCBI taxonomy): domain Eukaryota; kingdom Metazoa; phylum Arthropoda; class Arachnida; order Ixodida; family Ixodidae; genus Hyalomma; species Hyalomma asiaticum. Next base: position 50,444 of record JABSTT010001715.1, read on the forward strand.
TTATTGGAAACTTGGTATTTTCTAAAAAACGTCGTCTGCAAAATGAACCCAGCCAGTATCACTTCTTCCCCTTTTACACCCAGGCCATTAACCAGGCTAACATCTCCGGATTCATCAATAAAATATTCTCTCTCTCTCTCTCTCTCTCTCTCCTTTTACACTGCAGACGACGACGTGGCCAGCTTCAAACATAGATTCTCCTTCTATCAGCAGCTGCTGGGTGTCATACGGCTTATCGATGAAGGTGTAGATGCTGGACACTGATAGTTTCACTGAATCATTTAGACCACAATAAGTTACACCTTGCAGCGTACTAGTGCAAAGGGACTCCGGAACGTTTTTCGGAGTGTGTGTGTGCGGGGGGGGGGGGAGGGGGGGCATTTATTGTCGTCTTTGCATGTTGTGTTGATTATTTTTGTTCTCAGTATTTGTCGATTCTAATCTATTTAAAATGCATATTATGTATTATATTTACTATAATATTAATGAAATCAATTATTGTTTTAATTCATTTTATCCGTTTAATATTTACATATTTGCATCATCGCTTATTTCACATTGGTATACATTTCAAAATGTTTGGGACTTTCAGAAGTACTGAAAACCTGCGGCACACCGCGCAACCCACGTGGTTGTGTGATCCAGTGTTTTGGAAAGCACTGCACCTCAGAATCACCAGCTTAATTGATTGACTGATTTGTGGCGTTTGACGTACGTCCCAAAACCAGCTTTGATTATGAGAGACGCCGTGTTGGAGGAATCCGGAAATTTCGACCACCTGGGGTTTTTTTAACTACCACCAGATTGAAAAGTCTTGTCAAAAATTTTTATTTCCGCGGAAACGGTTTGAAAGTGGGAGGGGGGGGCCGAGCCCCCTCTAGAAAAATGGTAGGGGGGCGCCCGCCCCCCTCGTTCAGGAGTCTCTGCTAGTGCATTCAAATGAGTAAACTAATACGTCCGGTCTTACGCTGTATTTTCGATCGCTATTGGCCCCTTCGTGCAAAATACGGACGGGAGTCATTCGTCGAAAAATGCAGCCATGAACTGGCTCGACCGCGATCGAAAATCGCCGTGCTAGTGCATTCAAATGAGTAAACTAATACGTCCGGTCTTACGCTGTATTTTCGATCGCTATTGGCCCCTTCGTGCAAAATACGGACGGGAGTCATTCGTCGAAAAATGCAGCCATGAACTGGCTCGACCGCGATCGAAAATCGCCGTGCTAGTGCATTCAAATGAGTAAACTAATACGTCCGGTCTTACGCTGTATTTTCGATCGCTATTGGCCCCTTCGTGCAAAATACGGACGGGAGTCATTCGTCGAAAAATGCAGCCATGAACTGGCTCGACCGCGATCGAAAATCGCCGTGTGACGACCGTCTTGAATACGCGGGAAAAATAAGCAACAGAAAGAGAAGCAACGGACAACTGTGCTCCAGGCTAGTGTCCTTGGGGTCATACTGGCGATAATTTAAATTGTGATCAAGCCACAGCGTCCTAAGGTAAACCCCCTGTTCAAAAATAACAAGGTTTAATGAGGCGCGCATGTGCGTATGTCGTGTGTACACCTTAAATCATGTGAGAAAGGTCGACGTCGCAATTGAATGCAGCTCTATGCCTGCTGCTTTCCGCAAAAATGAAGGAACCACTCGCATCGCGCTGCATAGGGGTATGCGTGTTCATCATGAATACAAATTTGCTAATTCGATTTCATCTTGTCAACGGCGGTCCCTTTGTTGATGCAAACATACAATGAATGAATTGCACGAGAAACACGTCGCAGGCCTTTCTTGCGGCCAAAAGCTATGTGTATTTACCGCAACCACGCGCTAAAACCATCTGATGCTTACCTTTCATTCATCAAAATGCTATCTCACCTAAAAAAACCAGCGGACTCCGCACGCGCGGTATCCTCGCCGGTGACCATAGCAGACGACAACAGCAGTCGACGCGGTGTCTAAAGCTTTGTAATGAACCTATTCTTTTTCCGGAAGAGTTAATTACCTTGTTGAAGAATCAATAACGTAGCCACAACAGTATTTTACAGATATCGTCTAGCTGAAATAAATGGCAACAACAATAAAAAGGCGACGCGCAAAGCAGCTCCGGGCTCAGCAAGGCAGTGCTGTCGGAGCAATCCAACTTTTCGCGTCACACCGGTTCTCCCGCGTGGCGGCGCCACGGTATGTCCTCGCTCCCAATAAGGATGACATTCCAGAGGTGATGGGCAGGAGAGGCGAGGGACAGCCGGCGTGCTGGGGTGCGCCTCTGACATGCAGCGCGATCTGCGCCACACCGATGACGGCAAAGTTGGTGAAAATTGCTTCATAACGATGATGTTGATGATGCCTCTGTAATAGGTGCAGAGCTTCGGAGCATGCACCCTTGTGTTCTTTCAACTGATTCCTCGAACTCGTTATGCAATCTACTTTCCGCGACCTGCAGTGGCATATTATTATTCTGCCACGTAATATTACATTTGTGAAGGCGGTTCCTCAGCAGACGTTGTACCTGTTTTGGTCTTTTAGCGATGATTTTTCAGCCAGAGGCGTAGCTCAGTGGTAGAATGCTGGACTGCCACGCATAGAGTGTGGGTTCGAATCCATGCAGAAGACGAGTTGGTATACTCCTCGGTCCTGGTTATCTTTTCTGAAATTTGCGCGATAGTGGTTACGGAAACCGGCGGCGGCGGACAACTACGGCGCAAAAACGGCCCTTGTGACCTCATAACAGCTTACGCTAAAAATTAATAACAACACTGTCTGCGTTTGAAACCACCAAAATCATAGACGGATACCTGTTCTCGGATGCTTCAACCAGCGCGGATGCGTGAGTTGAACTAAAGGACTATGCCTGCGTCAAGATCATATATTTTAGTGCGCGAAGTATACTGAACAAATCAGATGTTTTAGAAAGCGCGTCCTACTCGAGCATGATGTAGATATCGTCGGAATTACAGAAATTTCGCTCGGGAAGGACATATCTGACGCTAACGTTACTCCTTGCGGGTTATTTCAGCGCAAACTGAAAAAGAAGGCACACGAATGAACAGAACAGGCGCACATCGTCGTCCGGAAACCATACAGCGAACGCTTGAAAAGGGAGGAGAATTCTAAAAGACAGCAAATGATAGCACTGGCGTGCCGCGTTGCCGAGTGTGCCGGCGAGCACAAACGTGCGAAAGACATATGCGATGCAGTGGATAGCCACAACGTGAGTATTGGTAGAACTTGGCCTTTCAGATGATTTCAAGTTTTCTCAAGGACAATAGTTTGGCTACGCTACAAGCGGGCAAGGAAAGTTGCTTTACTGTCACGACACAAGGATGTCTCAGTGAAAAATCTGGCTTTGCAATTCAACAGTAACACTCTTGTTTGGGCTAAAAACACAAAGAAGGAATGCACAGGGCAGAGCTGGGCTTACAACTGAGAGTTATTGGAAAATTTTGTTCTAGTTAAACTCCCCCGCACATGCGCAAGCACCAGATGTTGGACAACAGATAACACACCGTACAAATTACAAAAGATGATACGAAACACACGGGGAACAACGCGTCACTCCTAGTTTTAAGTGATTTTGACACGAGCTCTGCATCGCATCCTTATTGGTTTTTCAGAAATTTCATCTCTTTATCATTGAGATGTACCGAAGGTTCACTGACACATAAATTTGCGCCAAACTTCCTGATATGGAGAGCTTCGCTTATCTCCCTTTCCAAATTGCCGCGCCCTCTCCCCACTATTGATGCACCCTGAAAATCTGCTTCACACCCGCATCTTTTGCAATGCAAAGGTAAATTCTCCCCTGTACCTGTTGGGTGCAGGCTGCGATGTTCACTCATTTTCATTCATTCATTTATTAATATTGTCAGCCCTGTTTAGGGCTATTACAGGAGTGGAAGATACAACGTAAACATGCTGTTAATGTACGTACAGGTACAGAGAAAAAAGTTGGAATATCACACTTTTGATGATATGTAACATATTGATACCGTACCTCGGGTGAAGAATGAAAGAGAACAACGAAGTGAGGCTGAATCCTGGGCTGAGTGCTAAGCCTTCCGCTACCATCCGTCACCCCGCTCTGTAAAATAAACATCTTTCACCGTAACAAGATTGGTGGAGGTGCTGGGTAACGTATTCGCGCCCCGAAGAAGGACGACGGAAGAGAAACCGCTGGAGCTCCGCCGAAGCCGCAGACTCGCGGGTCTTCCGCCTGTACCAGTGACCATGAACGCCGATGGTGACAGCCCGCCGCCTTCGTCCTGCTCCCTTGGACAACACTACAGGGAACCACGCACCTTCTCCGGGAACACTGGAGAGGACGTCGAGGAATGGCTCAAACACTACCGGCGGGTGAGTCTGTATAACCGCTGGGACACGACCAGCCAGCGGAACAACGTCCCACTGTTTCTTGAGGGAACCGCGTTGATGTGGTTCGAGAATCACGAAGAAAACCTGACTACGTGGGCGAATTTTGTAGACGAGATCAAGAAGTGTTTTGGCGACCCGTCAACGAAAAAGAAGCGTGCCGAGCAGACGCTGGCCCAACGTGCACAAGTTTCGACCGTACATCTACGGCCGCAGATTCTCTATCGTCACAGACCACCACTCACTGTGTTGGCTAACTGGTCTACGTGACCCTTCAGGCCGTCTTGCACGCTGGGCCTTACGCTTGCAAGAGTATGACTTTGATATATGCTTTAAGAGTGGCCGCTGTCATGCAGACGCTGATTGCCTGTCGCGACTTCCCCTTCCCATGACGGAATGTGACGCCGACAATTTTGACGACTCTCTAGCAGCTATAGATTCATCGTTCCCAGATCTTGCCGCCTTCCGTGCTGAACAGCGCAAAGACCATAGTCTGGCTCCTTCTTTCTCATCCGCCGTCGAGAAGCCCCGCCAGAGCCCTTTCGTTGTACAGGATGGAATTCTTTACAGGCGGAATTTTTCTGGGACCGGGGCCCGCCTTCTTTTGGTTGTTCCTAAGGCTTTGCGAACCAACGTCTTACAAACTTTGCACGACGACCCAACATCCGGCCATATGGGATTTGCCAGGACATACCACCGCGCACTCGAACGTTTTTACTGGCCACGCATGCGCCAAACTACGGCCAAATACGTTGCGAGTTGTGACCATTGTCAACGGTACAAACGTCCAACTAGTGCACCGCCAGGCCTTCTCCATCCCATACCACCTCCGTGTTCCCCCTTTGAAGTCGTCGGCATTGACTTGATAGGCCCTTTTCCGAGATCCATCCAGGGGAACCGCTGGATTATAATCTGTGTCGACCATCTGACCCGTTACGCTGAAACCGCACCACTCTCTGCCGCCACAGCCGAGCACGTTTCGGACTTCTTATTACGCTACATAATCCTCCGGCATGGACCCCCTCGCGCGATTATCAGCGATCGCGGCCGCCAGTTCGTAGCCGACGTCGTTGAGGAGCTGCTTCGCCGCTCAGCCTCCCAGTTTCGTCACGCCACGTCATACCATCCACAGACGAACGGATTGACTGAGCGCGTCAACAGAACTCTGATTAACATGCTTGCTATGTATGTTGACTCGAAGCACAAAAACTGGGACGCAATTTTACCTTTTATGACTTACGCGTACAATACTGCGCTGCACGAGACCACCGGTTTCAGTCCGTTCTACCTCCTCTACGTCCGCCGACCACGAAGTACCCTTGACACCATTCTCCCATTTTCCGAGGAGGAAAACCACCTCTTGCTGAGACACTCTGTCGCGCAGAGGAGGCGCGGCGCATCGCGCGTCTCCGTACTTTCGCATCACAGGACCGCTCAAAGGCTCGTTACGACAAGCGACATCGACATGTGTCATACAGAAAAGGCGATCTGGTGTGGCTGTGGACTCCGTACCGCAAGCGTGGGTTGTACCAAAAGTTCCTGGCCCGCTACACAGGTCCTTTTGTCGTCTTGTCGCGTTTTAGTGACGTTACGTACGTCGTTTCCCGACTCGCATCTACCGGCCGTCGTTCCAGAAGAACTGACGTCGTCCATGTTGCCAGGTTGAAGCCATACTATACGCGCGACACTGAATGACTCGCCCGGTGGGCATCGTCTGCAACGGGGGAATTGATACCGTACCTCGGGTGAAGAATGAAAGAGAACAACGAAGTGAGGCTGAATCCTGGGCTGAGTGCTAAGCCTTCCGCTACCATCCGTCACCCCGCTCTGTAAAATAAACATCTTTCACCGTAACAATATCTTTATAACACCAGAGTACTAACAACAGTATATAACGGATATATGGGACACTTGGGAACAGTTGAAAAAGGTAGAACAATAGTTTAGGAGAAACACACATATACAAAAAGCACACACAAGAGAAATCAGATAGCTGAATGGGGTCATGCTTTCAGGTAGTCATTAATTCTGTTCAAAAAAGTGTCTAAGGTAGGCAAGGTCACAATGTCATCGGGTAACAAGTTCCACTGAGCAATGGTTTTAGGGAAAAAGCTAAACTTAAAGCAATCATTTGGGCCAAACGGTGGGGGAATATGCATGCTATGAGGATTTCGAGAAGTTTCATTGTGTTTAATTTCAATGTATTGATCGTGAGTTATTTTTATCTTGTGATATATAATTTCATAGAGGCACTTCAATCGCTCGAAAGAGCATCGGACCTCGAGCGAGGAAAGGTCAGCACGTTTGCACAACTCAGAAGGTGAATGGCATCGCAGGTATTTGTTAAAAATAAACCTCGAAGCAAGCCTTTGCACTCTGTACAGTTTGATTTTGTTTGATTGTGTATAAGGGTCCTATACAATTTTAGCGTACTCAACGTATCAACGTTTTGTATGCTAGGCTTTTAACATCTGTAGTGGCATATCTTAGGTTTCGCCTGAGCGCCCAGAGAGCCTTATTGGCTTTAGAAGATACATTATCGATGTGGGTATCCCAGCGTAGGTCATGCGTAATTGTCAAACCAACATATTTAAATTCTTTGACGTTCATTAGAATGCGGTTGCCAATAGAATACTGAAAGTTGAAGACATTTTTTTTTGCGAGAGACGCGCATGTAGACTGTTTTATTTAGATTTAATTCCATTTGCCAGCTATCGCACCAGTGTTTAAGTTTTTGTAGATTTGCATTCAGTTCAACTTGGTCTGAAGGAGTTCGTATTTCTTTATACAATATGCAGTCATCAGCATATAGCCTGACTGGCACTGTGAGATCGCGGGGTAGGTCGTTCATTAATGTGTTCTCATGCGTTCATTAATGCATTAATGTGCTTGCGTTGTTTTCACCTGGAATTTCTTTACGCCATTTAACAACACGCCCAACAAGCTACCCTACTCAGTACTTGTTTGGGGTAGTTGGTACATTCGTGACACAAACTCGGTAGCGCAAATAAACACGGACGAAGAAAAGAAGGAACACAGATAGGCGCAAACTTTAATAGACGCAAACTATATTTCGGAATGCCAAAGCGGGTCTATATGTAAATGAACACCCTTGCACACGCACCACCAGGAACGATACAAAATCTAAGGTTCTCCATGATACCACTATCAAAACCAATTACATGAGAATCTCCCGATTAAATCTGATGCATGCGCAAAAAAAGGGGATGGCAAGAGTTAATTTCCTTTCCCTAGGCTCCACTAGCTTCAACACTAACTAAGAAGGGAAGGTGTTTGAGGTTCGAGTCGGTGCCCCTCGATGGCTCGAGTACAGATGGCAGCGCGAAAGAAGAGCCGTTGCCCGGTAAAGAGAAGTTTTATTCCACACTCAGGCGTCGGTCCGGGTCCAAGCCCGAACCTCCGCTCCCTTCTCACATCCAAGGCTTCATCACTTCAACCCTCGGTTAAACAAAGAGTCCTGCAACAAGCCAATCATTCTTGGGGGTTGGCATCGCCAAAACCAATCGCACAAACACTTATGACACACACGGCATTGGTCAAGCATACGTCACAATCTACAACACGCGAGGAGATAGGTTCACTGCGGAACACGCGTCATTTTCCTTTCTCCTACGTTGTCGCCCGGGTATCAGCCCAGACGACCGCCGGCGCCGAAGGCCCTGCTCGAGCTAACGTGCCCGCGCACCACGTCTCTTTCAAGAAGCCGCCACGGAGCGGCGAGAATATTTGTTGGCCCTGGCCACTAGCGATATGTGATTTGTCATCTCGCGCTGTCATCATCTGTCATTTTAACGACCTTCGGTCGTTAGTGCAGCGGGGGAGCTGGATCGTCTGCACGCTTCGAGTGCCGTAATTGTGCAGAATGCGACTGCACACAAAAAATTACAGCATATCCACGGAGTGAATGATGATGAGTGGGCGAAGCTCGGGATGGTCATCGTAGATCGTGCCGAGTTCCGGATTAATTTAATTAACGCGCACGCTACGAACCCTTATGGTTCAACTATGCACAAGTGAAATCTCCCACCGGCACTTCATTCCAAGTCAAGTTCCAGTGCCTATATATATATATATATATGGGTGGCCGGTGAACGGTTCTCCAACGCGAGCAGTCGGTATTTCTCAATGAAGAAACTCGCTAGGAGACGCTGCCTGCGCCAACATTGTCTCTCGCGGGTGAGGGCGCGTTCTCCTTCTTTGCGAGCTGGTAGAGCCTTCATTTAAGAAAGAGCGTTTCCATCAACGCGCGCCTTTCGCTCTCTCTGTCTCTCTCTCTCACAAGAGAGCAGATGGGAGAGTGGGAGAGAGGGAGGCACGCGCCGGTGGCTACCTACTACATACATCGGGGACGCACGACCCACGCCTTAAAGGGTCCCTGAAACGTTTTTTTGACATTGCGTCACTGCTTAGGCAACACAATTATGAAATCATTCACACCGTAAATAAATCGAAGCACCATGCGCTAAGGCAGCTATGGGCTTATTTCTGTCTCTTCAAATTGCAGCGCGACCAAGACGAAGACAGGAGACACATGGTCGCGCTGCAATTTGAAGAGTATGAACCAACTAGCCCAAGTCAAAATTCTGCTGGAACAAATTATTTCTGTCGCCTTCCTTACCACTGCTGTTCCTCCTCAACTCGATCTGCTGCGGAGTGCGCGCTAGCGACGACAGCGCCTCCCGCGTCAGCCGCTCTGCCGAGTCTTGCGTAGTGACATAGCGCCCCGATATCCTCACTGAGGTCGCCCGCCTCGGCAGTGCTAGCCTCTGTAATAGAGCGCCGGCGACTCGTGTGTATGCCGCCAGATGCCGCGACGATACCGTTGGCTGAAACGAAGGAGTACGTTGTAGAAGCACGTTGTTCGCAGCTAGGTTTTGAAAAAATACGTGCACGTCACTCGCTCGGGGCCAATCAGCGACCTCTCATTCGATCGGTCGATGACGGGGGCGTTTGAAAATTGATAAAAAGTGCAGTGCCAACACGTGCCGAACGTCATCCACTCCACTGTCTTGTGTTACGTCATAGGCAAGCCGCCTATATATACTTCATTGTCTGCAAAATAAAGCTGTTCTGCGTTGGTTCCCCGGCCTGGCTCAGTCACTCTGGCTAGTTACTACAGTGGCGACGAAGATGGGATCCACGATTTCTGGGCGCTGAATGTAACCACCCACCACGACGGAACGTCGTCGGGCATGGCCATGGCTACGAGTCTCGGCACCCCAAGTTTCGACGAAAATCAAGATAAGTGGGAGATTTACTTGACTCAGCTGGAGGCATTCTTTGAAGCAAATGATATTAACAAAGCGGAAAAGAAAAGGGCGCTTTTGATTTCGACGCTATCAGCGAAGGTGGTAGGCGTAATTGCGGGACACTGCGCTCCCCGTAAAGTAAATGAGCTGAGTTACCAGGAAGCACTCGCCTTCCTAAATGCCCACTATGCGCTGAAGAGTAACGAAGTTGCCGCAAGTTATAAGTTCTTCACTAGGGACCAAACTGCCACTGAATCTGTCCGAGACTATGTCGTTGAGCTCCGCAAGCTGGCAGATAAGTGTAATTTCGGCACCGGCTTTGACCGTATGCTACGTGACCGCATCGTTTGTGGCATCCGAAATCGCGCTGTGCAGCAGACGCTGCTCGAAAGAATTGAGCTCACGCTGGCCGAAGCGATAAACATTGCTACGGCTGCCGAAACCGCTGTGCAGGAAGTTAGCGCCATGACCAAACCTGATGAGGCAGCGGTGTGCAGTTTAGCTGGAAAATCGCGCCAGTATCAAACCACCGCCAGAAATAAGAAGCAACGAGTTGCAGATTGCCCACGCTGCGGAAGCTATGATCATCAAGGAAATGATTGCCCGCACAAAAGAGAGAAATGTTTTCGCTGTGGGAAGACGGGTCATTTCGCAAGAAAATGCCGCTCCCAATCGAGGCTCAAGGCTTGTAGCAGGCAGGATGGCACTGCTTACGCCGTTCAGAATGAGAGCACTGCATCTGAAACAGATGAAAGTGATATTTCAACAGTGTTCACTGTACAAGAGACACGGGAGAAGCAACGTTTGTTACAGGCGTATCGCAGGGTCATCCGTTGGGGGGGCGTGCCCCTGAACATGATCATTGATACGGGATCACCATTTTCAATAATCCCGCAAGAAGTGTATCTCAAGCATCGCCTGAGCTGGCCGCGTTTATCGAAATGCAGACAGACGCTCAGCTGCTACCTGGGCAAGCTGCCCATTGTCGGTGAACTGCAGCTTCAAGCCCAGTTTTCAGGCAAAGCTGTCCCTGCCACCCTGATCGTTATAGGGTGTTCTGGTCCTAGCCTTTGCGGAAGGGATTTAATCCAAGCATTGTCAATACTTCCGAGCGAGTTCCTCGGAACAGTGCAATCGATGTCAGTTGCTCGCGAGAGCCTCTGCACAGAGTTTCATGCAGTTTTTGAATCTGGGCACGGAAGAATTCAGGGGCCTCCGGTGAAATTCCACCTTCGAGAAGACGCCCACCCGAAGTTCCACAAGGCACGGCCTGTCCCGTACGCTCTTCGCGAGAAAGTGGAAACGGAGCTGGAACGCGTAGTGAGTGAAGGCATATTATCGCCTATAGCACATTCAGAGTGGGCGGCACCAATAGTGCCGGTACTAAAGAAAGACGGGTACCTCCGCATCTGCGGTGATTTTAAAACCACAGTTAATACTGCGTGCATAACTGAGCAGTATCCGCTACCTAACATCGAGGATATTTTCGCGTCACTTCGTGAGGGATCTCTTTTCACTACATTGGATCTGATGGACGCGTATAACCAGCTCCCCTTGGATGAGGAAGCGAAGAAGCTGGCCGTCATAAACACGCACAAGGGGCTGTTCTGCTATAACCGTCTTCCGTTTGGAGTTGCCTCGGCTCCTGCAATTTTTCAGCGGCGCATGGAAACTGTCCTGGCTGGCCTTCCAGCCGTGCAGGTGTACTTGGACGACGTATTAATAGCCGAGCGTCCAGATGGTAACGGCTCTGTGCTCCGGGATGTTTTGCACCGGCTGCAGAAAAACGGTGTCAAGCTGAAGGCAGAAAAATGTCACTTCTGTAAAGACTCCATCGTCTACTTGGGGCACCGGATCGACAAAGACGGCTTGCACCCGTTGGAAAAGAACCTCGCAGCAATACGCGAATCACCACGGCCTACAAATATAAGCGAACTGCGCTCGTTTCTGGGTCTGCTGTCGTATTATCACCGGTTCCTACCAAACATGTCAGCAATCTTGGCCCCCTTGTATAATCTACTCGAAAAAGAGCATAAATGGGAGTGGGGTGCAACTCAAGAAAATTCTTATCTAAAGGCGAAACGAACGCTTCTCAGCTCGCCAGTGCTGACATATTTTCAGCCCGACCAACCAGTGCGGTTGGAATGCGATGCATCACCGTCGGGTTTAGGTGCCGTCATCTCGCACCGCATGGGCAACGTCGATAAGCCCATCGCTTTCCGTTCACGCACATTGACGCGCGCCGAAAAAAATTATTCGCAGCTCGGGAAGGAAGCTCTGGCGCTGGTGTTCGGAGTCTCAAAGTTTCGAGACTACCTGTTGGGCCGCGAGTTTGTGCTGGTGACCGACCACCAACCACTTGTGGGTCTGCTACGAGAAGATCGACCGGTGCCTCCAATGGCGTCGGCGCGTATCCAGAGGTGGGCTCTGTTCCTGAGTCAATACCGGTACCGCATCGAGTACAGGGCCGGGAAGCAAAACGCCAATGCAGACGCACTTAGCCGCTTGCCAGTGCCGACACCAGAGGTTGTTCACTCGGGAACCTTGCCAGAATACGTGCTGTCCGCAGAGCATCTTGACAGTTCGTACGCGCCAGTGGGTGCTTTAAGGGCGTTGACCAGTGCGGACAAAGATCTTTGTGTTGTCCAGAGCTTCATACTTAATGGATGGCCTAAACACCTCTCATCATGTCAGTCATCTCCAACCTTATTTTTGCAGAAGACGAACTGTCGAGCGCAGAAGGTCTGCTCTACTGGGGTCATCGAGTTATCATACCCGGCAAGGCGCGGGGGCCCATGCTGTCCGAGCTACACCGGTCACACCAGGGAGCATCTGCGATGAAAAGACTGGCTCGGACGTTGTTCTGGTGGCCAGGGTTGGATGGTGAGATCGAAAATCTCGCTCGTTCATGCATGCCATGTGTACAGTCATGGGCACGTTACCAGTAAAAAGAACAGTGTTACAGTTACAGTTACCTAAGCCAGAAAAGTAACTATGTTACAGTTACAGTTACCTAAGCCAGAAAAGTAACTCGTTACAGTTACTGTTAAAAAGTAACGTCGTTACTTTTCCGTTACTGTACAAGATTATTACACCGCAAACGAAATTATGTAGTTATTTCAACGGAAATGTATGAAGGCGTGCGGTTAATTGAAGTTGATCGTAGCAAAGTGCCAGATAAAAGGAATTAAACGGGCTCACTCAAAAGCCCAACCCTAGCAATTGTTGCGTACGCCTCATTTTCTCCAACAACTTTTTTATTGATTGTCGGGAATTTATTTACAAAAATAAATGGCATATACCACGTGCAGTGGGAATCAGGGAAATCCGAAGCATGCATCAGGAACGTAAAATGGATCTGTGGCGGTATCTTATAAGGGTTCCAAAAGTGGACTGGTCCACTTGCCCGCACGTGATTGGGTAAAACCGCGCTTGCGTCAGCAAAAGAGCGATTGTGACCAATCAGGCGATGCCAAGTGAACCGGTCCACTTCGGGAACCGTTATAGGATATCGCCCCTGCATTGTTGTCGCGCTATACAGATTTTGGGTACATATGAAGTTAACGAAACGGCCGCAAGAGCACCAAGACTGTGGCGTGTAAACCATAGTCCAGAATTCGACGAAAGCTCGTCTGGTCAGGTAGCATGATGCGGTAATGAAATTTACGGTCACTGACCAAGTCCAAAAGGTTGTATTGACATTTCGGAGCCTATACAGGTTCCTTGTTCACAATGCAGCGGACGTAGCGCCGTTGTCCAGTCAAATATGCAGTATGTGACGTAATGAACAGGCATAAATTTGAGGCATGTTTCCATCTGTCCTGTTAACGGTATCAGGAGTCGTCTGTATCAGCAGAGATTCCAGCAGCAGTCTCGTTGTCAAATTCCTCTCTTTAGCTATGACTGCAGCATTTTCCCAAGCGATAGAGTGATATCACTCTTGTGCACATGCTCCGCTAGTGCGTTGTACACATGGCGGTGATTTTGAACATCGCGCTTGTGCTCTTTCAGTCGTCGAATGAAGGTTCCTGTTTCGCCAATGTAGCAGAAATTTCAGTCGTGGCACATACCATTCCTTTTCCGTTTCGGCCTATCCTTTTCCGTTTATCGCAAAATGACCCATACGGGTCGCTACCTGCACTTTGCGTCCTGCCACCCGACTGGACACAAGACTTCTGTGGTATCGTCTTTGGTTCGTAGGGCCCCCCGGTTATGCTCCAACGAAGACGAACTGCAGAGAGAACTTATTACGGTACGCCAGCAACTGTCCAATAACGGCTATTCTGCTGCTTTTATTCGCAGAATTGAAAAACGAATGCTGAATCCTCAGCCAGCCGACAAACGAACTCTTCAAAAACGTGCCAGCATTCCCTACATACCTGATATCAGCGAAGCACTTTCAAGAATATTTTGAAAATATGATTTACGCGTAGCGCATGTGCCATATCTAACAAGATCCGCATCAACGTCGTCAACGTGAAGGACCGTTTACAAGAAGAAAAGTTCCCGGGCGTAATCTATAAGATCCCGTGCCACGACTGCAATTTCTGCTACATTGGCGAAACAGGAACCTTCATTCGACGCCTGAAAGAGCACAAGCGCGATGTTCTAAAATCACCGCCATGTGTACAACGCACTAGCGGAGCATGTGCACAAGAGTGATATCACTCTATCGCTTGGGAAAATGCTGCAGTCATAGCTAAAGAGAGGAATTTGACAACGAGACTGCTGCTGGAATCTCTGCTGATACAGACGACTCCTGATACCGTTAACAGGACAGATGGAAACATGCCTCAAATTTATGCCTGTTCATTACGTCACATACTGCATATTTGACTGGACAACGGCGCTACGTCCGCTGCATTGTGAACAAGGAACCTGTATAGGCTCCGAAATGTCAAAACAACCTTTTGGACTTGGTCAGTGACCGTAAATTTCATTACCGCATCATGTAAACCACGCCGCTCATGACACGCATGTCGTGATTCTAATGTTATGACCTGTCATTTACGTTCGTCATGCAGTCTTGCACGTGCGATAGCAGTTTTGGTGTACACCTATTAACGAAACGCGTGGCATGTAAGTGATGTCGCTCATGACATGCATGTCTCAATTTTCATGTTCTTAGAACGTGTCACCCATGGTCGTCGTACATTGTTGTCTGGCCATATCAATTTTGGTTTTTATCAAGTTAACGAAACGGCTGCAAGAGCACCAAGACCGTGGCACGTAAATCATGCCGTAAATCATGCCGCACATTTTTGTGTTATCACGTGTCATTTATGTTCGTCATGCGGTCATGTTGTGCCATATCAATTTTAGCATACATCCCTTTAACGAAAAGTCCAGGTGAGCACCAAGACCGTGGCACGTAAATCATGCCACTCATGACATGCACGTCATGATTTTCATGTTATGACCTGTCATTGATGTTCGTCATGCAGTCATGTTGTTGCATACCAATTTTCATATACATCCCGTTAAGGAAACGTCCAGGAGAGCACAAAGGCGTAGGCGGCTAGATGGATAGATGTGCTCGAAGTCGCCGAAGTTTGCTAAAAAATGCTTCTCATTTAGTACGTTGGGACAGCGTGATGCCACGAAGCACTGCTACACGCTCGTAAATGAAATGGGAGCTCATCCTGAGACGCGACAGAGAGGACAGGCCCCTTCGAGCCATTGCTGCCGGCATTTTGGGAAGTGCTTTTTGTAAGTACCGCCGCTTTGAGAACTGAACGTGTGCGGGGCATTGAAAAGCGTTTGTTTGTAGGTGGTTTCAGCGCGGGTGGTCATGAAAAAATGGCTGGCCACGCAAAAAAATTAAGGATGCTGCACCGGCCTTCGAACAACAGTGACTTTCGAGGCCGACCCGCAGTTTCTGTGCATGGGGGCGGGTGAAGAACCCTTCGCCGTCCTTTTTTTGTCACCGACCGGCGCTGCTTTGCTTGCCTCCGTAGAAAAAAAAAAGTTAGTTCCGCCGAGGAAACACGTCAGGCACATCTAAAAAAAAAGGCAAAGAGATGTCCGTGTTCTGCACAGCATCGCGATGCAAACAATACATCGTAAAACCATTCCACTAGTCAGATACAAACACAATTAGCAAATTTATCTAGATACAGAGGTACACATAGTCATAAATAAGAAAAACATCGCGATAGTCTAGTATCGCGATACTGCCGAGCCCTGCTTTTAAGAAGCGTCGCTGCTGGATATTTTTTAAAGGAAGTAACTGTAACGGAATTTGCAGTTACAGTTACCGTGTAAAAAGTAACAGTGTTACAGTTACAAGTTCCTCTAAATTGAAAGTAACTAGTTACAGTTATAAGTTACTGAAAAAAGTAACTAGTTACCGGTAACGCGTTACAAGTAACTAGTTACTGCCCAAGACTGCATGTGTACAAGCTCAAGCAATGCCACATCACCAGGAGCCTATCAGTTGGCCAGAAACAGGGATGAAGTGGTCACGGCTTCACATTGATTATGCCGGGCCAGTAGAGGGGCGCATGCTGCTGATAGTCGTCGACTCGCAAACGAAGTGGATCGAGACCCTCCCGGTCAGGTCAACAACCACCGAAGTCACAATAACATGGCTTCGCGAACTATTCGCGCGTTTTGGCTTGCCGAAAACTGTAGTGTCAGATAACGGGCCCCAGTTTGCAAGTCAGCAGTTTGCCCACTTCATGACAGACAACAACATAACGCATCTGCGCAGCGCCCCATACCACCCACAATATAATGGCCTTGCGGAACGCGCAGTTCGCACTATCAAGGACGGCCTGGTTAAACATTCTATGGTAAGCGACCTCGAAGTTAAACTAGCACGAGTATTGCTAGGCTACCGACCCACGCCCCTACCGTGCGGAAAGTCTCCTTCGGAACTACTGCTTAATTATCAACTTCGTTCACGCTTGGATACTTGTGTGCCATCTTTATCTCGGAGTCATTCGCAGCCTTCCAGATTCCAGCCCGGAGACCCGGTGTGGGTGCGCAACTTTGGACACGGTAGGCGGTGGTGCCCAGGCGTCATCAAAGGCACCGAAGGTTCGCGCCTCGTGACTGTCGACACACCCGGTGGGCCATCCCGGCGTCACTTGGATCAGATTCGTCCGCGGGTGTCACCCGGGGCTCCAAAGGCGGACACTTTCGAATCAGTACCGCCCAGCCGTGACAACGGGGAGCGGCAGGCGTCACCAAGGGAGGAGCGGTTCAGCCCGGCAACTCCAGCACGCAAGGACGCTGTTCCCGTTCCTTCTGCAACGCCACCAACATCTCTTCCAGCTGTGGAGGCTTCCCCACCTCCTCCAGTCTTACGAAGGTCTACCCGAGTACGAAGACCCGTGCAAAGACTCAATCTTTAAATGAAACGGAGAAGTGATAAGAAGTGCAGTGCCAACATGTGCCAAACGTCATCCACTCCACTGTCTTGTGTTATGTCATAGGCAAGCCGCCTATATATACTTCATTGTCTGCAAAATAAAGCTGTTCTGCGTTGGTTCCCCGCCCTGGCTCAGTCAATCTGGCTAGTTACTACAAAAATGCCTTTTGGCGAGCCGCTGAGATCTTTTACGATGCACGTGTTGAAAACCTTATTGTAAATTCCACACTTTACGCACAGCGCCGAAATCTGCCCTCAAATGATCCTAATGACTCGCTCTACTGGATCACCATGTTTGCACAAAATTGTCAAAACCGTTTCAGGGTCCCTTTAAGGAGCTTCGCCCCTAAAACATCTCCCGGTCGTATATGGCGGAGCGGCAGCAAAAACAATTCCGTTTTCCCACGAAGTTGACAAAAGACGCGTACGGATTCAAGCTGTGAGTGAAACCAGGCGGTCGTGCCTCATTTCGCCCCCTCTACGAGACTCGCTTCCCTTTCGGAAATGTCATAAATGGGCCAGATATGTTTTATATATGGCCAGATATGGACATATAAGTTATCATATCAGGCTATATACTTCCATATAGGGGTCATATACAGCCAGATATGAACGTATAGGGCGTTTTATATGTCATATAAGACACCTATATACTTCCATATATGGCTTTATATCGTGGCTTATATGGTATACGTATACGGTAGCAGTATACTTTCATATATGATGTACATGGCCCGTATATGGCTTTATATACTCGATATAAAGAGTATGCATCAAAAGTCACATAATGCCAGCTATTGATGCAAGTTAACAGTCATGTACATAAGCGTATTTATATTATTTACGTGTCGAAATCCAATTAAGGGGCAGTTCCTCACGCTATATATATGTGTATATAGCTCAAATTTTCTCGCTTCATGGTGACTGTTCGTAATATATCACGTGAAGCGAAACAATAAACACCCAGTAATGTTATTTATATACACACAAATAATCAATAGAACCACATATCTCATCCTATCCAGCAATTAGTAATTACAAAAGGAATCAATGCAAAATGTAAACACTAAGGGTAAATGATAAAAGACAGTAAGGGAGGGTTGGTGGTGAGTTCTGCTTTCTCATGGCATCGTAATTTCAAATAATACGTGATTTACCTACAGCGCGAGCTAATTATGATCTGCACAAAAACAATGTATCAAGCGGAACTATTACTGTTTCATGGACGTTGCAGTTGCAAAAGCCAAAAGCACTTGTGCATACGTGCGCTTTATAGTGGTGCATTAATGCAAAACTTGTGGAGCTTTACCACAATAAGCGTCTAGATTGCATTTTCACTGTAAGTTATAGCTAAATGCATGATAGGTGGAATGTGTCAGCAACGTTCTTTACTTTTATTTTTATTTTCTTTACCTCGTCTTCTCCAAGTGCAGCGGGAAAGAGGGCTATCGCTTCTACTCTTTCTGCAGCTCACCCCCTATTGCTCAAAAGACTGCAAAAGACGAGCCAAAAAATAAATGACAAAAAGAGCCCCCCATCTGTCCACCCCCGCTGGTTCTTTTCCTCCGCAAAGAGCCAGAGCCATGCTTTTTTTCTCGGAACAGTGCGCCGGACCTTTGGAGACGGCCCCTCACTTTTTCCACGTGCACGTGGAATAGCTTTCATGCGACAGGTGAAGCACTGCCAAAGCTAGGGCTCGTGCTTACGCTGTGTACTTTCGCGACCAAAAAGTAGTCCATTGCTTGTGATAAGCAAGAAAATATACATGTCTCACTGGCACCCTTAAGTCATAACACATTTCTCATCAGCTTGACAAAACATGTTCGTATTTTCGGGCAAACAATAGAAATATGCTAGTTTCTGTCTTACGTTTGTCGTTTCCTCTCGGAACGATACAACTCTCCCTTTCTTTTTACGGACTATATTTGCATAGCCTTCGCAACTGTTGACCCATTTTCTCCACCAACGTTTTGCTGTGTACGGGCTGCCTGGCTGTACTTCACGAAAATGGTGGTGCTGTGGCATTGAGTGGCATGTTTCGATCGCGTTGCACATAAGTGGACAACCTTCGATGTTCGAAAATGGCCTGCGTCGGTAGTGACGGAGGAGTACATTCTTAACGAAGTGGTGCCACAGTGCAAGTTTGCTGGCAGTACAAAGGCTTCTCTCATGCCAGGCTGATTGCTACAAGGTAAGCTTTGATGCATGTTACTCAAATTCTAATACGGTCTGTCAGTTCAGAAGCACGTGAATTGGACAATTTCATAGCTGTTAAGCGATATGTTTTCGCCATCGGATATCGGATAAACGGCTAATATGCGCTCGCGATCAATAGAGAGTTATCAGCTCCCTCAAAAGAGCGCGCTCACGAGCAATAGAGACTTATCAGCTCTTAAGAATGCCCGAGTTGTGGTGGAGGCTGTTCAAGGGCAAAGTGAACACGGCCAGGTGACGTGCGAATGAAATCATTGCGAATCAGTTAGGACGGAGTGGTTGATTTGGCACATTCATCAAATGCGAGTGTCACGGAAGCTCGTGCACATACGTGTGAAGGTAAGAGCATGCTCGCGAGTGAAAGACAGTTATCAGCTGTTAAAAATGCCCGAGTGGTAGTGGAGGCCATTCTAGGCCAAAATAAGTGCGGCAAGGTGATGTGCCAATGGAACGTTTGTGAATCAGTAAGGTCAGCGGCGGTCGATTTATCACATTCATTAAATGGGAGTGTCGCGAAAGCTCGTGCACATACGTGTGCTGGAAAGAGCACGCTCGCGAGTGAACGAGAGTAACAATGCCCGATTGGTTGTGGAGGCCGTTCCCGGCCAAAGTGAATGTGGCAAGGTGATGTGCCTATGGAATATTTGTAAATCTTCTAGGAAAGAGGTGTTGATTTGGCACATTCATCAAATGGGAGTGTCGCGGAAGCTCCTGCATATACGTGTGACGGAAAGAGCACGCTCGCGAGTGAGAGAAAGTTATCACCTGTTAACACTGCCCGAGTGGTAGTGGAGGCCATTCCAGGCCCAAGTAAATGCGGCAAGGTGATGCACCAGTGGAATATTTTGAATGAGCTAATCCAGCAGTGGTCTATTTTGCACATTCTTGAAAGGCGAGTGTCGCACAGGCTCGTGCAGATACGTGTGATGGAAAGAGCACACTCTCGATTGAAAGAGAGCTATCAGCTGTTAACAATAGCCGGGTGATAGTGGAGGCCTTTGATGGTCAAAGTGAACATGGCAAGATGATCTGCTATTGGAATGTTTTGTAGTGAAGAAGCCGGATCGCCAATGCCGCACTAGTGGGGTGTGAGCTGAACGTGATTTGCTGCTCTAGCTAGTTAAGCCTAGACGCCATCGTGTCTGCCAGGCGTTGCCGACATCATCATCCATAACTGCGGTTGGGTTGAACTTCCTTATCACAATTGGTGGGGGTGTTGGGTATCGATCCTGGAACTGCACAGCCGCACTCTCCGTCCCACCATGGTTACCGGCACTGATTCGAGCTCAACACCAGGTTCTCCCCAGACCAGCGTCTGCCACGGAGCGACCCGTCAGCGGGACCCTCCGATATTCAGTGGCACCGACGACCACGACCTTGATGACTGGCTCTCCACCTACGAACATGTGAGTGTCCACAATAAATGGGAAGACGTCGCGAAACTAGCCACCGTATCTTTTTACCTCACTGGAATTGCCCACTTGTGGTTTCGAAACCACAAAACAGATGTCCCCAGCTGGGCAGCCTTCAAAACAAGGTTCACCGAAGTATTCGGGCGTCCGTTACTTCGAAAGCTTCGCGCAGAACAACGCCTTCAATCCCGATCTCAGCAGCCCGGTGAGCATTTTACTAGCTACCTGGAAGATCGATTTGTGTAAGCGTGTCGATCCAGCAATGACCGAGGGAGATGAAGTCAAGCACATACTCAAGGGTATTGATGAGGATGCTTTCCAAATGCTGATTTCCAAGAGCCCTCAACTGTCACCCAGGTCATAAATCTTACGACGAGCTTTGCCGACAACGCCTTGTGACCCGCCGCCCTGTACCACATCAGGAGTCACTGTCAGCCTTGGTACCAAGTTTTGAAGACCCCGACCTTCTCTCGCAGATCGAAGCTTTCGTGCGGGAATAAGTTGCCCGCCAGCTCTCGCTCATCTCCACTCCGCCGCAGTCAACTTCGTGCCTCAGCCCGACCATTCAGCATGTTATACAGGAGCAAGTGTCCGAGGTTCTCCCGCAAGAGCGGTCTCCTCGAGTCGCCGCTGCGTTGACGTACTCCGATGCATTATCTCAACCACGACCTCAGATGAACCGCGCTCCAGTTCCCGTGGCTAACGCTGTCTTTGCCCCAGTGCCGCCACGATCCCCAGTCCATCGAGTCGTGAACCCGTGGCGCACGGTAGACAATAAGCCCATATGCTGTTCGTGTGGAATACCTGGACACGTCGCCCGCTTCTGCCGCCGTCGTCCACTACGTCCACAGATACGACTCACGCACACCTGTTTACGATCACCCGCTGTCTTACGCTCCCGACCGTGACACAGAACCACCCCAGCCAAGGTTTCGACCACCACCTGGCCGCCGATCTCCTTAACCCCGCCGTCGCTCGCTCTCCCCGATGCGTCGGTGTCCATCCTCTACCGAACCGGAAAACTAAGTTACGCAGTTCCCGAGGCAAGAACTGCGTCACCGTCGAAACGCCCAAGTCCTCTACGCTCGCCTCCAAATGTTATAGATGTCGTCCTCGAAGGTGTTTCTGTGTTTGCGCTCATTGACATTGGTGCTGCTATTTCCGTAATCGCCGAAAAACTATGCCGTTCACTTCGAAAGGTGACAACGCCCTTCTTTGGTCCAGTACTTTGCACAGCCACAGCAGAGCACGTCCAGCCGGTGGCTGCGTGTACCACGAGAGTTGTAATTCAAGGGAAGCTCCACACGGTCGAGTTTGTCGTATTGCCCCAGTGCTCGCATGACATCATTTTAGCATGGGATTTCCTCTCTCGTCACCAGGCCGTCATTCATTGTTTCCGAGCAGAAGTCGCTCTCTCTTCTCTTGGCTGTGCCATCTCTGACGACGTTCCGTCCTCTCGCGCTAAGTTGGTTATCGCAGACGACATCCAAGTCCCTCCGCACATGTAAGTCATGGCACCTGTATTATGTCCCGCTGCCTCCGACGCCAATGTACTCTTCACCCCTTCCACTGCTTTCACCGATCGCCACCTTGTACCGCTTCCAAGCGCTCTGCTTGCTCTTGAAGATTGTGCGGCTAACCCTCTTTTCTGCAACCGATTCCCGTTGCCGATTACACTGCTTCGCGGTGAGTCGGTTGGCACTGTGGAGCCTTACAAACCTATTGCTACGCTAGACGTCCCAGATGGATCGACGGAGATGAACACCCTCTCCTATTGTCCTTCAAGTGCGCCATTGCCTCAAGAAATTCTCAGCAATGTCGTTGACGACGGCTTAACCCCCACGCAACGCGACGAACTCCTCGGCCTACTCACGAAATTTCGTCATGCTTTCGATACCCAGAGCAGTACTCTTGGCCGAACTTCGACTGTGTGTCACCGCATCGACATAGGTGCCCACCGACCGTTGCGGCAGTGGCCATACCGCGTATCATCCACGGAACGCCGCGTCATTCATGAAGAAGTGGGTGACATGCTAAAGCGCGGTGTAGTACAACCATCCGAGAGTCCATGGGCTGAGGAAAAAGTTTTCTTGGGCTAGTTGGTTCATGATTCTTTAAAATGTTGTAGCGCAAAGGAGCACAGGGAAACACGAAGAGCGCCCGTCCTGTGCTTGTCGTGTGTCCCTGTGTTCCTTTGCGCTACAAAATTTTAAAGAAGTCTATGGGCATCGCCAGTTGTTCTACTCAAAAAGAAAGACGGATCGATTCGCTTTTGCGTGGATTACCGCCGCTTAAACAAAATAACCAGAAAAGACGTCTACCCATTGCCGCGAATCGACGATGCCCTTGACTGTTTGCAAGCTGCCGAGTTCTTCTCCTCACTTGATTTACGATCCGGTTATTGGCAGGTGCCTATGGCCTCAGATGACAAACCTAAAACTGCCTTTATTACATCAGATGGCCTATACGAATTCATTGTGATGCCTTTTGGCCTTTGCAGTGCGCCCGCCATGTTCGAGCGCATGATTGACGCCATTCTGCGAGGCCTCAAATGGAACACGTGCTTATGCTACTTGGATGACGTAGTTGTATTTCCACCTGATTTTCCGACTCATCTTCATCGCCTGGAGCAGGTGTTACACTGCCTCACCACTGCTGGCCTACAACTCCACTTAAAGAAATGTCACTTTGGGGCACGAAAGCTGACTATTCTCGGGCACGTCGTGTCGAAGGACTGCATTCTCCCCGATATTGCAAAGCTGCTTGCTGTCCAAGAATTCCCAAGGCCAAAGAATCTAAAAGACTTGCGTAGTTTTATTGGCCTTTGCTCGTAGTTTCGCCGCTTCGTTCGCGATTTCGCTTCGATTATGGCACCACTCACAGACCTCCTTCGCGGAGACGCTAACCTTCCTGCGTGGTCGCCGGCTTGCGATCGTGCCTTTGTGACGCTACAAAAACTTCTCAAAACGCCAGCGATACTGCGCCAGTTTCACCCTACTGCTGCCACGGAACTCCACACGGATGCCAGCGGTGTCGGTCTCAAAAGGACAGAAAGTTGAGCGAGTTGGTAACAGTCCATAATCAAAAGAAGAGGCGTGCAGGACACGGACACAAGGAGAGTAGTGAACAACGCGAACGCCGACTAACAACTGATGCACAGCACAGAGGCGAAAAAGAAAGAAGACACACAGCTATCTGCGCATGCTCGGAATGGTAGCGCCACCTGTCAATTGGTTACACGTGCCGGTCTTCGCGATAGACAACTCCTAAGGCTTTCTATCTCTTCTCTGTTTAAGCTAATCGACGGCTGACTCACGCATGCACTTCCACTAATACTGATATGCCAGGCCTCAACCAATAAACGCGTATCTTCGTTCTTATGCCTGTACAGGATCTCGGTTTTGTCTAACTCGGGCATGCAGCTACAGACCTGGCAGTGCAAGGGTAGATTGGACGGCGTCCCACCTGATAGCGACCTTCTGTGTTCAATTAATCTTTGATTAATACAACGCGCAGTTTGCCCTACATAAAAAAGTCCGCAGCTAAAAGGAATTTTATAAACTACACCCATGCGACAGTCGGTGAAATTGTTCTTGGCTAGGTGCTTAACTGGACAGATATCCGTTCGCTTCTTACCTTCCACACAGAAGGTCGCTATCAGGTGGGACGCCGTCCAATCTATCCTTGCACTGCCAGGTCTGTAGCTGTATGCCAGAGTTAGACAAAACCGAGATCCTGTACAGGCATAAGAACGAAGATACGCGTTTATTGGTTGAGGCCTGGCATATCAGTATTAGTGGAAGTGCATGCGTGAGTCAGCCGTCGATTAGCTTAAACGGAGAAGAGATAGAAAGCCTTAGGATTTGTCTATCGCGAAGACCGGCATGTGTAACCGATTGACAGGTGGCGCTACCATTCCGAGCATGCGCAGATAAGCTGTGTGTCTTCTTTCTTTTTCGCCTCTGTGCTGTGCATCAGTTGTTAATCGGCGTTCGTGTTGTTCACTACTCTCCTTGTGTCCGTGTCCTGCACGCCTCTTCTTTTGATTATGGACTGTTACCAACTCGCTCAACTTTCTGTCCTTTTGAGCTTCATTTCTAGTACCCTGAGCCCTTTTCCGTGTTCTCCTACTTATCTGCGCAATCCTGCTTCTTTAGCCTCTTTAATTGCTATATGTATGTTTCGTGCTAGAACTATGTCGTGGTTCAAACGCAATAATATCATTCCGATGGAAATTCAGATGTTGTGCGGTTTTCTTCTTCCTTCTACGAGACACGCGAACAGGATTTGCGCGATTATTTCAGCCGAAGCGTGGCGGCAAGTCAGATTTTATCGCCAGTGTTTAGAAGCCAGCTGCGCCACCCGAGGAGACCGTCAAAAGAACCGAACTTGCGCCAATTGGTTGAGAGTTTCCGAGCAGCACGCGGATTTTTTGTGGAGGACGAAGCTACCGGATCTACTGCAAAGTAAGAGGAATTCTTTTTCTACTAAATCGCCGTCGGAAAAGGTAATGATTCTCGGAGACGCCGGTTTGGACGAGAAGCACAAGAAAATTCTAGCATTAGGCCCTAAGTACTGTTTTCATCCTAACCTAAAGGCCCAACCACAGGCACGCGTCGCTACGCGTACGCAAGCGCCTACGCGTCAGACGCGTCGCCTCGCGTCGGTGGAGGGGGAGGGCGCGCAACCACAGAGCAGACGCGGCGACGCGTCAGCGCGGCAGCGCTAGCTCCTGAGTCTTGTTTGAGGCGCACTGATGCTTGAACTTCATTCCGTGCTGTCCGCATGCTTTCCTAGATATATAGAATACGTTTAGGTACAAAATGTGCACCTCGCACAATTGTTTTGACTGTTTAAGTAATAATTGCAATCGCAATACCTACAGCAACAACGTATACACAAGTCATTTATATCAGCGCTTGCTCCTTTTGCTGTCAACGCCTTCGCTCTGTGTCAGCGAAATGATCGACCCCTCGAAGGTTGCGGCTTCGATTTCCATGAGCGCCAGGACCGTATGTTACAAGCAGCACTCTCCTAGATCGTTTTGAAGCGGAGCTACATTATTAATTTGTCACTGACTCAAAGGTACACCCCCTCCCCCTTTACCCACGAACGAGCACGCACACCACTGTATTTTAGTAAGGCCACGTGTGAGCGTCTCACCATTAATAAAATTGAATGCCTAAATCCAAGATTCACTTAAATCCCAAACGGCATCTTTCTACCTTTATTTACAGCGGATCTACGGCCACTCAGCCCCCCTTCCCCCGCCCCCTCTCCATTCGGCAATGTCGCGGGTTCCAGTCCAGCCGATTATCAAATTAATCACTTAAACGTTAAATACAATTCAATCTGAAAACATATTTGTCTCCATATTTACAGTGGAGCAATGACCAGACTTCCCAATATCTGGGAAAGGACGTGGGTTCGATTCCGACTACTCATGAAGTTATACATAGGAAATACTTGAACCCGAAATGGCATCTTTCTAGCACAATTCACAGCAGGGATACGATTAATTTTATGGCCCAGAGTACAATGAGCATTTTAATTAATTAGTCATCATTACTGAGGTAACTGAACATTTTTAATGTCAACTTGATACCCTCAATCATTGACAACCGTCAAGTACAATTTCCACACTTTTCACTCCTTTATAAGGGTATTGTATTCTTCGCCCACCTCTTGTCCCTGGCCAAGGAGTGCAAGGTAAACGCTACACATCTTAAGACTTCCGGGCAGTTGGCGCAAATCACACATGACCACAGGGCACTGAAGCACAGATGTAAGGGAGAAATGCGCAGACACACAGTGTCCCAGTGTGTTTCTATGCATTTGTCCCTTGAGTCTGTTGCTTCAGTGCCCTCTAATCGTGTACCACCACACAATTTCGTTATCATTAATCCTGAATTAATCCATGTCATGTTATTGATGTCATGTCCTATCAGTCACGTTATTCACACATTCATAATGTTCAATGCAAATTTTTGTATGTACTGGTCAAATGTGCGAGACCAGTACACTGACTTATGGCTACTGACAGAAAAATATTTTTTTTAAAGTTAGACGTTTGCTGTAAGCAGTAAAAATTAAGGTTCCCTACATATTAGGCATAGTACCTAATGGATTTCACATAGGCGAAGAGGTGGCATTTCTGTATATTACGGTCATCAACATAATATTCATGCCTCAAAATATGTGTAACAGGTTCTTATATGTGCTACCTTTGAGAAGCTCCAATCATCAACCAAGCACATTATTTTGCTCCTTCCTCACCTTACTTTGAATGAATGTGGTCAACTATTTTCATTGTTTATTTATAGGATCCTGCCTTGACCTTTCACACAACAGTAGATTTTCACCTGCTAATGAGATAAGCAGCACCAATACAGATTGCTGATAATGAGGTACTGTTGTGGTCAGCTTCAAGATGACCATGTCCTGCCAAGGTGAATAGTGCACTCATGCAGAGACAGTTAAGCTGAAAAAGGAAGTGCACACCTTGATTCAAACAAGTTTGCACAGTATCTCTGTCATTATCATGAAAAAAAGCTTTAATGTCAACACGGGTCCTACCACAACAGCAATGAAAGATGGCAAGCACAACGTACATTGTGTGCTTGCATAGCAAATAGACATTATAGAAGCCTTAGTATTCAATTTTATTACAGTACAATATTGGGGATAATGTAAGCATGGCCGAAATAACTGGACTGTGATGATCCGCCACTATCCGAGGGCCAAACCTAGTTAAGGCGCAAGAGGGTGCGGTTCCTACACAATTTTAAATAGTATCAAAGCATGTCACTTCCAAATATCTCTTGCTATATTCTGACCACTGAAGTCCTATGTAAACTACAGCCTCGTTTATATATATATTAAATATCCATTAGGCATATGCCAACATCGTTAGGTTTTGCTGAGGCTGTTACCAACTATACACATACTGTGGGTCACTGCCTATCCACACAGTATAGGTAGAAAATCATGGGCAGCCCTCATTTGTAAAGTCCTGTCTGGTAGTTTGTTTGTGGTCAGTGTCCTCTAACAACATAAAACAAGCCTATCATTGCCTGACATGATAATTATCATTCCGGTCATTCCTAAAATTCTAACCAAGCACTGTTTTAAAATGCTTCAAGAGAAATTCATGGTTAAGGGGTCATTTATAAACAAAGGCATGCTTACAATCGTGTGATGCAACTACCATCACTCACAAAATTCTAACCAAATGCAACTTAGAATGCTTTGGACGGCTACTTGTGATTCACTAATTGTTTATTAACACAAGGCATGTTTGTAATTTATTGTGTGACTACTGTCCACTCTTAAAATTCTACATAAACGCTCCATTAGCATGCTTTTGGGGGCTATGTGTGGATGAGGGGTCTTTCATTAACATAAAATGTGCTCATAATTGTATGATGCAAGTACTGTTGCTCCTTAAGTGCTAACAAAGCACTGTTCTGTAGTGCTGTAAGAGAAATTCATGAATGAGAAGTCGTTTATTGCCAAAAGGTATGCACGATGACTACTATTACTTGCAAAATACTAACAAAGCACTCTTTTAGGACATTTGACAGCAATTCAAAGAGAGATTAGTGATTACAAAAAGGTGTGCTTGTATCATTGCGATGTGGCTTCTATTACAAGCAAAATCCTAAGACAGTACTGTTCTGTCATACTTTTGAGCATTATTTGTGGCCAGAGGTCTTTTGTAAACACAAGACGCGCTTAATTGTGTGATGTGAGTGCTATCGCCTCTAAAATTCTGACCAAGCACAGCTGTAGGACGCCTTTATGAGCAATATTTGGTTGAGAGGCCTTTATTGACACAACATGTGTTCATAACCATATGATGCGACTTATGTCACTTGAAAACATGCAATACAGTACCTGTCCAGACAGGTTTGCAAGTTGTTAACATTGAGAAGCTGAAATTCTTGGCATTTCGGCCACGTTAAAAGTGCATGAGTACTAGCATATGTGGGAAAACGCACAAACTTTTAAAATTGAATAATCCTTGCCATGTTATTCCTTATATATTGTTACCATCTGATCTTGTTATTTGAAATTGTCAAAAAATAATTCTGTTTCAAATCACGGTGCTGAGAAAAACAAAAGAAACAATGAATGGGCAGATAGGTGTTGATGGTTATAGATATGGCACTTCATGATAGGAATCACGGTATAGATCTGTGCAATAATGTAAGGTCATTCGGGCAAACCAGCTGTCATTTACATAGCCCTTATCAGAATTTTGTTCCTAATTTACACAGACCAATGTTTATATCAGCTACCATTGCTGCCCACTGCCCTACGTGTCTCTTCAATGATGCCCTGTACTCTAATATTGCACACTGCTTATTCAGCGAATAATGCGAGTACATTTGGGGCCATGCTGTCCTCACATTTTTAAATTGTCATGCATTTGATATTTAAAAAGGCACATCTCATTCACAAGCTCTGATGAGACGGCAAGTGCTAAAAAACACGCTATGTAAACAACCCTCAAAAAGCAATCTTCTTTAGATCCTCGTTACTCGATGAATGATACCTGCTCTTGCATTACACCTCTGTCCGTGTGTTTGTCAGAGCAGACAGCGTACAAAGCAAGGTATTGCACATACCTTGCTTTGTACTACGCATGTGCCAATGTGCAGTGCACTGTAGGAAAGCAGAACAAGAGCAAAAGCAGCATTTCTTCGTGCATGCAATTTTCTTTTTCAAACACCACTTTCGTGTACGTTCGAGCTTGAATTCTAAACACAGCAACGACACCGGTAACAGCTGATCGCAGCCGTAAGCGATGGTCCGTTGTTGCTGGCTTGACACTACACCTAAACAATTTGTCTCGAATCAACAAATGTTTGAGTGTCGTAGAGTGCGCAATACACTCATGTTCGTGGCAAGATATCACCGGAAAGTGCTGGCGAGGGCGCGGTCCACCTTTGGCAGCGATGGTGGCAGGTGCCGATGTTGAAAACAAACATGCAACGGTTCAACATTCTTGCGTAAGCACCACACACGGTCACGATCAGGGGCGTTGTTATAACGTTTACGTTGCGACGTAAACAAAGAAACATCAACATCCGTCACCTGCCCCGCCTCGGTGGTCTAGCGGTTATGGCACTCGGCTGCAGATCCAAAGGTCGCGGGATCGAATCCCGGCCACGGCGGCTGCATTTCGATGGAGGCGAAATGTTGAGGCCCGTGTGCTGTGCGATGTCAGTGCACGTTAAAGAACCCCAGGTGGTCGAAATTTCCGGAGCCCTCCACTACGGCGTCTCTCATAATCAGAACTGGTTTTGGGACGTTAAACCCCACAAATCAATCAATCAATCAAACATCCGTCACCCGAGTTTCTCAACTGTGCCCCTTCGGGCGAAGTCGACGGGCCGCGCCAGAGGCCTTCGCTAGTTACTGACATCGCTCACAATTGAATTAGCAACAGGTGACGGTCCAGCCTTCGAAATTCGAAAGCATGTCTCCACTCGTTTCAAGCACAAGTAAACACAGACACAAGCACAGGCGCAGCAGCAGTCTCCAGTACGATGTCGACGATGTTTTGACTCGGCAGCGATCGCACTCACGCCGGCAGAAGGTCAGCTGGAACTGTTGGCAAAATCACGGTGGGCACGATATCATATCACCCTACGACAAGTCGCGGTCCTTGATCGTATCGCTGTGGGCTACGGTTGACGACACGTTAATTCCGAAACGCTTCCGCGCTTCCCCAGAACCAGAACTCCGCCGTGCTTTCGCGGCTGCACTGCGGCGGCCGCCATGCTAGGCCTAGCCGTGGGTGGTTCCGCGGCCTCTGATTGGTTGGCGCGTGGCAGGCGCGTAGACGCGAGCTGTGCGCGAGGCGAAAATATCTGACACTGCTAGATACCCTCGCGTCGACGCGTCTCGGTCCGTCAGCCCCCTCCGAGGGTGACGCGCGGCGACGCTTTTGACGCTTTTGACGCGTAGGCGCGTGCTGACGCGTGCCTGTGGTTGGGCCTTAAAGAAGTTGACGTTTTAAGCTTACCACGATCGATAACTAAGGTTATTCTGGAAGTTGAACGGTCTCGATGTATTTCAGATTGCTTCGCCAGCATCAAGCATTCGAACGATCTCGTTAAGGCCTCTGACCCTATCCGACCGGTTGTAAATTACTGTGTGGAACATAAGCTTCGACCTGTTTTATCTGATAAGGAAGGTTGTTTTGTAATAATGCCGAATAGCACTTTTTCTGATAAAGCCTCAGCAGCTGTTGAAAAGAATTTGACCTGTGAACCTGAAACCTTCTGTAGTAAAACAACGAGCTGTCGATCTCCTGTTGAAACATAATCTAGATAAGGTAGCTTCCAGTGTTAAAAAGGCAAAACTGCTCACTCTAGAATTATTTTTCTCGGCGAAAACCCATAAGCCAGAAATTCCGTTTCGCTCCATTGTATCAGAGTCAGGGACTTGGCAAGTTTGTGTAGCTAGCTATTTGCAGAAGTGCTTAACATCCTAAAGTTTTTCTGACCCCTTCCGTGTACGTAATTCTCAGGCTCTAGTTCAGTTGTTAACAGAGGAAAATCCTGACCACTGCACAGCGTTTAGCATGGATGTAGAAGATTTGTATTACTCGTTGCCGCATGAAGGTTTACTAAATTGCGTGAAAGAATGTATTCAAGAACAAGAGCAGGAGTCCGGTTTCATTGATAGATGCGGAGTTTCCACAGGTACCTTTCTAGAAATTCTCTCCATGCACTTAACGTCAACATTAGTGGGATACAGGGAAGGCGTGTTTGTGCAGAAATCAGGGATTTGTATAGGCTCAAAGGTAGCCCCTATTCTAAGTGATCTATACTTGAGCAAGTTTGACTGCCGTTTAAAAGAGGCCTTAGGGGACCGCATCATTAGGGTATTTCGGTATGCGGACGATTACTTGGTAGTTTGTAGTAAGGATGATTTTGAATCCGTCGTCACCTATGTAAGCGATCAATTTAAACTTAATGGAGATGGTCTAAGGTTTACGACAGAACTACCGGAGAGAAACGTAATACAATTTTTAGATATCTCGTTGTCATTTGAGCAGAATCACGTGTGTTGGCAGTATTCCCCTAGAGCATCTAAGCCGTTGTTAAACTTTGACTCCAAGCATTCGAAAGTAGTAAAAAACGGAATAGCCTTGTCCTGTTTAAAGTCAGCCCTATCGAAGTCGTGCGTGCACCGTTTGACCATTAGCTTTAATGCGCAGGTCGAGCGCCTCTTAGATGCAGGTTACCCTAGACTAGCCATAGCCACAGTAGCTGAGCGTCTTAAGAAGTCGATTTCGACCGGAACAAAAGCTGTAGCAGAGAGTAACATTAACAAGAAAAAGGTCGTGAGTATTCCGTATATCCACGCAGTTTCGCACAGGCTTATGAAAGTGGGAAGTAAATATGGGGTTAATGTTGTGTTTACGGCTCCAAATAAGTTAGGAAGGGTTTGTGCTGCAATGCATAGAAGAAATAAGCAGATGGAAGGTAAGAAGCGAACGGATATCTGTCCAGTTAAGCACCTAGCCAAGAACAATTTCACCGACTGCCGCATGGGTGTAGTTTATAAGATTCCTTTTAGCTGCGGACTTTTTTATGTAGGGCAAACTGCGCGTTGTATTAATCAAAGATTAATTGAACACAGAAGGTCGCTATCAGGTGGGACGCCGTCCAATCTATCCTTGCACTGCCAGGTCTGTAGCTGCATGCGCGAGTTAGACAAAACCGAGATCCTGTACAGGCATAAGAACGAAGATACGCGTTTATTGGTTGAGGCCTGGCATATCAGTATTAGTGGAAGTGCATGCGTGAGTCAGCCGTCGATTAGCTTAAACAGAGAAGAGATAGAAAGCCTTAGGAGTTGTCTATCGCGAAGACCGGCACGTGTAACCGATTGACAGGTGGCGCTACCATTCCGAGCATGCGCAGATAGCTGTGTGTCTTCTTTCTTTTTCGCCTCTGTGCTGTGCATCAGTTGTTAGTCGGCGTTCGTGTTGTTCACTACTCTCCTTGTGTCCGTGTCCTGCACGCCTCTTCTTTTGATTATGTGTCGGTCTCGGTTCTGTCCTCGCGCAGCGAAAGCCCGGTTACCAAGACTATGTTGTTGCCTGCGCAAGCCGCACTCTCACGAAGGCTGAAGCGAATTATTCAGTCAACGAGAAAGAATGTCTTGCGATCATTTGGGCCATTACAAAATTTCGGCCATACATTCATGGCCGGCCTTTCGATGTCGTTACTGATTACCACGCTCTTTGCTGGTTGTCGACCCTCAAAGATCCGTCTGGTCGTCTCGCTCGATGGGCTCTGCGCCTGCAAGAGTACGACATCCGTGTCGTCTACCGATCAGGAAAGAAGCACAGCGATGCCGACGCTCTTTCTCGGTCGCCAGTCGACAGCGTCGTTGCGAGCCTCTCCGCCACTGACAGCTCATTTTCGCTATCTACTTCCATCGACATGTCTTTGGAGCAGCGCAAGGATCCTTGGACTGAATCATTGATACGTTACCTGTCTGATCCTTCAGCAAGTCCTCCATCCCGAGCTCTACGCCGGCAAGCTTCCCATTTCGCCATCAGGAATGGAATCCTTTATCGCCGCAATTACGAACCAGATGGGCGCAAATGGCTTCTCGTCATACCGAGACAGCTCCGCGCAACTATATGCGCCGCTTTCCATTCTGATCCTCAGTGCGCACACCCTGGTCTCTTCAAAACTTACGCCAGACTGCGCCTCAGATTTTATTGGCGCGGCATGTACACCTTTGTGCAAAAGTACATTCGATCCTGCACAGAGAGCCAGCGCCGCAAGCCTGGTCCTTGCTGCCGTTCTGCGCCAATGCAGCCTTTGCCGTACCCATCACGCCCATTTGACCGGACTGGCAAAGACCTATACGGACCTCTGCCATACACTGCCGCCGGAAATCGATGGGTTATTGTGGCTATCGACCACCTCACGAGCTACGCCGAAACTGCAGCCCTCCAATCCGTGACCTCTCGTGACGTTGCTTCTTTCTTTCTGCACCGCTTCGTTCTTCGTCACGGCGCTCCGCGCAAACTCCTGAGTGACCGAGCCCGTGTCTTTCTCGCCGATGTTGTCGAAAAGCTACTTGTTGAATGCCGTATTATTCACCGCTGCACCACCGCCTATCACCCGCAAACAAACGGGGTGACCGAGCGCTTTAACAGAACTGTTGGCGACATGATTTCGATGTATGTCGCCTCCAACCACATTGATTGGGACGTCATTCTCCCATATGTTACGTACGCCTAAAATAAGGCGCCTCAAACGACTATCGCCTTTTCCCCTTTCTTCTTGCTTTACGGCCGAAAACCGTCATCGCCGATCGACACTATCCTGCCTTACCGTCTCGACTCATCTGAGGCCACCCCGGTTTCCGAAGCCGCCCGATATGCAGAAGAATGTCGCCAACTAGCTCGCTCCCACACCACCCAGCAACAAGCATTGCAGAAGTTTCGCCGCGATGATGGCCTGCCAGACCAGCAGTTCCTGCCTGGCACTCTCGCTTGGCTGTGGGTGCCCTCCATTTCTATGCCAAGTTTCACCCTCCTTACAGGGTCCTGCGGCAAACTTCTGTCAACTACCTCGTCGAACCAGACACACCCACCACGGACACGCGGCTGCGAGACTGTGCACATAGATCGCCTGAAACAATACCATGAACTGCTTGTTCTCGCGCAGCCTTAGCCCACTGGAGTAGCTCCGTCTCCAGGGAGGGGGAAAGATGTAGTGAAGAAGCCGGATCGCCAATGCTGTACTAGTGGAGCGTGAGCTGAACGTGATTTGCTGCTCTAGCTAGTTAGGCCTAGACGCCATCGTGTCTGCCAGTCGGTGCCGACCTCGTCATCCACAGCTGCGGTTGGGTTGAACTTTCTTATCACAGTTTGTAATTCAGATAGGCCAGCAGTGGTCAATTTGGCACATTCATCAAATGGCAGTGTCACGGAAACTCGTGCAGATGCGTGTGAGCGAAAGAGTACGCTCGCGAGGGAGAGTTATCAGCTGTTGACAATGCCCGAGTGGTACTGTAGGCCGTTCATGGCCAAAGTGAACATGGCAAGGTGATGTGCGAATGGAACATTTGTGAATCATCTAGGACAGAGGCGGTTGATTTGGCACATTAATCCAATCGGTGTGTCGCGGAAGCTCGTGTAGATACGTGTGAGAGTGTGAGCGCGTCCGCGAGTGAAAGACAGTTATCAACTGTTAACAAAGCCCGAGTGGTAGTGGACGCCATTTTAGGCCAATATCACGGGAAGGCAATGTGCAATGGAATGTTTGTGAATCGGCTAGGCCAGCAGTGGTCGATTTAGAACATTCCTCAAATAGGGCTGTCGCGGAATATTGTGCAGATAAGTGAAAGGGTAAGACCACGCTCGCGAGTGAAAGACAGTTATCAGCTGTTAACTTTGCCCCAGTGGTAGTGGACGCCATTTTAGGCCAATATAAGCACGGCAAGGCAATGTGCAATGGAATGTTTGTCAATCAGCTAGGCCAGCAGGGGTCGATTTGGCACATTCATCAAATGGGGGTGTCCCGGAAGCTCGTGCAAAAACGTGCCAGGGTAAGTGCGCGCTCGCGAGTGAGACAGTTATCAGCAGTTAACAATGCCCGTGTGGTAGTGGAGGCCATTTCAGGCCACGGTAAGTGTGGCACGGCAATGTGCAATGGAATGTTTGTGAATCAGCTAGGCCAGCAGTGGTCGATTTGGCACATTCAGCAAAGAGGAGTGTCGCCGAAGCTCGTGCAGATAAGTGAGAGGGTAAGAGCGCGCTCGCGAGTGAAAGACAGTTATCAGCTTGTAAATCCACGAGTGGTAGTGGAGGCCATTCCAGGACAAAATAAGTGTGGCAAGGTCATGTGCCAATGGAATGTTTGTGAATGAGCTAGGCGAGCAGTGGCCCATTTCGCACATACATCAATTGGGGGTGTCGCGCAAGCTCGTGCAGATACTTCTGTAGGGAAAAAGCACGTTCGTGAGTGCAAGAGAGCTATCAGCTGTTAACAATGCCCGAGTGGTAGTCGAGGCCATTGATGGCAAAAGTGAACGTAGCAAGATGATATGAGTTTGGAATGTTTGTAAATGAGATAGGCCAGCAGTGGTCGATTTGCCACATTCATCAAAAGGGAGTGTCGCGGAAGCTCCTGCAGATACGTGCTAGGTTAAGAGAGCGCTCCCGAGTGAAAGAGGGTAATCAGCTGTTAACAAGGGCCAAGTGATAGTGGAGGCGGTTCATGGGTAAAGTTAATGCGGGAAGGTGATGC
Organism: Hyalomma asiaticum; assembly: GCA_013339685.2. NCBI lineage: Eukaryota > Metazoa > Arthropoda > Arachnida > Ixodida > Ixodidae > Hyalomma > Hyalomma asiaticum. The sequence continues at coordinate 86,378 of JABSTT010001715.1, forward strand.
GGCAATGGAACTCAAAAGGACAGAAAGTTGGGCGAGTTGGTAACAGTCCATAGTCAAAAGAAGAGGCGTGCAAGACACGGACACAAGGAGAGAAGTGAACACTGTTCACTGCTCTCCTTGTGTCCGTGTCTTGCACGCCTCTTCTTTTGACTGTGGCAATGAAATGTTTGTGAATCATCTAGGTCCGAGGTGGTCTATTTGGCACATTCATCAAATGCGAGTGTCGCGGAAGATCGTGGAGATGCGTCTCAGGTAAAGAGCATGCTCGCGAGTGAAAGAAATTTATCAGCTGTTAACACTGCCCGAGTGGTAGTGGAGGCCATTCCAGGCCAAACTAAGTGCATCAATGTGATGTTCCAACGGAATACTTGTGAATGAGCTAGGCCAGCAGTTGTCCATTTCGCATATTAATCAAATGGGAGTGTGCCACAAGGTCGTGCACATACGTGTGAGGGAAAGAGCACGCTCGCGAGTGAAAGAGAGCACTCAGCTGTTAACAATGCCCGAGTGGTAGTCGAGGCTGTTGATGGCCAAAGTGAACGTGGCAAGATGATGTGCTATTGGAATGTTTGTAAATCAGATAGGCCAGCAGTGGTCGACTTGGTACATTGATCAAATGTGAGTGTCATGGAAGCTCCTGCGGATACGTGTGCTGGAAATAGCACACTCAAGAGTGAGAGAGACTAACAATGCCCGATTTGTTGTGGAGGCCGTTCCCGGCCAAAGTGAACGTGGCAAGGCGTTGTGTCAATGGAATGTTTGTGAATCATCTAGGACAGAGGTGGTTGATTTGGCACTTTAATCAAATGGGAGTGTCTTGGAAGCTCGTGTACATACGTGAGAGGGAAAGACCACGCTCGCGAGTGAAAGATAGTAGCAATGCCCTCGTGGTAGTGGAGGCAATTTCAGGCCATAGTAAGTGCGGCAAGGCATTGTGCCAATTGAATTTTTGTGAATAAGCTAGACCAGCAGTAGCCCATTTCGCACATTCATCAAATGGGAGTGTCGCGCATGCTCGTGCAGATACGCGTCAAGGAAAGTAGCACGCTCGCGAGTGAAAGAAAGCTATCATCTGTTAACAATGCCGTGTGGTAGTCGAGGCGGTTGATGGCCAAAGTGAATGTGTCAAGATGATGTGCCTTTTGAATGTTTGTAAATGAGATAGGCCAGCAGTGGTTGATTTGGCACATTCATCAAAGGGAGTGTTGTGGAAGCTCGTGCAGATACGTGCGAGGTTAAGAGCACGCTCGCGCTTGCAAGTGGGTAATCAGCTATTAACAAGAGCCAAGTGGTAGTGGAAGCCGTTCATGAGAAAGTTGTCACGGGAAGGTGATGTGGCAATGAAATGTTGTGAATCAGCTAGGTCCGAGGTGGTCGATTTGGCACATTCATCAAATGCGCGTGTCGCGGAAGATCGTGCAGATGCGTCTCAAATAAAGAGCATGATCGTGAGTGAAAGAGAGTTATCAGCTGTTAACAATGCCCGAGTGGTAGTCAAGGCCGTTGATGGCCACAAACTGAACGTGGCAAGATGATATGCCCTTGGAATTTTTGTAAATGAGATAGGCCAGCAGTGGTCGATTTGCTACATTCATCAAAAGAGAGTGTCGCGGAAGCTGGTGCAGATACGTTTGAACATAAGAGCACGCTCGCGAGTGAAAGAGCTATCATCTATGAACAATGCCCGAGTGATAGTGGAGGCAATTGATGGCCAAAGTGAAGATGACAAGGTGTTAATCGAATGTTTGTGAATCGGCTAGGTCACAGGTGGTCGACTTGCACATTCCTCAAATCGGAGCGTCACGGAAGCTCGTGCAGATATGTGTGAGGGTAATAGCATGCTCGCGAGCGATAGAGAGTTATCGTCTGTTGTGAATGCCGGAGTGGCTGTGGAGGCTGTTCAATTGCAAATTAACATGGCAAGGTGACTTGCGAATAGAATCTTTGCAAATCAGCTGGGTCACAGGTGGTTGATTTGGCACATTCATCGAATGGGAGTGTCGCGAAAGCTCGTGCAAATACGTGTGAGGTTATGAGCATGCTCGCGAGCGAAAAACAGTTATCAGCTGTTAACAGTGCCCGAGTGGTAGAGGCCATCCCAGGCCAAAGTAAGTGCAGCAAGGTGATGTGCCAATGGAATGTTTGTGAATGAGCTCGGTCAACAGTGGTCGATTTCGTACATTCACCAAATGGGAGTGTCGCGGGAGCTTGCGCAGATACGTGTGAGGAAAAGAGGACGCTCGCTAGTGAAAGAGAGCTATCAGCTGTTAACAATGTCCTAGTGGTTGTGGAAGCCTTTCCAGGCCAAATTAAGTAAGGCAAGGTCATGTGCAAATGGAATGTTTGTGAATCAGCTAGGGCAGCAGTGGTCGGTTTGGCATATTCATCAAATGGGAGTGTCGCGGAAGCTCTTGCACATACGTGTGAGGGTAATAGCACGCTCGCGAGTGAAAGACAGTTATCAGCTGTTCCAATGCCCGATGGGTTGTGGAGGACGTTTCCGGCCTAAGTGTGGCAAATCAATATGCCAATGGAATGTATTTAGATCAGCTAAGCCAGCACTGGTCGGTTTGGCACATTCATCAAATGGGAGTGTCACGGAAGCTCTTGGAGATACGTGTGAGGGCAATAGCAGGCTGGCGAGTGAAAGACAGTTATCAGCTGTTCCAATACCCGATTGGTTGTGGAGGCTATTCCCGGCCTAAGTAAGTGCGCCAAATCAATGTGCCAATGGAATGTTTTTGAATCAGCTAAGCCAGCAGTGGTCGATTTGTGACGTTAATCAAATGGGAGTGTCGCGGAAGCTCTTGCAGATACGTGTGAGGGTAATAGCACGCTCGCGAGGTGATGTGCGGCAAGGTGATGTGCCAATGGAATGTTTGTGAATCATGTAGGTCAGAGGTGGTGGATTTCGCACATTAATCAAATGGGAGTGTCGCGGAAGCTCGTGCAGATACGTGTGAGGGTAAGAGCACGCTCACGAGAGCAAGGAAGTTATCACCTGCTAACGATGCTGAAGTGGTAGTTGAGGCCGTTCATGGCCAAAGTGAACGCGACGAGGTATCGTGCCAATGGGATGAGAGGGAAGCACCTAGGCAGGCCCCAGACGATTTGACACGTATACCTAGGCAGTGCGTCGCGAGAGTGGATCGTGCCTGCGAAGTTCAAGATTATGTCGGCTCGCTAGAAAAGAAAGCCAGCGCAAGTTTAGGAGAGTTCGCTGAAGAGCCATGTAGGGAGAACGATGCAAGTGCGGATAGCACTCAGGTATGCGAGCTGCGGAGCTCAGAGACACCCAACTGCATTGTTCCTAAGCGTACTAGGGTGCCCTCCAGTCGCGAAGGCAAGAGAAAAGATCAGTTGCCTGTAAGTAACTTGGACTGCGTGAATCGGTCAGCTAGCAAGAACAGTGAGATTGGCCAAGGGGAGCAAATGCGAGTGAAAGTCTCGCAGAGGAGCTGCAAAGGAGGAGTAGACGCAAAATGCGTCATAGAGAAAGGAATGCCGTAGGGAGCGTGGGGCGTTTGACGTCAGACTTCAAGCGAGGAAGCAAGAGAGCGAGAAAGGTGTGCTTATCACGCGTGGCGATTTGGAGTAGCACACATCTGAGTCGGCGAGCGATAAGGGAAAGAAAAGCACACTATCGTCGAACGCGGTCAGAGGGGCACTTCTACAGTCGCGGACACGTGCCGTTACCTTACCGCCGCTTTCTTTACGGTAAATTGTCGCGGGAGTGCAGGGTAAGGCCCATTCGCGAAGCCGTCGAACAACGCCACGGAAGGAAGACGCTGGCGACGATTGTGGCGCTCCGCAGTGAGGCCAACACGTGTGTCATCCTTTGTGCTTCCTGTGTGAGAATAACTTTGAGTGCGCGTCCCCTGCGAGTACGCCTAAAAAGGGCTAGACAGACGTAGGTGGCCACATGACGTCAATGAAGAAACTTGGGACACTTTTGTTTTGATTTTGTTAGTTGTGGGATCGGTGTCTCGTGGTCTCCCGATTAGTGGTTGTTATGTAGTTTGCTGCGAGTTTTGTTTTGTAGCTTTCTCCTAGATCGTCGATTTGTTTCGTGAACAGTGTTTTTTGCTGAGTTCATAACCATTGTGATGTAGTAGTCCAAAGTGTGTTATTTCTTGAAAGATTAGAGACACGTGTGACATCGTCTCAAATGTTCGCGATGTAATCCTGGAAGAAATGGCTACGTTTGAAGGGGGACCGTATGACTGCAAGAGTTTTGAGTCTCCCTGTTTGATTGGTGTGTCAGTCAGGGTGTCTCCAACGAGTTTGTAAATAGCGGAAGTTAGCCTATGTGCATATGTGAGCCGTAGGTGATGCATTCTTAGCGAGTTTGAGTGTGGAATGCTCGCGGGAGTTGTTTGTTACTTTCCTTTAAAGCAGGTGTCATGTGTGGACGTTAGCGAGGATAGCTATACTGCGGGAGTTGTTTATGTGAAGAGTAGGCGATGCATTCTTAGTGAGTTTGAGCGCGCAATGCACGCGGGAGTTATTTGTTTGCTGTTTCGCAGATGTCCTGTGTTGATGTAGCGAGGTTAGTTGTACTGCGGAAGTCACAGATGTGAAGTATAGGGTTTGTGACCGCAGCGGCTTCAGCGAATTTCCATCCGCGGAGTAGGAGCGTGTTTAGCTAATAAGTGTGACGGCGGATGTCGAATGTGAAGTGGTTAGGATGTTTTGCTGTATCTCTTTGTAATTGTTTATCTATGCATTTACGTACTCAGCCGTAGCTCTAATAAACTACGACAGTTTTGTTTTGCACGGGAAGATGATAATTCGTTTTGTCGGCACAGAAGTTGGAGAATATGAGCCTCAGATTCATGTGAGACGCGATTCAGGAGAGAAACACCCAATATGATGTGCTATACGTAAACTGACGATATTGTCACGTCTCAAGTGCTGCGGGTGTCACAACCGCGTGACAATAGGTCAAAACTCATGTCATACAGCGTGACGCTGTGGTGTGACATATTCCCTTGCTACGCAATATGTTACACAACAGAAGGCGGTGCTTAGGTGCTACTGTCAGTAGCACCTTAGCACATATCTTGAAGAGAACGGGCGTTGTGAAATAAATGAAACCCCCGCCAAGAGGCAAAAAGAAATTACACCATCTCCCCGAAGGGGACCATGGGGTGATGCGGAGCATCGCTGGAAGTTTCAACGGTGCATTTAACGCCGGTGTTTACAGGTTTGCAGTTTTTTCGGTGTTTTTTTGCGGTGAACCTTGCGTGTTATTACGTCGTTAACTTGGCTCGTTACCAAGCATCGCCTGACCGTTGCCAGTGTGGGTTGATGATGATGCGTACTTGCGTCAGCCCACTCGCTGACGGAACTGTTGCTTTCATCACACAACACCACCAACTTCTTTCATCGTAGAAGGAGGAGATACTACTGAAGCGAAGTGCGCGCGCACTCTCTACCCGCTTTATTTGTTGCAGTAGCTGTTGGAGAGAGGGAAGAGAGAGGAGAGTCGCGCATGCGTAGTGTGAGCGCGGACGGACGCCGCGCGCGCGCGCTCTCTACCTGCTTTATTTATTGCAGCAGCTGTTGGAGAGAGGGAAGGGAGAGGAGAGTCGCGCATGCATAGTGTGAATGCGGACGCCGGCCGCGTGGCATACCCGCGTGCAAGAGATGCTCCGCAACTAAAACTTGTGTAGGTTCCTGTTTATTATATCTGCCGAACGAGAACACACAGTACCCTAAGGCGCTGAGGGGGGCTTACACAGTACATGATCGGTAAAGACACATTTGCAGGTATCAGGTACAGTAAGAAAGTAGACAAAAAAGGAATACAAGCATTCGTCAGAAGCTCAGTATTCTTGATGACAACATACACACAGCATCATACATGGCGTAGAAGACAGCGTTAGAGTTCGTGGTTGCAACATCATTGGTAAGGCGATTCCATTGCGAAATTGTGCGTGGAAAAAATGTATTTCTGAACAATTCGGTTCTGCACTTGTATTCTCTGACCTTGTTAGTATGGTCAATTCGTGATGAGATGTAGTGCGGTTGAAATATGTACTTATGCTTATCTATACCTGTTCTTGCATCAAATATGTTATGCAATATTTTTAATCTTAACTTTTTCCTCCGTAGTTGCAGCGTCTCCCACCCTAAACTCTCCTTTGCAATGTGTATGTTAAATTGCCAGCTATAATTATTGAGAACAAACCGTACCGCTAAGTTCTGTACCTTTCATAGTAACTTAATGTCCTTTTTTAACCACGGGTCCCACACTGTGCAAGCATATTCTAGTATAGACCGGACATTCATTACATACAGTAGTTGTTTTGTTTCTATCGGGAAGTCTTTTGCCTTTCTCCGCAGAAAGCCCAATACTATACAAGCTTTGGCTGTTAAGTATCGAATATGATAATCCCAAGATAAAGTTTCTGTTAAGAATACTCCGAAATATTTAAATTCTTTCACTAATGAAATGGTGTTGCCATTTAAGTTATAATCAATCTCGTGAGTTATCTGCTTCCTTGTAAATGACATCCTTACAGCCTTGTCAAAATGTATGCGCATTTTTCAAGTGTTGCACCATTTAAATAATTTGTCTAAATCGCCTTGCAACAAAACAGAATCATTTGGATCACGGATTATTCTGTACAACACACAGTCATCTGCGCATAATCGCACAGTAGACGAGAGACCATCACCAATATCATTTTAAAAAATTAAAAACAATGAAGGGCCCAGAACAGAACCTTGCACAACTCGAGATGTCACTCCAATCTCGTGAGAGCTTGCGTTGTTAATATTAACCCTCTGACTACGTGCAGTTAGGTATTGTCTAATCCAAGCGATAACTGATGGGTCATTCCACGCCAAACGTCCCAGACGTTGCGCTCGACCCTCTCCAATTCTATTGTAAAAAATTGTGGACGTTCATATCAGCGCACTATTTGTCCTTGGAAAGTATTTTTGCGAAAAAAAAATTTTTTTGTCTTTTGCAGTTATTTGACCTTTGCCCTTGTGGGTGAAACCTAGGTTGCGAAAAAATACTCTAAAAAATACAATACTTCACGGAACACCTTAAATATCTACTGTTTGCTTGAAAAGGAATGGAACTACCTTATTATCACCCATTGACGACCAATACTATGTCTCACGATGTGCTTTGTGTTGAAGCAATGCTGCAATTCTGCGCCCAGTTTGATTATTTTTAAGAAATTCTACGAATATTACAAACACAATGGGACTGTATCACCTGGCTGGATAGTTGGCAGTAAGCGTGTTAAAAAGGTATTGAATTCGAGGACCGAGTAGTTTCGTAGTGGAAGGGGCGCAAACATTGCAAAATGCGTGAAATGCCCCATGTTCAGGCACATGTAGAGTGGTGATGCGGTCCAAGTAAAAATGAACGCTTGGTGTCATTTGGAAGAGTAAAGAAAGGAGACTTATTTGTGACAGTTTAATCGGAGTGATATTTGTTTAAGGCGAGAAACAAAATTTTATGTTGAGCGTTCGCGGCGTGCCTGGGCGCGGTCCCGTAAGTCCGCTTCACTGCGTTGCCACACTTTATTGGGGCAACGGAAATACGCGGCGCCCATGCAGGTGGCAAGACCGTGTGCTGCTGTGAGTTTTCACGTTGCTGAAAACTTGCAAACAGTGTACATGGCTGGCAGAAGGTTTCGGAAGGGCACTAAAGGCTTCCGTTTAGTAGTCGGAGCTGAGCACTATTTCATTGCCACGGCACTACATGCGCACGTACGACAGACGCAGCACTTGGGTTGTGTGGCCGGTTTTCGATCTCTGCGGAGGTTGCAGTTCTTACTTCCGTAGCCGGCGTGTGGTCTTCGCCACTTGAAATGCCTATGTTGCTGAGTAGGAGGTGAGCCCGCCATTAAGAGTGGTCAGTGATGATGGCACGAAATGGTGAAACGTGCGCGTACCTTTGACGGAGATTGTAGATTCAAACCTTGCTCTGAGCTCAACTTTCTTTTTTTGAACCCTAATCTCTGGAAATCGGAGCACAAATATACCTTTGATATTTTCTTCTCACCAGGTAAAAAGCTCATGGGGTGTAAGGAGATGTCCCTTCTGGGGTCTCTGAAGACTTGCCCTGGCTGCCAGCCGCTTCACGATGCCGCCAGCCCCATTGCAAGCGCTCTTACCATGAGAGGTTACGAAAAAGTTCCACTGCAGCTAAACTAAAGTCTTTTCAATGGTAGCATTAGTTTACAAAATTTTTGTTTTTGTACTGCGACGATGCACCGTCGGAAAAGTAGTGAACTTTTTTGACATCAGGAAGTTCATGTTTCAGGACTTTGAGTACTGCATCTTAAAATGTAGCCACTGCAGCTGTAGTGTGTTCCGAGACAGTCCGAAATCACAACAAATGATTTTGCTAGAAGGGAGCCGGTTGTAATGTGGCTTGCGTGTTTACCCAGTGGTATGATTGGGGAGCATCTCGCACAAGGAAACTTTAATTATATGCGAAGTGCAAAATATGAATCAACTCGTCGCCCTTGAGGTTCGTTTTCAATATTTTGCTTGCTCCTTGCCCACGAAGTGGTGAAACTTTAGCTCTTGTAGCATGTCTACAAATTTTCAGAAAATTCGGCTGGAGTTAAGATAATTGTTTCGAGCCTGCAGCGGACACCACTGACACACTGCTGAATATGAAGGTAGTCAATCTTATCGGTATCGAGAGATGATGCCTTGCCCAGCAAGCTTCTGAGTGCGTCGCGGCTTGGGCACACAAGACTTCATTTTCTGTTTCGCATACAAGTGTCGATAACAATTCTACTGTTGTAGGCACTTTTATAACACATATTAAACGAACCAGCTCTCGTTTTCCCTGACACTTCATCGGTGCCACTGCGGAAAGCCGAAGAATGCGTGTCGAAACAAGAAAACTCACAGCAGCACACGATCTTGCCACCTGCGTGGGCGCCACGTATTTCCGTTGCCCCAGGGAAGTGTGGCGACGCAGTGAAGCGGACTTACGGGACCGCACTCAGGCACGCCGCGAACGCTCAACATAAAATTTTGGTTCTCGCCTTAAACAAATATCACTCCGATTAAAATTTCACAAAAAAATCTGCTTTGTTTACTCTTCCAAACGACACTAAGCGTGAATTTTTACTTGAACCGCATCACCACTCTACATGTGCCTGAACATAGGGCATTTCACGCATTTTGCAATGTTTGCGCCCCTTCCACTTCGAAACTACTCGGTCGTCGGCTTCAATACTTTTTTAACACGCTTACTACCAACTATCCAGCCATTTGATACAGTCCTATTGTGTTTGTAATATTAGTAGAAGTTTTAAAAAATAATGAAAATGGGCGCAGAATCGCAGCATTGCTTCACCACAAAGCACATCGTGAGACATAGTAGTGGTCGTCAATAGGTGATAATAAGATAGTGCCATTCCTTTTCAAGCAAACAGCAGATATTTAAGGTGTTCCGTGAAGTATTGTATTTTTTAGAGTATTTTTTCGCAACCTAGGTTTCACCCCCAACGGCAACGTTCAAATCACTGTAAAAGACAAAAGAAAATTTTTTTCGCAGAAAGTACTTTCCGACGACAAGGAAGGAAGGAAATAGTAGAGAGGGAAAGGCAGAGAGGTTAACCAGTGTATGACAACCGGTATGCTACCCTGCACGAGGGGAAGGGGACAGGGGAGATTGAAAGGTGAAAGGAAAGAGGAAGAGAGAGAGAAAGTGGGCGAACATATAACACATTCTCACAGTCAGTGGCAGCTGCATGGCACGCGACATAACACATCGCTGTTACAGTCGCTTGTGCAAGTCTGTCGTCTTTAAGAACTGCAGCAGCGCCTTTGTCACCTTCAGTTGTGATGTCTTGTGCGGTCGACATTCCAAAATGGCATCAACCGACATCCGTCGCAGGTCAAGGTGAGCGAGAGCGGACGCCAGTGATTGCCTCTGTAAGTCATAGCGAGGACAGTCGCATATGATGTGTTGTAGCGTCTCTTCACGACGACAGGTGTCACAAAGAGGGCTGTCGGCCATTCCGATCATAAAGGAATAAGAGTTGGTAAAAGCCACTCCTAACCACAAACGATAAAGCAGGGTGGCTTCTGCTCGGCTGAGTTTTGGTGGCAATCGAAAATACCGCAAAGACAGCAGGTGGTGTTGTCGACTGTTCCGAGTTTGGCTGCTTGAGGCACTCCACAGCGAGAGTGTAATCTCCTGTGCAATCGCTCGAAGTTGCCTCGCAGCGTCGGACCTTGAGAGAGGTATGGTCTCAACTTTGGTGCCATCAAGTGCAGACTTGGCGGCCTTGTCAGCATATTCGTTTCCAACGACGCCGCAGTGACTGGGGAGCCACTGAAACGTCACGTGGTGTCCCTTCTCATGTGATTTATGGAGAAGAGATCTGATCTCCAACACCAGTTGCTCGTATGGTCCGCGCCGCAGGGCTGCCAGCAAGGACTGTAAGGCCGCCTTTGAATCGCTAAAGATTGACCATTGTCGGGGTGCTTCCTCATTTACTACACAAAGGGCAGCACGCAGAGCAGCAAGTTCCGCAGCTGTCGATGTCGTCGGGTGGTCTGTCTTAAAACTGATGGTGGAAGCTTTCACTGGGACAACCACCGCTCCGGACGAACACTGGAGGTTCGAGGACCCATCCGTATAAATATGCACTTTATCGGCGTACCTCTCGTGTAGAAGAAGCAGGGATAGTTGTTTCAGAGCACCTGATGACAGCTCAGCCTTCTTTCTGATTCCTGGCACACCAAGGTGTACTGTAGGTCGAATGAGACACCAAGGGGGAATCGGCGGTTTGGCGGCGGCGGTGAAGCCTGACGGAAGTTTGGCAGAATATCTGGAGACCATTTTGCAGAATGATTCCGACGACAAATGGCGCACTGGTATGAACGTCCGCAATTTTTTACAACAGAATTGGAGAGGGTCGAGCGCAATGTCTGGGACGTTTGGCGTGGAATGACCCTGATGTGTTTGTGTTATACCATTCAAGTGGGAAAAGTATTAAACGGGAGTGGGAAACGAGATCAAAAGCTTTCCTAAAATCTATGAAAACCGCGCCTACAACTAACCTGTGATCTAGGGCACCTGATAATTCGTGCACAAGCTCCGTTAATTGTGTGACACAAGAGTGACCGCTGCGAAAACCATGCGGTTGGGGGATCAGTAATGAGTGTGTATTTAGGTGTGTCATAATGTTAGTGAACAGGACATGTTCAAATACTTTACACACTGCGCTTGTGAGTGAAATCGGTCTGTAATTCTGAACGCTGTGACGAGGACCCGACTTGTGCACTGGAACTACGTTTGCCATTTTCCAATCATTTGGCAATACACCTTCATCAAGTTATTTTCGAAATATGATGCACAAATACCTAGAGAGCGCTTGGGCACACAAAGAAAGTAGTTGCGGTGACACGTCGTCTGGTCCTGCCGCCTTTGGCTTATCTAAGTCTTTTAAGAGCATTGCAATTCCCTGCTGGGTAAATATTATGTCATCCATTCTTACTGGGCATAATTTATCATAGCGGAACACTTGCGTATCATCCTTGGTGTCACTTCGCACAAACACTGAGCCGAAAAAAGAGAACGTGAAAAGAATATTCCTCGAGACTAAGGAGCACAGGTGCATCACATTTTGCTATCCAGCATGCATCTTTTGGATGCATGCGGACCATATACTGCAGTTCAGGTTTTTAATGTTGTTGTTTCGTGGGGTTTAACGTCCCAAAACTAGCTTTGATTATGAGAGACGCCGCAGTGGAGGTCTCCGGAAATTTCGACCACCTGGGGTTCTTTAGCGTGCACTGACATCGCAGAGCACACGGGCCTCAACATTTCGCCTCCATCGAAATGCAGCCGCCGCAGCCGGGATTCGATCCCGCGGCCTTCGGATCTGCAGCCGAGTGCCATAACCACTAGACCACCGTGGCGGGGCTTCGGATTTTTAAAGAACTAATTAAGGAACCAAGCGTTAGAGCTATATGAAACGTCTCAGTATGTGACAGGCGTGTGACGAAGGCATCACTTGCATTGCAGAGGAAGCATATCCTCTCTCGTGACACATGTACGCATTATTCCCCGCTATCTATTCGACTTGCACGTTTCTTGTTTATGCGCCGTGGTCGACGCAAGGTCAGGAGTACAATGCGTGTTTTTGCTCTTTGGCTTGAATAATATACAACGATGAGACAGCGCTTGTCTTGCGTTGTTTGCCCCCTTCGTATTCGCTCGTGTTTCGTGTGGAGAGCATTGCTGTGCACTTATAGGCAACATGGCTGCCACTGTCTTTGCTTCACGGACAAACATATTAGTAACCTATGGCACACGCGCCTGAACACTGCCCGTAACGACAGCTTAGTATGACGAGTTACTAAATTTTTGTGATACCAGGTGCAGCGCCAGCATGACGGAGAACATGAACGCCCGGCAGAAAGTAGCAACCATTCCGCCCTATCATTTTCGCTTGCGTTCATGACTGCCACCATAACCAAGAGCACAAGCTCTTCCAAGATATTATGTATTCCGCCCACGCCACCCCTCCTCAGCTCCCTTCCGATGTACTCACAGTCTGAATCCAGGTGGGCTTGCGGAGAGGCTTGTAGATCAGTCCCAGTCGGGACCTTCTTGTCCAGAGACCGTGTGCTGTTTGGGTGAGAGAGGCAAACACGAAGAAAACACACGCCACCATCCAATGGTCGAGCGCTGTCATTGACGTAGACGGCGGAAGAAGCTGCCGTGCTGCACCAAAGAGCAGGATGCATGGACAACGTTAAGGTGCTGCCATTTCATGTTTATTCATCTCAATATCCTAAGGGCCCGAAGGCGTTACACAGAGGGGATGAAAAAAAGAGCCATGCATGTAATCACAATACAAGCAAAATACAGCAATCGAATTAAGCACAATGAGAAAAAGAAAAAATGGCTCCGCGTGACAAATACATATTTTACAGCGAAGCGGTTTCTCTTGTTGGTCGCAAAGTTTCGTGATGCAAACAAAAAACGGCAAGTTAACAAATAAACGCAAGCGGCACATATCCCTTTGCAATCAGGTATTGGCCGCGAGGAGTTGCGGAGCCGCCGTCTATCGGGAGCGCTTGTGTCGCGTAGTATGAGGGATGATGCGCCACTCTCCCTCATAGGTTTTCGGCCGTTGTGGGCTTGAAAACGTTACGCGGGACCGCTCATGCCAGTGTCTGTCAGCGTTCTCGAAAGTAAAGAAGTATGCTTACAAAATATTAATTTTGTAAGCAAATCCGAAACACATCATCGTTTGCACACACTATCTTCAGAGAGGTACGCACGGTGAAGGCCCACCAAGCACGGTCGCCGCACAGTGCCCCTTACAGGCTTATTGTGTGACTGTGATGAGTGACTATATGCAAACCTAGTGCGACCGTGCGGTGGTCGAAAGCGTCGACAGCGCACAGAACGTCCGCAGCGCCACGAGAGAGGCCCGAGCATCTAGGGAAGGAAGACGACGATGGTGGGCGGTGGCATGGCTACGTGGGCGGACGAGCGGCCAATGAAAAGGTGACAGGATAGCGCACGCGAGAAGAAGAGGAGGAACGGTTTCGAACCCGGCGGAGACGAACGCAGGTTCGGGAGCTGCTGCAAGTAGCTGGAGCCTTGCTCGTGTTGTCGAGATTCGGTCTCGAACACGAGAATCCCGATCGATCCAGGACTTTCCCGGACGTACTCGGAGCCGCCAGGAGTGCTTGTGAACAGGGAGTTCCTGCTCAACCGTACAACCGTAGCTGACCCTTCGTGAACCGCCCGGCCGACGGCGGAGTTGGGCGGCAAGGTTCTTGGAGGGAATCCCGGTGAGCCCGAGCCACGGAATCGGGACCGGCGCCGTCCGGGCGCTGTCACGGCTCGTGTACGCCCGGGGGGAAAGCTCCGTGACCTCACTGAGAGGCCGCCTGCTGGCTGCTTACTGTTCTGCTCACCAGCTGCCGACTCTGGCTGCAGCGTCGTCATCACCCTCGTCCGCATCACTGGCCTGCCACCGCCAACCGAAGCGCCCGCTGCCCGCATCGCCAGACGCATCAAAGCAACCGGTGACTTCTTTCTTCCTTCGAACGCTGAGCGGCTTTCGCGTCAGAACATTATATCGCGAGCACCCTGCTAAAGGCGCGCGAGTGCAAGTGTATTGTGACCTTTTCTTTCTCTTGACTTCTTATTTTTATTCCTGTTCATAAAGTACTTATTTGTTTTTGTTTTTTTGGAAAACAAAAAGAAATTGACTTCGTCCCGTAGATTCAGAGTGCTTTGCTCTGAAGAGCATTTAACCACACGAACCGTATATCGCACGACAGTGACAGATAGGCAGCCGCTGATAGCAAATCCTGTGAATCATGTTCTCCTAGCGGAATTATTGTGCTCGGTGAGACGAAGTTTAATACAACGACCAGTTTGGCCTATGTACATATTGACACGTGCGGTTGTTTTGATTTAAGTGGAAAGCCGTTATCGCTTCCCAGTGACACGCGCTCTCGTTTCGATTGTTTGCGGGGAGCGCTGTTCTTTCTATTACGCGCAACGCAGGCCGCGTTTATCTTGCATGCCACTCCTAGAAACGTGTCGACCATTGTTGAAACTTTGCATGCTTGACGCGCACATATCAGTAACTTCTGGAACTCCAGAGATAATGCGAGAACGTGCTATTATGCGGGTATAAAAGCCGACTCATTGCGCAGTTTGTCATTCTTCCGACGACTCTTCACGCCGCTCTTGCTGCGCGTTGTGATTGGCCTTGTTTTGCTGGGCAATAAAGAGTTCGCCTGACATCATCTTGAATCCTGCGTGCTTCGTCTCGAGTGCTGCGTGTGTCACGACCACGTGACAATATGACCACATGAGAACGGAATCTTATGAACGACCCCTGCATCGCAGCCTACAAACCAGGTGCCACGATTCTTGTCGCACTGGCCTTTGCTCAGTGGACAGCCCAGTGACCTTCAGTGCAAAACTGTACAAATGCGGCTCAGCTTTTCTGGTGCTGAAAAAACCACCTTCAACCCATATCTCTTGGCAACATTCTTTAGGCCGTGTGACATTTTATGAATATACGGCATAACCGCCACAGTTTTTTCTCCCGTAAGGCACAGCGCCCGTACTCTCTTTGCCAGTTGCATCAATTTTTCGCCTACAGCAGAAGTGAGGCGCACAGGGTACCCAGCAACTTTCTGACGATACCATTGGAAGTGGAAGCTGGTGCTCAACTTGCTACTTCTTTCCATAGCTGGACTCTAAACCAGAATTGGGCAAAATTGGACTAACTGTACATGTTTAGACCACTGGTTGAACGGCTTATCCCAAAGGAGCAAATTTTGCGCCAGTGCTTGTCGCGTGCAAAAGCTTTCCACGAAAAATACCAATGGGGGCACGAAACGAAATACCAATGAAGCGACCATTGGTCTGCATTGGATCATCCGCTTCCAAGCTGCCTAGCCGCGCTATGTTGTTCGAGTCGTTCAGGAAGTATTCAGACCCTTTTCTCATTCGTAGAAAACGCGAAGTGCGCGAAACATCGCCGTCACACGATCATACTTCGACTGTGCGTGGCTGCATAGCGTCACGGTACTCGCCAGACTGGCCGTGTATTTGCTCGGCTGCCGTCTCAGGCCTCCGGAGTAGGGTTACGGTGAGTTTGCCGGTCTAGTGTGTGCGCCCCAGTGAGAGCCTCCGTGCCTACACGCTGTGGATACATTGCTTGAACGCGGCGAATTACGAGGACTATTTTCATCTATAACAAAACTAAGTTGTTTTGATCGTCAGCGGTAGGTTGCAGGATGCCCGAAGTGTAAATTTGCTGCAATTCGTACGCGAAAAGAGACTTCGTATGCCATCGGCATCGACCCCGTCGGCGGCCGATGTGAGCTATCGCCGACGCAAGAAACGTCGCCTTTGTTTTGCGGGAAATACTGCCTGTATCGGGGAATAAGGTGTTGTTAAAATTGTGTATTTCGCCTCGTGCGACGACAAATGTGAAGCAGCTAGCGCGAAGGCGAGCGCCGATACATGACAGACCGAACCAACGCGCTGCCGCCGGCGCACTGGGACTATACGCTGCATACCGTGATAGCGAGCCGTCTCGTTCGTAATGAGTGGGGTAATTGTTAGCTGCGACAGTGACGATTAGACTTGTTCTTCATTTGTGTGCGGAATAGCGACCGCAGAAACAGTACAGGAGTGGGTATTTTGTTAGCGTCGGTTAGAGTTTGTCGTACAGCCGTGCTCTATACGGAAAGGGCCTCAGGACGACATCGGCAAGAACGTATGCCGGCGGGGCAACGGTGCATCGCATTTCTTCGTTCCCGCGGCTGAATGCTTGCCCTTACTGTGTTTGTGTGTGTGATCAGGGCGTTTTATGAGCTCGCGCATGGTATGGCGAACACGCGTTCGCTTCGATCGACGATGTGCTAGCTACTAATTGGGATTCGCTAATTAAAAAGACGCTCACTATATGGCGAGTTCAGTTTAACAGCTCTGTGTGGTGCAGGGTTATCTAAGTGCCGACGCTAACCGCACAGCTGTTCTATGAATATTGATTTTGTAAAATTGCACTGAACAGGAACTTGCCACTGGCACTACATGTGAGGTAATATGTGGGTATATATACTCATCGTCGGTGTACGGTTGCGTGAGGTGAGTGGCCTATGTGGTGCATTGCTTTGATATGTTTGTGTGTGTACGTGTGTGATGTTCCTTTCAATTCATGGTAGTCTCTATATGCGATATTAAATGCTGATAAAGTGTGTATTTGTGATACAAATGCTGATAAATCGAGTGAAAATGGGATCGCAATGGGAAGTCTCTACTTTAGGGGCGAAGCTCCTCTTAGTCTAACCTCGTCAGGCGTCAGTCGTCAGGCGTAACCCGCGTGACGGGAGGCACGCGCTCGCCCTCGGCGCGTGCCTCTCACTCTCTCTCTCCCGGCGCGTGCCTCTGCTGTCTTGTGAGAGAGAGAGAGACAGAGAGAGAGCGAAAGGCGCCCGTTGGCTATGGAAACGCTGTTTCTTAGAGGAACGCTACCAGCTCGCAAAGAAGGAGAACGCGCCCTCACCCGCGAGAGACAACGTTGGCGTGGGCAGCAGCTCCTAGCGAGTTTCTTGATTGAGAAATACCGACTGCTCGCGTTGGAGACGCGTTTACCGGCAACCCAATATATATAGGCACTGGATCTTGACTTGCAATGAAGTGCCGGTGGGAGATTTCGCTTGTGCATAGTTGAACCATGAGGATTCGTAGCGTGCGCATTAACTAAATTAATCCGGAACTCGGCACGATCTACGATGAACCTCGAGCTTCGCCCACTCATCATCATTCACTCCGTGTATATACTGTAATTTTTTTTTCTTTGCTTTTTCGGTTGGTCGCAACTGGTTCAACGGTTAGCCTGCCTGGACGCTCTACAGAGGGCAACTTTTAAAACATCGAGTGGGAACTGCAGGGGTCTAGAAACTAGAACCGCTGCTGTTAGTCTCGCAGCTACTTAAAAATTGGTTAAAAATCTGTGGCAGCCCATTTAGTCCCCGAAAGGAGGAAAAGCATGCTCCCTTTTCGTCCATTTTGTTTTAGAGTGAGCGCATGACATGACACTACCACGTTTCAGGATTGTAGAGTGCCCGGACGCAAAATCCAACACAGGTTTCTGTGAACGAGGGCTATACTGCCGGCAAATGCGGTCCGCGTTTACACTGACAGCAAGGCCAAGAAACTGTAAATTGCCATCGCATGACATCTCCACAGTGAAAACTAAACCCATACCCCTCAATTTTAAAAATTTCCGCAATGTGTTCCATCTTCTGCGGGGCGCGCACCGTGTCAATAAAAAGCAAATGATCGTCTACGTATCTGAAAATACACTTTTAATCTTGTTGTGCGCTTATGGTGTGCACTTCTTTCTCTGTGTGTGAAGGTCCTTTTTGCGCTTGTATTTTCCTAATAAGATTATTATCTCACGTTTCATTTCAGTGCATACTTCTGTCTACTCACTGCGCAATTTCCGCGGTTGCTTCTCTCTCTTAATTCCATATACGTTCAGTGCGGAACTTCCCTTCCAGTTAAATTTGTACAGAAAATATCGCCGCTCTTTAGCGCATGTTGTTTGTGTCAGGAAAACGCAAGTATGGTGAGAGGAGATTATCGCTAAAATAAATGCAACGCTAATTCGATAATGCCCACGACATATGCGGTTGTTTTGTTTAAGGGGTGCGCAGCCATCACTTTGCCGCGACACGAGCGCTTGTTTCGGTTTGTTTCCAGGGGGCACCGTTATCACCTTCTGTTACGCTAAGCGCAGGCCGGGTTTATCGCGAATGTCCCTTCGGGAACCGTATCGACCCTTCTTGAAGCTGCATGCCTGACGCTCACATTTGACTGTCTTAATTATAGATTTTCAAATACAATGCGAGAACGGGTTATGAATGTGTATATAAAACGCGACGCATATCGCCACTTTAACAGTTGACCGACGTCTGTTCAGGCGGCTATCGCCTTGCAGTGTGATTTGCTTTTCTTGCTGGGTCCAGGTTCGCCCAGTAAAGAGTTAGACAGGAAACACATTGATTTCTGATGCGTGCTTCATCGTCACGACCATGTGACATCTTGTGGAGGTACTTCCCCGTCTATGTACCTTACACCCCCGAGCAGTGAGCTGAGCCCACGCAGCCAAGAGGACGACTGCAACCCGACCCTTCGAGCTAGCCGCAGGCAGCAAGGACTATACATACCGCCAGAATACCAGCTGCGTCCCAAAAGGGACAAGAAGACAGGTGCTTGACGAAAACAGCATCCACGATAAGGGCAGCAGAGTGTCCGGCAACCGTTGTTAAGCGGTATCCTAAAGAGCCACCAACATACCGCGAATCGTAATATGAGATCCCGGAAAGCTGGCTCGACACCTACGACCGCTGTTGTTTGTTGTTGTTGCTATGTGGGGTATAACGTCCCAAAACCAACTCTGATTATGAGAGACGCCGTAGTGGAGGACTCTGCAAATTTCAACCACCTGGGGTTCTTTAACGTGCACAGACATCGCACAGTACACGGGCCTAAACATTTCGCCTCCATCGAAACGCAGTCGCCGCAGCCGGGATTCGATCCCGTTACCCTGGGATCAGCAGCCAAGTACCATAGCCACTAGACCACCGTGGCGGGGCACCTACGACCGCGTCGCAGCCTTTAACAACTGGAATATTGAAGATGAGCTGCGTCACGTTTACTTCTACCTAGAAGACGCTGCCAGGACATGGTTCAAGAATCGAGAGTCCACGCTTAGAATCTGGGACAATTTCCGCGCGGCTTTCTCGGAAACATTCGCAGATATTGTAAGCAAGGAAAGAGAAGCATCATAACCGACGAATATGCACGCCAGAGCTCAGCGGGAAAATTATTAGACGCGGGCGGGACAGGAGAGTAACACACGCACGAGAGCTAACTATCAACAATGCTTAGAAAGGCAACTCCGGCGATTTTTCAGTGTCCACTGATCTCAATAAAATTTTCAATACATATTCTCCTCGGTGGTGTAATAATATATGCCAAGTCAGGCGGATGCAGGTCGTTTAGTTTTCCTGTAAATGCAATATAAAAAACATTTTAGCGGATTCCCACGCGAGCCACCCTGTGTTTTCGACGTCATCACCTCCACGCTGCCTACCCGAGCCCTTCCAAAGCAAAACGGCGATACTTCCAGCGCTCAAATCGTCGCTGTCAAGATCAGAAAAGCTGGCATAACTCAATATGTGGCCGGATGAACTCGCCACTGACATTCCTTTGGCGCCAGTTTCATATTTCTGGTGATGGGAAAGTGGTGACGTCAACGCACACGCTCAACGAAGCATCTACCCGTTCCGGTTTCGCTTTGAAGACGAATTTCGGTAGCTTATATAAAATTATTGCTGCGTTCCTCAGCAAACGGAACCACTCTGCCGGTTACAGGACTATCAGTACTATTGGAAAATATTGATATCAGAACATGGTGAAAAAACCGCCGGAGTTGGCCTTTAATTGATTCCGGAGGAACAAAAATGTCAGATCCCACGCACAGTGCGATTCAAGGAAATGCGAAGAAAGCATCAGGAACGTAAAATAGATATGCAAATTTGTCTCGCTATATCAATTTTGGTACACATTAGGTTAATGAAACGGCCGCCAGAGCACCAGGACTGTGGCATGTAAACCACGCCGCTCATGACACGCATTTCATGGCTCTAACGTTATGACCTGCCATTTACGTTCGTCATGCAGCCGTGTTGTGCCACAGAAATTTGGGTTTACATCCCATTAACTAAACGCGTGGCATGCAAATCATGCCGCTCATGAAAGGTATTTCATGACTTTCATGTTACGACTTGTCATTCTTGCTCGCCATGCATTCATGTTTTGTCATACCAATTTTCGTATACATCGTATTAACGAAACGGACAGGACAGCACCAAGACCGTTGCATGTAAATCGCGCTGGTCATCACATGCATGTCATGATGTTCATGTTATGACGTGTCGCTTATGTTCGTCATGCAGTCATGTTGTACCGTGCCAATTTTCGTATACAACCAATTACCGACATGGACAGGAGAGCACCAAGACCATGGCATGTAAATCATACCGCTCTTAGCATGCATGCCATGATTTTCATATTATGACCTGTCATTCATGTTCGTCATGCACCCATGTTGAGACACCAATTTTCGTATACATCCCATTAACGAAACGGACAGGACAGCATCAAGACCGTGGCGTGTAGATCATGGCGCTCATGACATGCATGTCATATCAATACAGGGCGAGGAGATACCCAGAGTACGAGAGTACAAATACCTCGGGATATGGATAAATGATGGGAATAGATACATGGAAGTACAAGAAAAAGCTATGATAGTTAAGGGAAAGAGGAACTCCGCAATAATGAAGCATAGAGCGCTGTGGGTTTACAACAGGTACGAGGTAATTCGAGGTTTGTGGAAAGGTGTAATGGTGCCAGCACTTACATTCGGAAACTCAGTGGTGTGCATGAGGTCAGAGGTACAATCAGGGCTGGACGTGAATCAGAGGACGGTCGGACGTCTCGCACTGGGCGCCCATGGGAAGACCACAAATGAGGCTGTTAAGGGGGATATGGGATGGTCTGACTTTGAGGGAAGGGAAGCTCAGAGTAAAATTAGGTACGAACAGAGATTAAGGAATATGAAAGAAAGTAGATGGGCAGCGAAAGTATTCAGGTATTTGTATAGGAAGAACGTTGATTCACAATGGAGGAAGAGAACTAGGAAGCTTACCAGTAAGTGTACATCCAGTAACGAAACGGATGGGACGAAAAAGAGCGTTAAGAGCATGGTCAGAGCGGCGGAGAACTCGGATTGGATAGCAAGAATGGAGAAGAAACCGGCATTGAACAACTACCGAAAAGCGAAAGACGAAATCAAGAGAGAAAAATTTTATGATAATTCAAAGGGAAGCGCTTTACTGTTTGAGGCAAGGTCCGGTTGCCTGAGAACCCGAAGTTACAGAGCGAAATTCAATAAAGAAGGGGATACATGAACGTGCTGTGGAAAGGCTAGGGAAACGACAGACCATATTTTGATTGAATGTACAGATGTCCACCCAGGTGTAGCTGTGGACACTACCCTACAGGAGGCCATGGGTTTCAGGAGTAACAGGGGAAAGCTGAACATGCCGGCGATAGATATAAGTAAAAGGCGCTTAGAGCATTGGTGGCGCAAAAGTATGGAGCAAACAAAAGCGCAAGGTAGTTCGGGTAAGATTGTTACATCACAGCAGAACGATAATAGATAAAATAAATAGACGAGGAAAAAAATTAGTTGTGAAAATATGTGTGATTCGGGAAAAGAAATGGTTGTAAACGAAAAAGAAATAAAGCTAGAGCTTGGTGGCCCGGCCACCGCCCCGTTATAAAGGGGACGCTCCTAATATCCATCCATCCATCCATCCATCCATCATGATGTTCATTTTATCATCTATCATATATGTTCGTCATGCAATCATGTTTGCCATACCAATTTTCGTATACAGCCCATTAACACAACGCCCAGGAGAGGACCAAGACCGTGGCATGTAAATCATGCCGCTCATGACATACGTGTCATGAGCATATCATGATTTTCATGTTATGACCTGCCATTTATGTTCCTCATGCAGTCATGTTTTGCCATGCCAATTTTCGTAAACATCCCGTTAACGAAACGGCTAGGGGAGCATCAACACTGTCGCATGTAAAGCATGCCAGTCATGACGTGCATGTCACGATTTTCACGTTATGACCAGTCATTTATGTTCGCCGTGCAGTCATGTTGTGGCATACCATTTTCGTATACGTCCCATTAACGAAAGGTCCAGGAGAGCACCAAGACTGTGGAATATAAAGCATGCCGCTCATGACATGCATGTCATGATTTTCATGTTAGGACCTGTCATATATGTTGGTCATGCAGTCGTTGCAGCATGCGAATTTTCGTATACATCCCATTAACCAAACGGCCAGGAGAGGACAAAGTCGTAGGCGGATAGATAGATAGATAGATAGATAGATAGATAGATAGATAGATAGATAGATAGATAGATAGATAGATAGATAGATAGATAGATAGATAGATACGCTCAATGTCACCGAAGTTCGCTTAGAAATGCTTCGCATTTAATATGTAGAATTGTGCCCGCTCAGGCATGCACAGTGTTTGAGGCCTCAAGTAACTATAGTCCTTTCCTAGATGACGATAATGAAGGTGTGCTGACACAATCTTCGCCAAGTTTAATTATGGTGGCAGTTTCAATAATCAGGCGAGTGGTCTCCTCATGGTGCCTGCTCATAATGGTAGACTCATGCAGCAGAGTACACGCCCGCGTGCCACAATGCGCAGACAACCAACCATCGCCGTGTTTCTTCACTTTGTTTTTGTGCTCATTGAGCCTGGCGCTCTGGCAACGCCCAGTCTGTCTAACATAGTGTTCACCACACGACAATGGAATCTGGTAACAACACCTTTCTTGCATGGTACTTTACCAGTTCGGTGATTGGTGTCACAGCCGCGCTTTTTGCTTAGAGCTCGATTGCTGATCTTTCACAGCTTTCTCAGCTTGATCGGGGCTGTAAAGACCACGCTTATGTTTGTGCTGACACCCACCTTTTGATGTGGGATATTTTGTGAAAGCTGGGCGCCACTGCACACTTCCTTCGGCCGTTCACACCGGCTGCTTAACGATGGTAAATTCGATGAACGACTAATCGATTAAATGTACACAGTTAATTGATTAATGGTCACAGATTTCCCCCTTTCAACTGATCGATTTAATCAATTAAAGCTCTTCAAATAATCGATTACGGCACCCTCCCCCCCCCCCCAACCCCTGCACCGCCCCTTGGCCGGAGTGCATGATTGCGAGACGCGCGACGCCGAGACGTAGATGTCGAGCACACATTTCTACCCAAGTAGAAGGGGTCCGGAGCCGCAGGCGGCCCTACTCCATAGAGATATAAATGAGCTCTACCCGATTTCCGTCGCCTACACCATTTTATTTAACCCCCAGATTTTACGTGCTTCTCATGTAAGTTCCACATTGTAATATGCGCTGCTTATTCCTTGGCTGGTTCAGTTTTTCTTGCCATTGTATTTTACTACTTAGCTAATAAAGATTATCTGTGACCAATGAAAGAAAGAGAGATAAATTATTGGAAGATAGAGAGGGTGGCCTGATCTAGTACGCTCCTGCCTTCTACTCTACTTTGGGGACAACGCAACAGGGGTAAAAGGTGATGAAGCATGATGATGGGGATAAGGAATGAGTGATCCGTATGTACATAAGATACCACTGCTTGCGCAAAGGGGACATGGATGCTAGTAATCATATTTCATTACCCTTGATACCAACTAGCCTAACTGTCCGCCTTAACGCCCAATAGCATTTGATAACTGTAATGCTAGCTTCCCTGCAATGCCGTTATCCGAAGTTATGGCAGCTATTCACTTCTACAAAACAGCGTGCTATGACGCGGAAAATGTCGACTCAGATCTCTCGACATAAGCACTCATAAATACAATTAAAATCAGACACTGACCATGTATCCGGGAACGCTACTGCATCACGACTGCGCATCGCACATGCGCAGATACTCTCGGCGCGCTATCGTGCGCCTATATAATCAGTGACCGAATAAACCGATCGTTCTTCTTGTTCTGGCCATCATGCTGTCACGTCGTCCTTGCTAGTTACATGGTGTCACAAGTGGCCGCCGCGGACAGAAGCACGGCAGCAACGGCGCGGTATCGCCATGGACCTACTGAAGCCGCCGGAGCCATTGTGCCTATCGGGCAACTTGTCTGAAAATTGGAAGCTCTTCAAGCAAAGGTTCGAGCTTTTTCTGCAAGCAACGGCAGTCGAGAAGGCCCCGAGAAGTGACTCTTCGAAAGTAGCACTCTTGCTGAGCTTCGCGGGAGACGAAGTGCTCGACATCTTCAACAACTTTCAGTACGGCCCCGAGGAAAGCAAGGAATGTTACGACACGGTCGTGCAGAAGTTCGACACCTACTTCTCCGAGGTGAGCAATGAAATTCATGAAAGATATGTTTTTCGCACACGAAGCCAGGTGGAGAAATAACCTTTTGAGAAGTTTGTGCGGTACTTAAAGAAGCAGGCGACACAGTGCAACCTTGGGGATCAGCATAATTCACTGATTAGAGACCAAATTGTGTTTGGTACGAACAACCCAAAGCTGCGTGAAAGAATGCTTGCCGAGAGAGGCCTGACGCTACTAAAAGCTGAGGAAATGTGTAAAGCGGCAGAAGCAGCGGCACTAAGGAGCCTAGTTTGGAATAGGACGGAAGACAGCATTGACGCGGTTTCAAGTGGCGAAACGGCGACGAAAAGACAGCAGCAGCGGAAAAAAAAGCAGAGTCGCGATAATCAAGATATTTGCTGCAGGAAGTGCAACCGCAAACATAAACCGAAGCAATGCCCCGCGTATGGTAAATTATGTCATTCTTGCCGCAAATACAACCACTTTGCAAGTTGTTGCCAGAAGTCTACCGTTGTTAGCCAAGTAGCTAATCTCGAAGAGAATGACTTTCAGATTCTCGAAATCGGCTCCGAAAACTCTCGCAAGAGAGACTGGACAATCAAGGCTCGAGTAAATGGCAGAGAAGTGACATTCAAAGTGGACACCGGTTCGCAGGCAAGCTTACTTCCATTTGCAACGTACCGTAAGCTTGGATCCAAAGAAGCACTGCAACCAACCGGGTCAGTGTTGCGCGCATACAACGGGGGCGTTATTTCAGGTTATGGAACAACGTCACAGAAAGTGTCTGTCGGAACCGGCGAGATAAGCGTGAAATTCTTCATCGTAAAGAATGGGCGCCAAGCCATCCTTGGGCTCGATGCCAGTGAAGCGCTTGGGTTGGTTCGACGTACGGTGGACGCTGTCAATGCCTCGTCCGAGTACGAACTTTTGAAAGATTTCAGGCACCTGTTCCAAGGGCTCGGCTGCTCGAAAACTGAGTACAGAATGGTCCTGGAGCCAGACGCGGTTCCCGTCATTCAGCCTGCTCGCCGGGTACCTCTTGCACTTCAGGAACCTCTGAAGAAGGAACTACAGCGAATGACCCGGGAGGGCATCATCGTCAAAGAAAATGAGCCAACCGACTGGGTAAGCCCTCTGGTACTGGTGAAAAAAAAAGACGGTGGTCTAAGGGTTTGCATGGACCCCAGAAGAGTGAACAGGTATATCAAGAGGCAGCATTTCCCTTTACCCAGACGCGAGGACCTGGAAGCACGGCTAACCGGAGCTACCTATTTTAGCTGTTTGGATGCAAACGCCGGCTTTCATCAGGTGCCTTTGGACGAGAAAACATCAAAGATCTGTACGTTCTCGTCACCTTTTGGCAGATACCGTTTCCTAAGGCTACCCTTTGGCATCTCATCTGCACCTGAGGTGTTTCAGCAGGCACTTTGTCAGATATTTGACGGTCTGCCAGGCGTGCTCATATATATCGATGATATCCTGGTCTGGGGCTCAACGAAGGAAGAGCATGATGAGCGCCTGGTAGCAGTCCTGAAAACTGCTGAAACAGCTGGATTGACGTTTAATCCCCACAAGTGCAAGTTTGGCGTAAAAGAGTTACGTTTTCTGGGTGATATCGTAAGCGCGAACGGCATATCCCCAAATCCAGGGCTCGTAAAAAGTTTGGTTCAAATGCCAGTGCCAACATGCAAGGCCGATGTTCAGCGCATGCTTGGTGTGTTGAACTACTTTGGAAAGTTCGTGCCGCAGCGATCTGAAAGAACGGCCCTGTTAAGAACTCTTATCAAGGCCAGCTCTGAGTTTGAGTGGACAGAAAACCACGCCAAAGAGTGGAAAAGCGTCACCCAAATTCTGACCACCGCTCCCGTGCTCGCAATATTTGACCCACGACGGGAAACAAAGTTGTCTTGCGATGCATCGAAGGACGGCGTCGGCGCCGCTCTTCTGCAACGTCACAATAACGAGTGGCGGCCCGTAGCTTACGCATCTCGAGTACTGGCTAAGGCAGAGAAAATGTACGCACAGATAGAAAAGGAGGCCCTAGGAATTTGCTTTGGGTGCGAAAAATTTCACCAGTTCGTCTACGGCCAGAAAGTCGCAATTGAAACGGACCACAAGCCACTCTTGTCAATTGCTCAAAAGGAAATTAGTGACATGCCACCTCGCCTTCAACGGTTCTTTTTGAGGTTGTTCAAGTATGATTTTACTTTGCAGTATATACCTGGGAAGCACCTTGTTCTTGCTGACATGTTGTCCCGGTCAAGTGCTGACAACCAAGACGAGGCTGGTGCTACTACCGACGTGGAAGTTCACGCAATCCAGCTTCTAGGCTACCGTGTCACAGAAGCAACGCAGAAAGAACTGCAAGCGGCAACTGCTCGTGACCGCTACCTACAGTCGGTGGTCACAAGTTTGTCGGTGGGGCTTCCAGTACAAGGTGAACTAAAGCCTTTTGAGCACGAACTCTCATTTGTCAACGGAATACTTTTAAAGGCGTCGAAAGTTGTTATTCTGAAAAGCATGCGGCAAACTATGCTTGAAAGAATCCATGCAGGTCACCTCGGCATGCAAAAATGCAAAGAAAGCGCCAGACGCCTCGTGTTTTGGCCTGGGCTTAACGCTGAGATTGCTTCCATGGTCAAACTTTGTCCTACATGTCGCAAGTACGCTTACAAACAGCCCAAGGAACCGCTTCAAATGCGGCCCGTGCCAGGTTGTGCATGGCAGAGTCGGAGTCGATATTTTTTCGTTTGCGGGGGACTCGTACATCGTTGTCTTTGACGCCTTATCAAACTTTCCAGAAGTTCAGAAACTACCTGACCTATCGGCGCATCAACCATTGCAGCACTGAGCGCTATTTTCGCCAGATTTGGCGTGCCCGTCGAAGTATGTACTGATAACGGCCCACAATTTTCCAGCCATGACTTTCTTTTGTTTTCAAGGAAGTACGACTTCACGCACGTCACTTCAAGCCCTCATTGTCCGCAGTCTAACGGGCTTGCGGAAAAAGGTGTGCAAGTTGTGAAGCGCATCTTGAAAAAAAACTGCAGATTCGGGCGACGACTTCTGGCTGGGCCTGCTGGCCTACCGCTCTACCCCACTGGAGGACGGGCGATCCCCTGGTGAACTACTGCAAGGAAGGCGCCTTCGCGCCAACCTCCCGGACTTCAGTGCGGTGACCGCAACCGACGTCAAGAAGCACAGCCAGACTCAAGGGGGAAGACCTTTGCCTCCTCTGCAGAAGGGTGTCGTCGTGAGGCTCAGAGACGCTGCATGGTCCCGAAAAGCCAAAGTGGTGGGTTCGCCATAACCAAGGTCCTACCTTGTCAAAACGGAGGACCAGAAGCTGCTCAGGCGCAACCGTCGCCACCTACTTCAAACTGGCGAACGGTTCTTCGAGGAAAGCGACGATGACATTGATACCAGCCCAGCGGACAACAATGTTGGTGGCCATCCAGCAGTGGCAACTTCAACCTCGCCAGCCAACGGCCGACGTCGCGAAGTTCCAACGTCGGGCGACCCTTCGCCACCTGTGGTGCGTCAGTCATCTCCACCACCGACGCCAGCTTTGAGAAGGTCGACTCGAACCGTAAAGCCACCACAGCGTCTTCATTATGACAAGGACTTTAACCAAGTGTCTGATATCATTTTTTGAAGTGCCGTGTACTTATCACTGTTTCGGTGGGTGTGTAATTTCCTTGTTAACGGAAAGGATGTATCCGGCAACGCTACTGTATCACGACTGCGCATCGCACATGCGCAGATACTCTCGGCGCGCTATCGTGCGCCTATATAATCAGTGACCGAATAAACCGATCGTTCTTCTTGTTCTGGCCATCATGCTGTCACGTCGTCCTTGCTAGTTACAGACCACAATAAAAGCAAATAAAAGCAAGACGTTTCGGCTCCCGCACGGGAGCCTTCTTCACAAGTGAAGAATGTGTGCTTGAGCAGTACGGTTATGTAGGATTTAAAATGTGGCGTAAGCAACGAGTGTACACTTGTGCGAGGTTTCCGTCGTTGCGATTAAGTGTGTGCGCCGTTGTTTGGATTGTCAAAGATTCCAGATGAAGGCGCGATGACCAGTTCTTTTCTCGTTCTATTATTCTTGCGTTATCCCAATCTATTTTGTGGCTATATGCTTCTGCGTGTTCCGCCAGCGCGTTCGATGAGACCTTCTTTTTTACGTCATATATATGCAGCTTTAGTCTTTGCGGAAAATTGCCTGTCTTGCCGATGTAACTGCCACTACATTCTGCGCACGGGATGCTGTAGACAACACTTGGAAATTTTTCTTTTGGCAGCTCAGCCACCATTCTAGATCTTAGCCACCCGAACTCAGCCACCATTCTAGATCTCATTTTAAATAACAATCCTTCCAGTTTATCTTCAATGACTCAACTTGAAGAAATTAGTGACCATAAAGTGATTCATACTGTTTTTCTTTTGCCTCTCCGAAACGAGAATCGTGGGATAAAACAATACGCTTTTATGACAAAGGCAACTACGAAGCGATCAACAACGAGCTCTCCGACTTCTACGCTATCTTCTGTTCCGAATTTCACAACCACACACTTCAAAAAAACTGGTCGATATTCCAAAGCAAACTTACTGAACTTGCTTCTAAACACTCCAGCTAAAACCGTCCGGGCCAATCATCACAAACCATGATTCACAAGAGAATTAGGAACCCTAAAAAACAAGAAGAAAAGGCTATTTCGTTCCGCAAAACAACAAAATTCCCCTGTGGCGTGGAGCAAATATTATGAGGCAGAGAGAGACTACCTCTTAGCTGTTCGTCGCGGAAAGTACTCCTTCTTCCATGACACTCTACCCAGTGTATTAACAGCCCCCAGAAATTCCGGCAAATCCTGCAACCCAAGGTACCTGAATCTATCACCCTCATAGATCATAATGACCTTATTATCACCGACCAAGGGTGTGCCAATGCATTCAATGTCGCGTTTTCATCTGTCTTTACCACTGAACCCGACACGCCTGGCCCGCGACCGCCTGCTCACTTACACTCTGTCATGCCACCCATCGAATTCACGAAACATAGCATAATGCTAATAATCGAAAAGCTGAAGTTATCATCAGCATCTGGGGTAGACGGTATCAATTCGAAACTGTTAAAAAATACAAAACATGTGTGCGCATGTTACTTGAAACTAATCTTCGCTGAGTCTTTATCATCCTCCAGTATTCCCATCGATTGGAAGAGCGGGCAGGTGATCCCGATCTACAAATCAGGGAATAAAAATTCCCCTCTTAACTACCGGCCAATATCTCTTACAAGTGTACCCTGCAAGATAACGGAACATGTTATCTACACTCCGCTAACTTCTTTCACCCTGCCCAGCATGGATTTCGCAAAGGGTTTTCATGCGAAACACAACTTGCCATCTTCACCCATGACTTCCACATTAACCTTCACAGAAATACCCAGGTTGACGCTATCTTCCTCGATTATGCAAAAGCATTTGACAAGTCACCTCATAAACGGCTATTATAATAAAACTATCTTGTTTGAACCTGCCACCAAACATTCTCAACTGGATTGCTGAATTTCTTTACAACCGTCATCAGTCAGTGCACGTGAATAATCATACATCTCCACCCCTCCCCGTAACGTCTGGCGTCCCTCAAGGAAGTGTTCTGGGTCCCCTACTCTTCCTTATTTACATCAACGACCTTCCCCTTCATGTTTTTTCTCACATCCGTCTGTTCGCCGACGACTGTGCCATATACCGCGCAATCAATAACTACTCTGACCACAGTGCCCTGCAAGACGACCTCAACAAAGTGCAACACTGGTGCAACGACTGGCTAATGACCCTCAACCCCCACAAATGTAAAGTGATGTGTTTCAGCCGCCACCCTCAGCCCTCTCATATGCCCTATAATATCAGCAATACTCCCTTAGAAAAAGTAGACTCATTCAAGTACCTTGGTGTCACCTTTTCAAGCGATTTAGACTGGTATGTTCATGTGCCGCGCATTACAGCCTCAGCAAATCGAACCTTGGGATTCTTAAAACGCCATTTACATCACGCACCTCCTCACGTTAAGCTACTGGCATTTAAAACGCTTGTATACGAAACTTCAGTATGCATCCCCGATATGGTACCCACATCAAACATATCTCGTCAATGCACTCGAATCAGTCCAAAATCGCGCGGCAAGATTCATTCATTCATCGTACTCTTATCACACAAGCGTATCACTACTCAAGGCACGATCCGGCCTAGACTCGCTGTCATCCCGGTGCCGCATCGATTCACTAATCCTTTTTCACGTGCTCTTTTACAGCTCGCTTCATCAGGCACCATACATCTTGGCCCCACCCGCACGCCTTTCTCTTCGCACTGGTCATCACTTACAAGTAACCCGTCCACGCAGCCGCACTACTACCTTTTCGGCGCCTTTTTTAAAGGCGATAGCCTTTGTTGGGATACTTCAACGCAGAAATTTTGGTCTGTGTGTGTGTGTGTGTGTGTGTGTCCTGCTGCGAAAGGTGAACCCCTTCCTCAACGACCACCCAGCTTGAACTGGTAGCTACGTTCATACTTCTGAACGCAGTCGACCAGAACGCAAATATTATGCATATCTGAGGCGCAACATCAATACGTAAGCATTAGATAGTGTGTTCCTTTAGTAGAAAATACATAGATGCGTAATTCTAAAGACCCTAGTGCTTGTTAGGATGCGCAAAAGTGGACGTTTCTTACGCAGTTCCGCGTACTACGCAAGCTTTTTGCGTTTCCCGATATCATGGCCAGATGGCGCCCATATCTCACGCTCGTGCCGAACGGGTAGGACAAGGCAGCGGAACGGCCGCCCGCCACTCCGGCCGGTCCCTTTCTCTCCTCGCGTCTCTTCGTTTTCCCTCTCGCTTGCGCGACTCCTCGGGGAAATAGAAACACGCGAACTGGGACTCATGTAGTACGGCCGGTAGAAGACTATCGTCTTTCGACGACATTTGCAGCCAAGCACAGAGATACGCGGCCATTTTTTTTGCCTCTCATCGTCTGAGTGGAACGGCCGGCCCGGCTCTATTGTTGATATCACCAGCCCATCCTGATTTGCTGAAAAGCTTAAGACCTAACTTATTCCTGTTTTGGCTGTAGCTATACGCTTAAGTGGTTATTGTGTTGTATATTGTATAAATTATTGTATAAATGCATATATTACTTTTTATGTAAAATTCTTGTGTATGTATATTTGTGTATATATATTATTGACTACAAATGTAACCCACCCCTTATGCAATACCCTTCTTGAGGGGGCCTTTAAGGAAATAAAAGTGAAGGGAAGTAACGGGACCAGTTACTACCGTTTTGGCACCATTGCTACATTTTTTGTCTCTTACTAGCTTAGATATATGCTTGAGGTAGCAAATGTCAGGGGTAGTAACTCACTAAATGCGTACGTAACAGGTTAGTAAAGGTACTACCTCCACTGGCAGTAGTATATTATGGTGTAATTGTGATAGACGCACGCGGAATTTAGACAAACTATAATTGGTTTGATTATGTTTGAATAAGAGTTCCATGCAGCGTGGCTGCACACATATACGGAAGCAGGAAAAATACAAGGATCTCGATCCAAAACGTTGATTAGTTATCCGAATCCACTTCTGCTTACCGGAATAACGTGAGCGTCCTTAAGGAGGTCCTTAAGGAGGTCCTTAAGGAGGGACATATACAGCGTTAACTTCGCAGTTAGGATATATATCGCGTAGTCTGTGTGCGGTAGTGTGTGCTGTCGTTTCTGGTTCGAAAATGTTTTTAAGCTGCCACTTAAATATGTCTATGTGCAGCGTATTCACAGGGCTAATCGCGTGATGTCATTAGCGATCGTTAATTGGTGTAACACGATGTAATTAGTC
Source organism: Hyalomma asiaticum (assembly GCA_013339685.2). Classification (NCBI taxonomy): domain Eukaryota; kingdom Metazoa; phylum Arthropoda; class Arachnida; order Ixodida; family Ixodidae; genus Hyalomma; species Hyalomma asiaticum. The sequence continues at coordinate 118,795 of JABSTT010001715.1, forward strand.
AGCACCAATCAGCGTCACCGGACAGTGCCTTACGGCGCTAATTTTACAGCTGTAGTGAAGAGGAATGCCTCGCGCTGCAGCCGTATCGCCAACGCTGCGCGAGACCGGAGCTCGAGACTTGTGCCCAGCTCTTGTCGAGACGCTGCCTGCTGTTCTTGGGTGCCGCCAATATATCGCCCTATAAATTGGGCGAAAAAATGATCATGTCGTCTAGGTAGCAGAGGCATGGTTTCCACATCGGGCCACGCAATAGGTTGTCCATCATCTGCTCGAAGGTTGCGGGGGCGTTGCAAAGGCCGAAAGGCATTGCGACGTCCCCGCTGGCGCCGACTGGACCCCGGGCTTGTTAACTGGGACATTTTCGTTCGTTTCTTGGAACCTCTCCTTGGCAAAACGAAGAACCGCCAGAGTGATGAATGCGCGTTTCGGAGCTAGGTTCGCGGAACGAATCTATTGACAATCCTCACGGACCCACCGCACAAACACCCGACTATATGGCGACGGCGTCTCTTGCTTACGGGCTGCAGCTGCCAGGCAACATTCGCACCCCCCGCTTTATGGCCCAGGCGCGGCAGAACGCCTTTTGTTCGTCCCATCCATGCGACCGGCCAGGACGGACATTCCGTCAAACTCGGCAGCCCCCGGACTCATTAGCGCGCCCTCCGTCGATGGCCACTTGCAGCGTTCAAGGGAGAAGAAGCGGTGCCTTCTGACGGTGAGTGCAGAGGGTGCAGAGTTGCAGAGTTGGGGCCCGGCCTGAACATCTGGACGCCAAGCTCCGAGAACCAGGCCGAGAGGGGGCGGCCAGAGGCTTTTCAGCACAGCGCTCTAATGCGCCTCCCCCCTTTGAGGCGACGCGCTTTGTCTGAGCATTGACATTCTTGGTCGCCCCTGATTCATGAGCCATCGTACAGCTCGCCCGCGTCCCTCTCCAAAGTTGTAGCATGTATGTTTTTACTTGCTCTACTTTGCTTGAGAGAGGGTTTTGCCACTGATGTTGGCTGCGGGTGCGGGTGCCGAAGCTGTCAGACTGACTGACAAGAATTATATGCAGCGACAGTAGTGCAATTGGTTGGGTGCCACGGAAGATGGATGCTGTAGATGGATGGATATTAGGAGCGTCCCCTTTATAACGGGGCGGTGGCCGGGCCACAAGCTCTAGCTTTATTTCTTTTTCGTTTACAAACCATTTCTTTTCCCGAATCACACATATTTTCACAACTAATTTCTTTCCTCGTCTATTTATTTTATCTATTATCGTTCTGCTGTGATGTAACAAGCTTACCCGAACTACCTTGCGCTTTTGTTTGCTCCATACTTTTGCGCCACCAATGCTCTAAGCGCCTTTTACTTATATCTATCGCCGGCATGTTCAGCTTTTCCCTGTTACTCCTGAAACCCATGGCCTCCTGTAGGGTAGTGTCCACAGCTACACCTGGGTGGACATCTGTACATTCAATCAAAATATGGTCTGTCGTTTCCTTAGCTTTTCCACAGCACGTACATGTATCCCCTTCTTTATTGAATTTCGCTCTGTAACTTCGGGTTCTCAGGAAACCGGACCTTGCCTCAAACAGTAAAGCGCTTCCCTTTGAATTATCGTAAAATTTTTCTCTCTTGATTTCGTCTTTCCGCTTTTCGGTAGTTGTTCAATGCCGGTTTATTCTCCATTCTTGCTATCCAATCCGAGTTCTCCTCCGCTCTGACCATGCTCTTAACGCTCTTTTTCGTCCCATCCGTTTCGTTACTGGATGTACACTTCCTGGTAAGCTTCCTAGTTCTCTTCCTCCATTGTGAATCAGCGTTCTTCCTATACAAATACCTGAATACTTTCGCTGCCCATCTACTTTCTTTCATATTCCTTAATCTCTGTTCGTACCTAATTTTACTCTGGCTTCCCTCCCTCAAGTCAGACCATCCCATATCCCCTTAACAGCCTCATTTGTGGTCTTCCCATGGGCGCCCGTGCGAGACGTCCGACCGTCCTCTGATTCTCGTCCAGCCCTGATTGTACCATCTGACCTCATGCACACCACTGAGTTCCGAATGTAAGTGCTGGCACCATTACACCTTTCCACGAACCTCGATTACCTCGTACCTGTGTAACCCCACAGCGCTCTATGCTTCATTATTGCGGAGTTCCTCTTTCCTTTAAAGGGGCCACTAAACAGGCTCCTACTTTTTTTTAACCCAAACCACGGTCGGTCTGAACGCGCGCGTCCAGACCGGCCGTGCCCAACAAGCTGACTCAATCATAGAGACCGCTAGGCGGCGCCGGAGAGTGCGTCAGCACCCACATCGAGCTCCGCAACACCTATGTTTCTTCGTTGGTTATAGTTCCCTTAACCCACTGAAATTGTGTATCATCGGTACCGTGAACTTCTGCGGAACCCAGGGAGACCATTCTTCTCGACCTCGGTCCGTTTTCAGCGGCTCTGCGATCTCGAGAAGCTACCATCCACCTGGCGTCGTAGGTACCCGCGCCAAAGGTAAGGCGCGGCGATTGCCGCCGCGCCGCGTCTGTGCAGCGTCTGTTAAGACACTGACGCGCATGGCGTCTCAACACCTCGACACTCCTGCGACAGGCGACTCATGGATGCGTCGGCCCAGGGGACAACCACCACAGATGAAGACGGCATGGATTGCTCTGACGCCTGACTTCTCGGAAAGATACTGCACGAGAGCTTCCCAAGGACGCAGCGCCTCTGCAGCGGCCTACGAGAGAGCCCGACGAAGAGGGATGGCAGACAGTGTTGACGCTCCGCCAGAAAAGACTACAAGCGAAGGAACGCCTGCAGGCGAAACGGAACGAACCTTCGCAGAGGGAACAGAATAACTCAAGCTCTAACCGCCGACGCAGGGCGCGACGGAGCAAGCTCCCACCACTGCCACGGGACGACTTCAAGATCATTCTACGCCCGCACCAAGGACTCCCATTGAAAACCCTAACCAGCCCAATGCTCGCAGCAGCTGTGATCGCGGCCTGCCACAACAAGGTAAAGGGTGAGCATTTATATTGCGCATAAAACAGGGCTCAAACATCGCAATAGTTTCAAACATCTGAGCAGGAGGCCGCTAATCTTCTGCGCAAGATTACATCCCTCACAGTTAATGGCAAGACGCACGCGTTCAATGCGTATGCCGCCACCGGAGAAGGCGCCGTCAAAGGAGTAATTCATGGACTCCCGCCGCATACGCCAGGAGAAACAATCAAGGCAAACCTCGAGTTCCGGACGCAAGGCGTGGAAATAATTCAGGCAAGAATGCTAGGTGACTCGAAGAGCGCAGCCATAACCTTCATAGGAACGGTCCTACCACGGTTCGTCTACTATTGCGGTGGGGAGATGGCATGTCACCCATACCGCAACTCGGTGCAAGTTTGCAAGACTTGCCACAGCGTCGGCCACCGCACGGACGTTTGCCCGCAACCGGACGCAAATGTGTGTGTAATCTGTGGGGCTCGCGAGCCTGAAGACGGACACGAGTGTTCACCGCGATGTGCTGCCTGCGGAGACCAGCACCTCACAGGCGACCGCAGCTGTCGAAACGCCTGAAGAAAAGACTCCCACGAGGCAGACCGAGAAATGAAATGCACGGATCTGCTGAACACCGTCCACGGTGGTTCGCAACAGAAGAGGAAGAACTGGAGCTCAGCGATTTCCCAGAGCTTCCTCAACGGCAAGAAGGGGCCCCCTCTGAACCTCGGCAAACAGGAAGATCGAGATGGAGATCGCGTACCAGACAACCGAGCCATCAGAGGTCCAGGTCAAGATCCAGGGCGCGTGACACCAAGCCTCTTCTGCCCGAACAGGAGAGGGCTCCACTGGCTAAACGTCTCACGGCAGCCACAGCCTCACAACTGGGCGAGGGTAGTGTATCCCAACTGCCGATCCCAGTTACTCAGAGTCCCGCGTATCAAAAGATTTTAGAGGAAAACAGAATGTTGAAGGCCAGTCTTACTGAAATTCGAAAGGAGCTAGCAGATTAAAACAAAGGAATTACTCGCATTCACAGAAGCCACACAAGAAGCCAAGAACGCGACGCCACAGGTGACAGAAAAGACGATAAACTGGGCACTGTAGCGCGACAAGTGCAACTTCTTTTTGCGGAGCTGTATAAGCTGAAACGACAGATAGAAGAACTCCTCTTCGCACACCACGAAAGAGGGAGCGAACAAACGAAAGAGTGTCAGCCCAGGAACGCCGACACGCAGACCCAAAGAGGCAGAGCTGACCCGACAGCGAAAGCACTATAGATGGCTAACCACCGCACAAGAGTAACCGAGAGCCTCGAGGTCTGGCAGTGGAACTGCAGGACGCTTAGAACAAAAGTTGCAGCACTAGCGCGTTTTATAGATACGACGCCTGTTTCCCGGACGTAATATGTATACAAGAACCAGGCAAGAGGATACCGAACCTCGTGGGATACAAGTTGCACACGCACCCTGACCATACTCAGATAGCAGCGCTGACACGGGCGGATATAGCGGTAAGCGTGGACTACGCCTCTAACTGCGGTGTTCAACATCAAATCCTCACGATCTGGCCATGTAGGCGGGGCAAACCGAAAACTGTTATCGCCAACGTCTACAGCCCACCAAGGGACAGGCATGCAAATTTGACATGTTAGTCAGGGCCACCTTGAGCAAAGTGAAACGAAACGAACGAGGCAATTATCCTGGGCGACTTTAATGCTCCGCACTCTGATTGGGGCTACGATCGAGACACACCCAAGGGCCAAAGGCTAGCGGACCTCGCGGAGGACCAAGGGCTAGTGTTGCTCACGAGACCTGATGAACCAACCAGAACAGGGAACAGTGTAGTAAACGACACGTCACCGGACTTAACCTTTAGCAACAATGGCAGAGGCGTCACGTGGACCAACCTATGCGAAGACCTCGGCAGTGACCACTGCATCATTAGTGTTTCGATGAATACGACGCGGGTTCGGCATAGATTGGGGGCAGCCACCATAACAGATTGGATAGCTTATAGGGAGAAGCAAAAGCAAACTGCACCGTGCCAGAGCGCTGCAGATTGGACCAGCATCCATCAGGGCCATATACAAAAGTACTACACGAAAATTGTGACCACGTAGAAAACGCCGGCAGTCGACGGGCACCTACTGCACCTCTGGGAGGCTCGGAGAAGTCTGACCAAGCGATGGAAGAGGCAGAGACACAATAGAAAGCTCAAGATTAGGATAGCCCAGCTTGCGCAGGAAGCCAGTGAGTACGTGCGCCAGCTGCAAGAAACCAATGGCTTCAGTTTTGTGATGACCTCAAAGGCACGCTTAGCACGAAGCGAACGTGGCTATTCTCCGGAGTATGATAGATCCAGCGGGAACACGGACCCACCAAACAGAACGCTGAATTAATCGAACATGAGTACGATGGCACAGCTGATGCCCTCATTGATGACATCAAGAGCATCTACGTAGGACCAGAGGACACGCGGTCGCGAGAATACAGCTATAACGGGCCTGATAACGTTGAGTTGGACGCGCCTATAACAACAGCAGAGCTCTACGCAAAGTGGCAACTTTCACCAAACACGCGGGTATGACATGCGCGCCAGAAAAATCAGAGTTCATCACAGTACGAAGTAAGCGCTGCAAGAAAGCCGGTATCCAGGAATAGATCTCCATCTCGAGGGCCACGCTATTCGTGAAGTCACCCAAATGAGAGTGCTTGGCTTACTTATTCAAGAGAACGGCAACGTCGATGCCACAATTCGGAGCTTAAAATTAACCGTCAAGAACGTGGCACGCATGATCCGTCGAGTGGGACGCACTCGCAACGCGGCACGGGCTCGCAGAGGAAGAAACAATCAGGCTGGTGCAAGCGTTTGTGATTAACGAATCACTTACGGCCTCCCGTTCCAAAGACTCAACCAAACTGAATGAAGCAGGTCGACACTCTTATCCGAATGGCATACAAATCGGCCCTGGGACTCCCGAACACAGTCAGCACGGAGCGCCTGGAGCGTTTGGGAATTTACAACAAATATGAAGAACATGCAACTGCGGTGCTCATCTCGCAAAGAGAGAGGCTGAGCTCCACGTCCCAGGGCCGGTCTATCCTACAACGGTTGGATACGACCCTCGACCTCCGTTCTGTGGAGACAAAACAGATTTGTTGCCCCGAGATTTGAGAGATCGACTATACGTCGCACCTATTCCACGAAATATGAGTGCTAAATACCACGCAGGCCGAAGGCAGGCCAGGACGAGAGCCCTGCAGAAGCGATTCGGAAATGACCCAACAGCGTACTACACGGACGCGAGCGCAACTTCTCGCAAGGACTTCTACACGATCGCCTCAAGCAACAAAGTCACCACGATAACTGCCATGGTGAGACCGCCTCTGTATGCACAGCCGAAGCTGCAGCCGTTGCACTGGCCATACGAGACGCCGACTTTAAGGGTCAGCCGGCTTATGTACTCACAGACTCGCAGGCAGCGTGTCGACTCTTCATGCGGGGAACGCTACCGCGCAGCGTCGCAAGAATTCTCGGCTCATGCCTCGACATTGACCACAGCATAATGTGGTGTCCAGCGCACAACGGACTGGAAGGTAACGAAAGGGCAGACCGCATCGCTCGAGCAAGCAACGACCGAGCAGCGGGCAGCGCTCTAGAGGAACCTCCATCCATAGTACGCGACATATTAGAGATTCAGAGGAGGGAGCGACGCACCTTCGGGCCACCGCACCCTAAACTGAATAGAACGCAAGCACGGACTGGCGTCGTATACAGACCAATTCATACCCGCACCTCAACCTTCTCTGCAAGATGCACCCAGCCTGTTACAAAACACCTGTCCGTGGTGTGGCGAAAAACCTACGCTAGCCCACATCACGTGGGAATGTGCGGCTAGACCAAAAAACATCAACTCACCCCTTCTGAGGTAGCAGACTTCATTCGGCAGTGGGAGGCACTGCTCGCAAGCGAGGACCGGGAGAGCCACTGGCCCTCCTGGACCAAGCCCAGCGAGCCCAAGAGCCCTGGACTGAGGCCCCACCCTGACTGCCTTTAATTTTTGTTTTTCTTAATAAAGTTTTTTCCTCCTCCTCCTCCTCAATCATAGAGACCTTGCGGCGACCCCATTCTGCGCATATGGCAGTGTTGCGCGCTACACAGACGCCGTATTCCAACAAAAAATTCCCGCGTCTCTTTCGCGATTGACCCCGTCCTTACATCCTAGGTGTCGTCATGTTGCGCCGTGAACAACTTTGCGCAGTTGTAGCTCGTTGATTGGTCGAAATCAGGTCTGTTGTCAGACCCTGTGGCCATCCCACCGGCGTGAGCCAATAGAAAGGCCTCCGCATCACCTCCTCTACTTGTCAGTTACGTCACGCAAGTCGGATCTGCGTTCCTGAAACGCGGCGGCGCGTTCTGTAAGTGGGCGGAGTCTCGACAGCGCGCCGCGCCTACCCTTCCTCGGCAGAGAAGGTGGGGAGGCCGACCGATTAAACAAGTAGGAGCCTGTTTTAGTGGCCTTTAACTATCACAGCTTTTCTTGTACTTCCATGTATCTATTCCCATCATTTATCCATATCCCGAGGTATTTGTACTCTCGTACTCTGGGTATCTCCTCGCCCTGTATTTATATGGTCTGATCGTTGCTGTCATTGAATCATCCAGCCGCATTTTGTCACACTAAATTTTAGCCCTAAATCTTCACTTTCCCGACCACATATACTAACCAGACCCTGCAAATCTGTTCGATTGTCTGCGAATAGCACAATATCGTCTGCATAAAACAACCGGGGAGCTTTTGTTCTATCACTATACCTGCCTGTCTGTACGACAGCTTAAAACCAATATTGCTCATCTCCAATGCTTTCTCCATTCTCCTCATGTAAAGCATGAATAATAGTGGGGACAACGGGCATCCCTGCCTCAACCTTTACCTATATCGACGCCTCCATTCTACCATTACTCGCCATACCTTCCCATTCCACACATACTGTATTTCCACTGTATATTTCCTTTAAGAGCTCTATACAGTCATCCCCTATACCAGCCTCTTTCATATGTCCCATAAAATATTCTGATTCACATTGTCATACGCCCCTTAATATCCAAAAATGCCACATGTAGAGGTCTGTTCTCTTTTCCGGCTATTTCTATACACTGCGTAAGCGCAAAAAGGTTATCATCTAATCTCCTGTCAACTCGAAATCCATTTTGGAGTTCGCCAAAAGTGCCATTAAGCTCTGTCCATATCTGCATTTTCAATTTAATCGCCTGCATCGCCAACCTGTAGAGTACTGATGTAATGGTCAGTGGTCTATAGGAGCGAATGTTATTTTTCTTCCTTGCCCTTATAAATGAACTTCATCCTACTTTGACGCCAACTGTCCGGTATTCGCCTGTCCTTTAACCTTTTTTCAATTGCTTTTAATAGGGCTTCTTTGCTGTTTCTTCCGAGCTCTTTATTACAGTAATGCTAACCCCATCTAATCCTGTGGCTGTTCGTTTGGGAATCATTTCCTCCGCCTTCTTCCAATTGAAATTTTCGAGAACTAGTTTTCCACTTGGTCTCCTTGCTACTGTTACACGTCGTAAAGGAGCCTCGTCATGCTTCTTAAAGGAATCGGCTGTTGCGTTTCGAATATAAGTCAATGCGTCGTACCCCTCCAATTTATTTCCTTCTTCATCCACAATATGCCGTTGCATAGTTACAGTTTTCTTCCCCAGCGATTGCAGGTGGTTCCAGAAAAGCCTAGATGCGTCCTTCTTTTCGCGAATGTCCGATATACAACGTTCACTTTGGCCTTTAATCTTGGCTTCAACTAAACTCTGTACCAGGGCTTTTTTCTCGAGATATGTCTCCCATTTTTGCTTGACCTCGTCTTGTGGCCTCTGCTCCTTTTTTGCCTGCCTATGTATTCGAGATGCTTCCCGTCGATTCTCAATTGCGTCCTGAATTTCCCTGTTCCACCATCGTTTTGGCTTTCGCTTTCCCCTCCAGCAACTCTTTTGTTTCTCTTTCGTAACTTCAGTCCTTATTAGATTAATAAGCTCATTATAATCCCACACTTTGCCTTTTGTTCTGCTCACTATGTCCTCGATTGTTGCGACTACGTTCCCAATTTGTTTTTCACTTAGAAGGAGCTGCCCGACTTTAATTCCATGCTCTCTTTATGATCTACATATCCCATTCGCAAAGTTATGCGTTTATGGTCACTCCCCAAGCTGCTACTCCTTCCTCATCTACGCTCATTTGTCTCAAATTTTCGTGAATTCCTTCTGTCATGAGGCAGTAATCGATTGTTGACTGCCTGCTTCCGACCTCCCATGTTCCTGCCAAGGATGGTCGTTGAAGGATGGTCGTTGAAGCAGACACTCACCGGCAGACAGAAAAAATGTCACATCTACAACTACAATTGGTTAGGGGTCACGGAGGGCGGCGTCGAGGTCAAGAAAGCACGCGCGGGACAACGGGGCAGGGAGAACGGAAGAGAAGAGAACGGAGAAGCGGGAGACGGCGAAGAGATGCGGTGACTTTCCGTCATGTTGGAGTGCGAGTCTCGATTGCGATCCCTCGTTTGAGCCGCGCCGTTCGGCTCTACAACCTCAGAGAGATGTAGTCAGTGCGAGAGCGTGAGGAAGGCAGCAATGATCGGAGATGATCCGTGAGCTAAAGCGTGTCCAAGATCGACGTCCGAGTTACCCGAGCACCAGTCCCACAGCCAGCGACGAGCCGTATACGTCGATGGAGCCCTCCCAGATAAGCGTCCTTTCGTTGCGGCAGCAGCTTACCTGAGACATTGCGCTTTAGTTTTGCCTTTTGTTTCTACCTGTGGTATCGTAGTTTTATGATTACTATGTTAGCGGCGTTGATTGCTGGTTTGTAATGAAGTTCTTTTTTTGCTCCTTGATGGCCTTGTCCGTTTGTCAGTATGTTAGCTACTAATTGTTAATTGCATATTCGATCATGTTCGCACATTAATTACTTGTTTTGTTAAACTAAAAGAGCATGTTGCCTCTTCTATTCCCAGCCCCAGCACGAACCCGTTTTGGAGTTGAATGTTGTTGAGATGTGGGGCCAAAGGGGGATGAGCGAGGTTGGTTATGGTATTTTTATTAGAAGCGAACCGCAGCGTGGTAGTGAAGAAGTGTTGTGTAGAGCGTGGAACTGCCCCCCCCCCCCCCTTGCGCTTAGTATTGGGAATCTCATATGGGGCAGAGGTGGGATTCTTGCTGGGGTTGTGATGCGAGCTTTTACCCTCGTATCAGGAGGAGAGGCAACAGATGAGTGACGAGACTCATAGATGGCTAACGGAACGGCCCTATGAATGGAGGCGTTGATGTTGATAATACCGTTCCGTCCGTTTACAGGAGATGGTACGGGCATACTATTGGGGACTTTTTTGCGAATTCCTAGAGAAAGTGCGGCCGCTTTGGGATGTTGGAGAGCGATACGAACTGATCGGCATAGAGCGATGTAAGGCTGGCATGTGCCTGCATTTTGAATTCCGCGTGGAGAGATGAGAACGTCGCTGCTGCCGTCAA